>CM056053.1:154741551-155316937 GCA_029574335.1 Rana kukunoris
TGCCAGTGGCTCTTTTCAGCGTACAAGTGGAGTGGTGGCTGGGATGTCACAATCCTCCATGAGCAAATGTGTGCACCAGGTTGTCCCTGCAATCCTCAGACGCATGGCCAACCAAATCATCAAACCCACCACTGAGGACCTGCGGCTGAAGGCAATGACAGATTTCTACAGAATTGCCAGATTCCCACGCACCGTGGGGGCCATTGATTGCACACATGTGGAACTCCAGCCCCCCCATGAGACAGAGCACATGTACCGCAATCGGAAGCATTGGCATTCCATCAACGTACAGGTGATAGTCGATGCCCAAGGCCTCATATGGCACGTCCGTGCCAAACACCCAGGGTCCAGCCATGACAGCTACATATACAATCAATGCCACATCCGAATGGAATTCGATCAGAACGTGTATGGGGACACCTGGCTGGTTGGTGAGTGACATGGGAGTCAGGCATGACTATCCCCTCCCATGATGCACACATCACAAGGGGCACATGCATGACTAACATCCTCCTGTCTTTTCCCTTACAGGTGACTCTGCATATCCACTGGGACCCCATCTCATGACTCCTATCCGGAACCCCCAAACCCCAGGAGAGGAAAGATACAATCAAGCACATGCCCAAACACGAGCAGTGGTGGAGCGCACCTCTGGCCTCCTAAAGTCACGTTTCCGATGCCTGGATAAGTCTGGGGGTACCCTCTTGTATTCCCCAAACTTTGTGTGCCAGATCATCGGTGCATGTTGCATGCTGCACAACTTCGCAGAAAGAAAGGGCCTGCAGATTGACCTACGTGATGACCTGACCCCTGAACCAGACAATCCCCCCCTAACCGAGGCTACCCCGTCTTCTGAGGGAAGAGCAGCCAGGAGACAGCTCACATTGGGCATCTTTGCACGTTAAACACACACATTAATCATGGCACAATGAGAATGCATGCATGCACACCACTGTGGTCCCTAGCACAGACACATCACATCCTCATCAAATTGGATTGGCACCAGTCCACCATGCAGGACTTTTGAGCAGCAACGCCACGCCAAGGCTCCAATTATGTCACTGTACATTCATACACCATTCACACGGACCTGGGGATCACTTCTCCCTGGTCCTGGGGAACCCTTCTCCACCAAAATTGAGGGTGACACCCTTTTCCGGCAGGAATGTCACCCCCACATTCAAACAGCATTCACAACCCAAAAAAAAAAATTACCAGCAAAATCAAAAATTTGCCAGCAAAAAAAAAAAAAGAGGGAAAAAAAAATTATTGCCCTTGACGTGAGCCACACCTGGGGCGCCCCCGGCCACGACCCCGGCTCCTCAGGGGAGACTCATGGGGGAGGGGGAAAACCGGGGAAGGAGGAGCAGCCCCTGATCTCTGCCCACCTGGCGGCCTGCCCTCCAAGGCAACGACTATTCTGTCCAGGGCAGCACCAAGTGTTGCCGTGTTGGCCTGGATAGCCTGGGTAAGGGCCCTCACATCCTGCCCAACGCCTGCTGATGTAGTCTGCAGGTCATTTAGGCAGGTTGAGAAAGCCCGGGAGTGGGAGTCCAGGTTCCCCAGCGTATCCTTGATGGAGGACAGGCTCTCCTCCATCCGCACCAATGTCTGGCTAACCTGTCCCAGATGGCGGGTCTGGAGGAACTGGTCCCTTCTCAGAGTGGCGGGCAGGAGATCAGCCAACCCCCTGGTGTTCTGGGATGAAATCCTGCCTCCAGCTGATGCTTGTGGCCGGGGAGAACGGGAGGCCCTTGGGAGGGGAGCCATGTTGGGGGAGGAGGGGGGGGGGCTCCCCCTTAGGGAGGGCTGCCTGCTGCCAGCCAGAGGGGAAGAGTCCTCAAAAACCAAACGTCCAGTGCCTGACATGAATTCCTGCTCCTCATGATTCTACCCCTCCTCATGATTCTCCTCCTCCTCATGATTCTCCTCCTCCTCTTGAACCTCCTCCGTGGACTCCGGCCTTGTTGGGGGGGCCTCATTAGGCTGATGTCCTGGGGATGCTGCGGTCAGGCCAGATGGCCCTACACCCTCCTGCACATCTGTGGATGACACAAAACATTCACAGGTTGGAGGATCCACACACTTGCCACATATTCCCTTTCACCCCCTCCCCCACACATGCTACACACCTGATATTAAAAAAAATACTTACCTGGCACCACGGGCTCCAGACTTGAGTCAAAGCCGGGCAGGCCCTCAACTTAATGCCGATGAAAGGTCAGGGCCACTGCACGCTCCTCCGCTGTCAGCCTAATACGGCATGGTGGGCCCCCTCCTGTGCCCCTGGCATGGGCATGCATTCTGGCCAGCTTCTGTTTGACCAGACGCCGGAGGTCATTGATTTTTTTGTCAATCCCAGACCGGGTCCGTGTCTCCCCCTCCCCCGCTGAAATTACCTGCTCAGTGATCATATCCAAAATCTCCCTCCTCCTGGCCGGGGTGGTGTTGGCACTGTCTGGGCCGTGGAGGAACGCCCATAATTGCTAATGGCCCGGGCAATAATTATTTTTTCCCCCACAGTAAAATTGAGCTTTCGCTTTCTCTCTGTCATACTTCCAAAAAAACTCACTCCCAGTCAACAAAAATCACTCACAAAAACAAGCACAACCAATCAAGCAAGAACACACACAAAGAGAAAACTAACACCCAAAAAAAACACACTAGCACTGAGCAAGAAACAGTCACAAAAACAAACAGCAAAAAAACAGCAAGAAAACAAACAAACAGAAATATATCAAACAAACAGTCACTCAAACACTTATCAAAAAACACTTTCAAAGGTCTACTAACAAACACTTGATCACACAGAACACTAATCTGACAACTACAAAACACAACGCAACGAACAACAGGACAAAAGCACTTGGTTAAATGGGAAGGGACAAAGGGATGTACTTTTGCAATGCAAGTGCGTTTGTGTCTGTCTATTTATGCTGTTTGCGTAGTTCACAACGTTGCCCTAGTCCATTTCCAATTTCACTGATTGCGCCGCTCCCGAGTTGTGAGCATGCGCATAGCGGAGCTGACCATGGTCTCCTTCAAGCGCGCATGCGCGAGCCGGCCGGCCCTTCATTTGCATGGGGTCACGGCTCATTTCAATGTAACACGCCCACGTCCTTCCCAATTTGTATTACTCTGCCTTACGCCTCTGAAAAAACGTTACGCATGCGCAATTTTCTGCGCAAAAGCTACGAGAATAGGGTGATTAAAAAAATTGCGCAAGTCTAACGTAAAGGCGGTGCGCTACGCGGGTCCAATAATGCGCAGATGTACGTGAATCTGGGCCAATGTTTTTATGCTTTTAGGGTAGATTATTGGATAAATTGAACTTCAGAAAATGATGCTTTTATGGTTTGTGTACAATAAAGCATAGACTGAGCCAAGCATCCTTAATAAATGAATATAACAAAAAATGGAAAGTGTTTTGATTTAATTTATGGTTTAACTGTTGTGGATGTTACATGAAAACTGTATGAAAACTACATACTTCATTTTTTTTTAAATTTCTGTTAACAGCCATTTCTGGCTTCACAGAACAGCCTCTCAAAAATGTGTTTAGAGGCAACAAGTGGACTAATTTGCATTGGCAGCCTGTTTTAGACCTTGACTTTTCAGGTATGATTTCCCCAAATCCTTTAACCACTTGCTTATTGGGCACATATACCCCCTTCCTGGCCAGGCGAAATTTCAGCTTTCAGCACTGCGTCGCTTTAAATTAAAGTTGCGCCGTGGCTCCCAAACAAAATTGGCGTCCTTTTTTTCCCACAAATAGAGATTTCTTTTGGTGGTATTTGATCATCTCTGCGGTTTTTATTTTTTGCGCTATAAATAAAAAAGTGCGAAAATTTTGAAAAAAAACACAATATTTTTAACTTTTTGCTATAATAAATATCAATTTGGTTTGCGCAAAGGTTATAGTAGCTACAAAATAGGGGATAGAATTCTGACAATTTTTTTTTTTTTTACTAGTAATACGGCAATTTGCGAATTTTGGCAGAACTGCGATATTGCGACGGACACATCGGACACTTTTGACACATTTTTGGGACCATTCACATTAATACAGCGATCAGTGCTATAAAAACACACTAATTACTGTATAAATGTGACTGGCAGTGAAGGGGTTAACACTAGGGGGTGAGGAAGGGGTTAAATGTGAGTCCTGGGTGTGTTCTAACTGTGTGGGGGAGGGGGGTGACTGGGGGAGGTGACCGATGCTGTCTCCCTATGTACAAGGGGCACAGCATCTGTCACCTCTCCCTGACAGGACGTGGAGCTCTGTGTTTACACACAGAGCTCCACGTCTCTGCTCTAAAACTGCTGATCGGCGGGTACCTGGCGGACATCGCAACCGCCAGGCACGCGCATCGGCATCTCGGGGACGTGCCGGGTGCACGCGCGCCGCCATCGGCACGCGCGCACCCCCCAGTGGCCAAAGAACACAATGCCGTCAATTGACGGCGGCTTGGATATTCAGATTCACCTTGCCGCCGTCATTTGATGATAGGCAGGGAACAAGTGGTTAAATCCTGATCAGTGATTTGTGAAGCATCTTTTTTATTAAAATCCCCGCACCATATTGCTGCCCAATGACCAGAGCACTTTTTGTGATTCGGCACTGCGTTGCTTTAACTGACAATTGCCTGGTCATACGACGTGGCTCCCAAACAACATTTGCGTCCTTTTTTTCACACAAATAGAGCTTTCTTTTGGTGGTATTTGATCATCTCTGCGGTTTTTATTTTTTGTGCTATAAACAAAAATATAGCGACTATTTTGAAAAAAAAATCAATATTTTTTACATTTTGCTAAAATAAATATCCCCAAAATATATATAAAAAAAACTATTTTTTTCCTCAGTTTAGGCCAATGCATATTCTTCTACATATTTTTCGTAAAAAAAATCACAATAAGCGTTAATTGGTTGGTTTACGCAAAAGTTATAGCGTTTACAAAATAGGGGGTAGTTTTATGGCAATATTATTAATATTTTTTTTTTTACTAGTAATGGCGTGATCAGCTTTTTTTTTAAGTACTGCGACATTATAGCGGACACTTTTGACACATTTTTGGGACCATTGGCATTTTTATAGCGATCAGTGTTATAAAAATGCATTTGATTACTATAAAAATGCCATTGACAGTGAAGGGGTTAACACTAGGGGGTGGGGTAGGGGTTAAGTATGTTCCTGGGTGTGTTCTAACTGTATGGGGGGGTGGCCTCACTAGGGGAAATCACTGATCTTCCGTTCATACATTGTATGAACAAAAGATCAGCATTTCTCTCCCTGACAGGACCGGGAGCTTTGTGTTTACACACACAGCTCCCGGTCCTCGCTCTGTACCGAGCAATAGCGGGTGCCGGGCGGCGATCGTGCCCGCCGGGCACGCGCACGGGACTCGGGGGCGTGCGGGGGCGTGCGCGGGCCGCCGTCTGCGCGCGCCCCCTAGTGGCCGCTAAAAGAGCCGACGTAGAGCTACGGCTCTCGCCCAGGAGAGCCGACCTGCCGCAGTAAAATGACGGCGCACAGTCGGCAAGCAGTTAAAGTATTTTTGGTAAAGAGCAGTTATAACTAAAAGATGTTGTTTCAGTTGGTTTCTGCAGCCGGTTTAATAAACTGAGAACTGAAGTACTCAAAGGGAGAACAGAGGAGAAGTTTTTCCTCTGAAAACGGCTGAGATCTGTGTAAAAGTGGGTGGGCTGCCTGTAATCTTGTGAGATATTGTGAGATTACATTGCAGCCGAGTTCAAAAAGTGAAACTAAAGTTTAAAAGAACATGTAATTACATGTTTTCAGACATGTGATAACTATATATATATATCCTGTATATATATATACACATGGGTGTGTATATATATATATATATATATATATATATATATATATATATATATATATATTAGGACTGTGCAAATTAAAGGGGTGTTCCAGCCAAAAAATGTGTTTATTAAAAGTCAGCAGCTACAAAAAGTGTAGCTGCTAGCTTTTAATAAACACTCACTTACCTGCTCCTGCGTTCCAGTGACACGCCGACCGGGGCTCCGCTCCTCTCCCCCCCTCCCCGGCCGGCCTCTCCATCCCGACTGTGGGCACCCAGCCGTGACAGCCTTCGGCTTCACGGCCGGGCACCCACTGCACATGCGCGAGCCGCACTGCGCATGCGCGCGTGGCTCGCCGCTGATTGGAGAGGCGATCGCATGGGACCCGTCAGTGTCCCATGTGATCGCCTACAGGGAGGGGCTGGTGTAGGCGATTAAGGCTTAATCGCCTAACCAGCCCCTCGGCGGAAGCAGGAAGTGGGACAGGAAGTCCCACTCCTACTGAAGCCCCCACTCCCCCCCAAAAAAAATTACATGCAAGGGGGTGAGGAGTGGAACAAGAGGAAGTTCCAAATTTGGGTGGAACTCCTCTTTAACTTTTAATTAATTGATTTATCTATAATTTTTTTGATCGATCAAAATCTTTTTGATCGATTAAAATTTTAAAATTATTTTGGTTGGTACTCACCTCTCCGCCGGCTTCTGGGGCTTGAGGGAGTTCCGTTGGAGATCTGATGATGTCACGGACACCGGCGGGGCTTGCCGTGTCCATCTGAAGGGCTCCTTTGCTGTGCCTTCATATCTGCATGCCGGCAGAACCTTACTATCTGCCACACGCAAGGGCTGTTACACTTCCCTCTATCACTTCCCTCCATCAACCTGGGATTCCACTGGGAGCTGTGATAGTTCCCTTCACGGGACATCTACATGGCGACGGACTGATGTTAACCTCTCCTCATCTGGATTCAGCAGTGGTATCGTTGTACACATTTTTATACCAGTATTATACTTAGCTACATGTTTTTATGGCTGCTTTTGGTACCTTTTGGTATTACTCGCACCATGTTTACAGTTTATGTAGCTACATCGATTTTATCTCCAGTGCAATGTTTATTTGGTTACCTACTTGAAGACTATAAAAGTTTTAATGCTATTCCCAGCGAGCGCTGCCTTTGTGTGTTTTTTGTATCCTGCTATCCATTTTTCCAGTGGTTGGTAGCTGCACTGGGAATCGGCCTGCAAGGAGATCAGCTAAAAGTAGTTAGATCTGTATGTGCATTATATATTTATTTTTTTTCCATTTAAATTTAAGTTTATTATAATAAAATAAAGAGCATACAGAGTAATAAACGTAATACAATAAATGCATCAGGAAACATCGTGTTGACAATTATAGTAGTAAACAATAGATTACATTTCTTAACTAGATTTCCCCCTCTCCTCCCTCCCCCCCCAATGTCCCAACTATATACCTGGTAAGTTTAACATGGGAGTGTAAACGTGTATAATCAGGAGGGATGGGAATCAGTAGAGGTAGCGACAACATTTTAGGGCTAAAATTCCCTGTTTACCAAGCAATCTATAAAACTTTTATTATAAGCTGAGATCATAAAACTAAAATATATGTAAGGAATAAATCATACCGAACCGTGGAGAGGATAGTTTTCCGGGGACATCCCCTCCCCCCGACACCCCCACCAGGAGCAATCTGTGTCGAGGAGGGGGGCAGCCCCCCCCACCCAGCCCCCCCTTGTGCATTATATTTAATCAAAATTAGTTGGTTAATCGATTAAAAAAAACGATTAATCGAACACAAAAATTTTGATCAGTAACAGCCCTAATATATATATATATATATATATATATATATATATATATATATATATACACACACACATATACAGTATATATGTATATATACACAAATACATAATTATATATTCATATTTTTTGGTGTATATGTGTGTGTGTGTGTGTGTATACATATATATATAAATACTGTATGTATATATATATATATATATATATATATATATATATATATATATATATGTGTATACATATATATAAATACACATACATGTGTGTATATATACTGTATATATATATTACACACACACACATTTATATATATATATATATATATATATATACTGTATATATACATACATACATATATACCGTATCTATATACACGTATGTGTGTGTATATATATATACACACACACACACACACACACATATATACAGTATCTATATACACGTATGTGTGTGTATTATATATATATATATATATATATATATATATATATATATTATGTTAATATTCATTTTTAACCCACTGGTGCTGATATTAGGAAGAAATAAGCCTTCTTCCTCTTATCACACCAGCTTCTCTCCCAGATTCTCCACCTCTGAGCTAGTGAATCTGGAAGGGAGATATTTCAGTGGAAGAGCTGTGAAATCTTCAGATCTCGGTTTATTAACCACTTGCCGTCCGCCAATGATAGATTGACGGCGGCAAAGTGGTTTCACTATCCTGACTGGATGTCATATGACGTCCTCAGGATATTAAGCCGCTGCGCGCCCTTGGCGATCGTTGTTGCAGGTTGTCAGTCTGACACCCCGCAACACTGATCTATGTAAAGTGTCTCTCACGGAGACACTTTACAGCTGTGTCCAATCACGGCTAATCACGATGTAAACAGGAAAAGCCGGTGACAGGGGGGGTTTGTGCTGATTGATTATAAGCACAGCCCCCCCCCCCCGAGAATGCCCACTGGACCACCAGGGATGCCCACTGAACCACCAGGGATTCCACTAGACCACCAGGGATGTAAAACAAAGGTATGCCACCCTAGACCAGCAGGGATGACACATAATGGATGCCAAACAGTGCCTGCAATGAATGCCAATCAGTGCCCACAATGGGATCACTGATTGGCAGGCATTGTTTGGCACTAATTGGCATCCATTAGTACAACACATACGTTAGTGCCCATCTATGCCCATCCATGCCGCCTATCAGTGCCCATACATGCCGCCTATCAGTGCCCATACGTGCCGCCTATCCGTGCCCATACGTGCTGCCTATCCGTGCCCATCCATGCTGCCTATCCCTGCCAATCCGTGCCCATCATCAATGCCACCACATCAGTGCCACCTCATCGGTGCCCATCAGTGCCACTTTATCAGTGCCAGTCAGTGCAGTACCATCAGTGCCCATTAGTGAAAGAGAAAAGTACTTATTTACAATATTTTATAACAGAAACAAAAAAAATATTTTTTTTTTCAAAATTTTCAGTCAAATGATGCACGAGAGTGCATCATTTAGACAGTGGGCATTCATATTGCTCTATCACAGGTATAGAAAGAATGGTGGTGGGGTCATGAGAGGGCATAATTTGGACAGCACATGACATGTTGTGCATTTTGATAAACCTCTTTCATCAACATTGATGTACACAGGTATTAGTTGACTGACTGTAGCCTGTTACTTTGCACAGCTGCTTTCAGAGGTTCCCAGTTGTTCCCTTTACTAGCCCTTCACTAGCCTTATACATGAAAACCCTCAGAAGCCTTGTAATAAATACATTCTGTAAAAATCTAGACTGTATAAATGTGTTTGGTATTTCTGTGATTATCTCGCAGCTTCTGCATTAAATACAACCTTTTTAGTTCATTTTAATAAAAAATGTAAACGTACTAGAACTAGAACAACTAGACCAAATGCAAAGGGTAGGAACTTTACAAAATGTCATACTGAGATAAAATACAGATCGATCTTACAATATAAGTGCCATCATATTATTTCTCTGAACACACTCTAAGGGTCCTTTCACACGGAGCGGACCGTTTTTCGGTCCGCTCTGTGTGCCCGTCAGCTCAGCGGGGGGGTCTCCGCTCAGCTGTCGGCGGACGGGGCAGTCCCCGCACACTGTGCAGGGACCGCCCCGTCTCTCCTCCGCTCTCCCCTATGGGGAGTCGGATGGAAACGGACCGTCTGTCCGTTTGCATCCGATCCATTTGGCTGGACGGAAGAAAAATAGGACATTCTTCCGTCCGCAAAAACGGATGCGGATCCGCTAACGGATCCGCTCCCATAGGGAAGCATTACAAGTCCGTTAACGGACTTGTAATTAGCGGACCGTTTGTCCGCTAGTGTGAAAGGGCCCTTATTGTTCAATCTGACTCCCACACATTTTGGTTTCATTGTCCTTTCTTTAAACAACTAATACAATATCTGAAGTTGGCAGATGCTTAATGTTAAATGTTTCTGGGTTGCAATAAAGCAACTATTTTAACATACTACTGAAAGCAAAACATTTTAACATTTCCTCAAGACTTTTTAAGTTTTTTTTTTTTTATATTTGTCAATTAATCTTTGGGAGCAGACATGAGTTACTATATAATTAACTTTCTAAAGAGCATGTGTTTTACATTAGGAGCGGTTGCAAGAGTTCACAGTATTAATTAACAATGGGTCAGCATGGTGATAAAAAGCCAGCCTGAAGTATAGTCTTTTGATTTCTTGTTAACTTTTACTACACGCTGGTCTTCAAAAATAACTTGGAGAAAATTATTGTTTTCTAGCAACTTTATTAGCAGAAAAATTTAGGCATTGCACAACAAGCAGCATCTTGAACTAATTAAGTTAAAATAATACACAAACCACCTGTTTTATGGGCAGGAAATGAGCCAAGTGCATAACAGAGGAAAGCTGGTCCTATGCTACCTGCAAAACACATGTAGATTTCTCTCCTCTGAAACACTTTTTACATTGACTCTATCATATAATTTTAAGGCATCTATAAATCTTTCAGCCCTGGGGTCTCATTATTCAAACCATCCAAGCTGTACTTTAAATGAGGTTAGTGTAGCATCAGGGCAAGACATTAACACAGTGCTCAATTTATCATCCACTTCTAATTACATTTCCTAAGTCAATAGCCAGTTCACTTATCATCGAAGGCTTTTAAATGGCACTGTCTGCAGCATTTCTTTTTCCGTGGCAGACAATATAGACTATATACTTTTGACATTTCTTCATCAACAAGTAAATGCCCCGATGCACTTCCTAATTATGTATTAAGAGGGAATTGTTTTGAAAAACAATATTAAAACTATAAAACTATAACATCCAAAATTGTACAGCACACTTATTAGGGAAACATAATTGAGTAAGTGTTGTGTGTGTGGTCATCCATTTAACTTGTCACATAAAGGAACATTAAAATAAAATGAACAGGAAATAATACAAAAAAGGTCAAATGAAATTATTTATTTAGTTTAAATTTCTTTCTGGATTAGCCAGATTAATTTACATACAAAGAAGGGATCTTTTTTTTTTAAGAGTTGTTTACTCTTGCCTATATGTTTTAATATTAAATTAGAAGGCAATAGGTAAGAGAAAAGATCTTTATGTGTAAAACAAAGTAATAACCTTCTAACAGTATGCCTCCTTAAAGTGTCTGCCAGATAATGATTTATTATCCTCAACATTAGATTCCATCTTTCCCAGGGATTCTCCCCCATAATGGACGTTGAACAACTCCCTACTTAATCATCCTGCAATATGCCTGGATCTTCTGCATTGTCTGACTTATCCAGTTGGCCTCTTGTTAAAAAATACATCTATGAATGCTTCTAGAAGTGTACCAGGCTTTCACAACTGTCTATACACAATTTAAATATTCCTTCACCCCTGAAATTGCAACCTACTGGTAGTTAGAAATTATGCATTGTAAAAAGCAAATCAGTTGGAGTAGGTTTCAGACTATCTTAAGGGAAACAAGCCTTATATCTTGTATATCTGGATAGGCATCATGCTCCATCGTTCACTTCTGATTTACAAATCTCTGTCTTAAAATTGTCATGGGCCATTTACCTAGTGATCTATTGAAAATTATCCAAAATTTCAAACACATCTAGTCCATGAAAAGTTTTGTAGCGAAATGGAAAGGGGGATTTTAATGATGCCACAGGTATAAACAAAAAATATATATATTTTTTAATAAAAAATATTTTATTAATATCAAAATATTAAACAGAGTGAATAGGGTCAACTCTCAAGAATGCAAAAATACATTAAAAACCTTTTATCAAGACATAATGCTGTAAGGCATATAATGGCTACAAAAGATACGAAAAATAAATATAAGATACATAACATATAGGACAATCAAATACAATATATATATAGGCCCAGATTCACAGAGCGATTACGCCTGCGCAACAGGAGATGCGCGTGCGTAAGTCTAAATGTGCGCGTGCGTTTCGTTGCGCGGCATCCCCAGAACGAGATACGCAAAAAATCGACTTTTTTTTGTCCCGCGTAATTTCGTTAGACTGGCGCATTCGTCCGCGTGCAAAAGTGCGATAGACACACCATTGATTTGCTAGTCAAATATGCTAATGAGGGACTTACGGGGATCCACAAAACAACGTTGGGGCAGCGCAGGCGACGCAGTGTGCGCAACAGCAAAATGTCCTGTCTAAAATTAGAGCTGATAAAAGCTGGTCTAAAAAAAGAAAAAAAGTCTACTTGTTAGATAAAGCAACACTGTTAGTGAGCAGCTCAGCAGTCACACGTGTTGCTCAACAATCTGTATGCCAACATGCCAGGGGCATCGTCGCGCATAGCTATACTACTGACTTTAGATGAACAAAGAAGGAGGAGGGCACGGAGGATGGCACGGAGGATGGCACGGGAGAGGATATACCGTACCCGCATAGACCTGTTTGGCATGAGTGATTCTGAGGTGTATCGCATCTTCAGATTCACCCCTCATGCCATCCTGGAATTAACCACAACCCTGCAGGATGACATCACCAGCCCAACACACCGCTCACATGCAGTGCAGCCACTGGTCAAGGTCCTGGCAACACTCCATTTACTTGCCAGTGGCTCGTTTCAGCGTACAAGTGGAGTGGTGGCTGGGATGTCACAGTCCTCCATGAGCAGATGTGTGCACCAGGTTGTCCCTGCAAATCTCAGACGCATGGCCAACCAAATCATCAAACCCACCACTGAGGACCTGCGGCTGAAGGCAATGACAGATTTCTACAGAATTGCCAGATTCCCACGCACTGTGGGGGCCATTGATTGCACACATGTGGCACTCCAGCCCCCCCAGGAGACAGAGCACATGTACCGCAATCGGAAGCATTGGCATTCCATCAATGTACAGGTGATAGTCGATGCCCAAGGCCTCATATGGCACGTCCGTGCCAAACACCCAGGGTCCAGCCATGACAGCTACATATACAATCAATGCCACATCCGAATGGAATTCGATCAGAACGTGTATGGGGACACCTGGCTGGTTGGTGAGTGACATGGGTGGCAGGCATAACTATCCCCTCCCATGATGCACATCACAAGGGGCACATGCATGACTAACATCCTCCTGTCTTTTCCCTTCCAGGTGACTCTGCATATCCACTGGGACCCCATCTCATGACTCCTATCCGGAACCCCCAAACTCCAGGAGAGGAAAGATACAATCAAGCACATGCTCAAACACGAGCAGTGGTGGAGCGCACCTTTGGCATCCTAAAGTCACGTTTCCGATGCCTGGATAAGTCTGGGGGTACCCTCTTGTACTCCCCAAACTTCGTGTGCCAGATCATCGGTGCATGTTGCATGCTGCACAACTTTGCAGAAAGAAAGGGCCTGCAGATTGACCTACGTGATGACCTGACCCCTGAACCAGACAAAAAAAAAAAAAAAACATTTGAAAAAAAAAAAAAATTGGGGGAAAAACAAATTACTGCCCTCTGCGTGAGCCACGCCTGGGGCGCCCCCAGCCACGGCCCCGGCTTCTCAGGGGAGACTCATGGGAAAGAGGTAAAACCGGGGAAGGAGGATCAGCCCCTGATCTCTGCCCACCTGGTGGCCTGCCCTCCAAGGCCACGGCAATTCTGTCCAGGGCAGCACCAACTGTTGCCGTGTTGGCCTGGATAGCCGGGGTAAGGGCCCTCACATCCTGCCCAACGCCTGCTGATGTCGTCTGCAGTTCATTTAGGCAGGTTGTGAAAGCCCGGGAGTGGGAGTCCAGGTTCCCCAGCGTATCCTTGATGGAGGACAGGCTCTCCTCCATCCGCACCAATGTCTGGCTGACCTGTCCCAGATGGCGGGTCTGGAGGAACTGGTCCCTTCTCAGGGTGGCGGGCAGGAGATCGGCCAACCCCCTGGTGGTCTGGGATGACATCCTGCCTCCAGCTGATGCTTGTGGCCGGGGAGAAGGGGAGGCCCTTGTGAGGGGAGCCATGTTGGGGGAGGAGGGGGGCTCCCCCTTAGGGAGGCCTGCCTGCTGGCAGCCAGAGGGGAGGAGTCCTCAAAACCCAAACGTCCAGTGCCTGACATGGACTCCTCCTCCTCATGATTCTCCTCCTCCTCTTGATTCTCCTCCTCCTCATGATTGTCCTGCTCCTCATGATTGTCCTGCTCCTGTTGAACCTCCTCCGCGGACTCCGGCCTTGTTGGGGGGGCCTCATTAGGCTGCTGTCCTGGGGTTGGTGCGGTCAGGCCAGATGGCCCTGCACCCTCCTGCACATCTGTGGATGACACAAAACATTCACAGGTTGGAGGATCCACACACTTGCCACATATTCCCTTTCACCCCCTCCCCCACACATGCTACACACCTGATATTAAAAAAGAAAACAACTTACCTGGCACCACGGGCTGGGGACTGGAGTCAAAGCCGGGCAGGCCCTCAACTTCATGCCGATGAAAGGTCAGGGCCACCGCACGCTCCTCCGCTGTCAGGCTAATACGGCATGGTGGGCCCCCTCCTGTGCCCCTGGCATGGGCATGCATTCTGGCCAACTTCTTTTTGACCAGACGCCGGAGGTCATTGATTTTTTTGTCAATCCCAGACCTGGTCCGTGTCTCCCCCTGCCCCGCAGAATTCACCTGGTCAGTGATCCTATCCAAAATCTCCCTCCTCCTGGCCGGGGTGGTGTTGGCACTCTCTGGGCCGTGGAGGTAACGCCCATACTCGCTAATGGCCCGGGCAAGAATCTGTTTTTCCACAACTGTAAAATTAAGCTTTCGTTTTCTCTCAGTCATCCTTCCAAAAAAAAACAGTCCCAGTCAACAAAATTCACGCACACAAACAAGCACAACCAATCACAAAAAAACACACACACAGAGAGAAAACTACTCACCAAGAAACAGTCCCCAAAAAAAAATACAGCAGGAAAAGAAACAAAAAGAAATATATCAATCAAACAAACAGTCTCTCAAACACTTATCAAAAACCACTTTCAAAAATCTAACAACAACCACTTAATCACACAGAACACTAATCTGACAACTACAAAACACACCGCAACGAACAACAAGAACAAAAGCACTTTGTTAAATGGGAAGGGACAAAGGGATGTACTTTTGCAAAGGAAGTGCGTTTGTGTGTGTCTATTTATACTGTTCGCGTAGTTCACAACGTTGCACTAGTCCATTTCCAATTTCACTGATTGCGCCGCTCCCGAGTTGTGAGCATGCGCACATCGGAGCTGACATGGTCTCGTTCAAGCGCGCATGCTCGAGCCGGCCGGCCCTTCATTTGCATGGGGTCACGGCTCATATCAATGTAACACGCCCATGTCCCTCCCAATTTGTATTACTCCTCCTTACGCCTCTGGAAAAAGGTTACGTATGCGCAATTTCCTGCGCAAAAGCTACGAGAATAGGGTGATTACGCGGCAAAATTGCGCACGTCTAACGTAAAGGCGGTGTGCTACGCCGGTCCAATAATGCGCAGATGTACGTGAATCTGGGCCATAGTATTTGATTGTCTTATATGTTATGTATCTTATATTTATTTTTTGTATATTTTGTAGCCATTATATGCCTTACAGCATTTTATATATATATGTGTGTGTGTGCAGTGGACGATGGGACCAGGAAAGAGAGGAGAGAGGGTGGAGTAAGAAAGAGGAAAGAAGGGGGAGGGGAGAGGGGGAAAGAAAAGGTGAGGAAAGGGGGAAAAGAAAAGGGGGGGAAGAGGGAGGGGGAAAGGAATGGAAAAAATTGTTACCTTACATCATTAACTGTAAAGATGCCCAAATAAAAAATTGTAGCTACAATTTTTCATTTGGGTATCTTTACAGTTAATGATTTAAGATATCCCTTGTTTTCCATTCCTTTTCCACCTTCTTCCTCCTCTCTTTCCCCCTGCTCCCCCTTTTCTTTTACCCCTCTCCCCTCCTCCCTCTTTTTCACTTTCTTTCCCCACCCTCCCTCCTCCCTTTCCCAGTCCTGTCTTCCTCTCACCCCCCACCTCCTCTGCTCCCATATATATATATGTGTATAATTTAAAAGGGCTCAAAATTTCAAGTGCTGAGCTACTAGCCAGGCCTCAAAGGTTACTCGCCACAGTTGCCCCGCCCAACCCTACCCTGACCGACCCTAATTCCTCCAATAAACACGCCCTCATAAATTATCTCATGAAATTACACTTAATTGTTTTATGCAGAATTAAGTTATAAAAATAAATATTAACAACAACTTTAGCTGTGTCCACCAATGCAGCCTGCCCGTATCCACCAATGCTGCCTGTGCCTGCCAGTGCAGCATGTGTCCCCCAGTGCAGCCTGTGTCCTCCCCAGTGTAGCATGTATCCCCCCAGTGCAGCCTGTGCCACCCCAGTGCAGCCTGTGTCCCCCCAATTGCAGCATTTGTACCCTCCAGTGCAGCCTATCTGTGCAGGGGAAGAGAGAGGAGAGCCACCACCTGGTTGATTAGAGTGCTGGGGAACATAACAGCTTTCATTTCAATAGCTGTGTGTTCCCAGCTGTGCACCACCATATGCAGCCCCTCCTCTTTGTCCAGGCACTGCGATAGACAGATCACTCATCCAATCCTGGGATTGGTAATGGAATCGATATTAATTAGTACAGCTTCCACCAAAAACTCTTTACCACGTGGGGGGAATTATTTCACCCCCTTTGGGGATGCACTCACCACAATTGTAAATCAAATGCGAATCACCATAGTCTTCCGCCGTTTAAACTGCACACTCCACCAAAATTAATTGCTTAATGCAGGGGTCCAGCAATGACATGTGAAAAGATAAAGTAAAACATACCAAAAAGCAAATAATCACAAGCAAAATACGATAAAATGTAAGTGTGGTCAGTTGGTCACCGTGATTAGGAAGTAGAGTGGCCTGTGTTACCAGCCGTTACTTCCTGGTTCTTCCCCGGCGCACATGCCACTTTCGGTTGGTTCACAGGAGTCACGTCCTCAAGGGGCCCGATGGGCTATTTAATATTGATTCCATTATCAATCACTGCTGTTTTCCTCTGCACCATTATTGACCCTTGTATGAACATTACATGGAAGTTGGTCAAACTGTAGTTTTATTGAAGCACTGCTGCAATATTATTTTGTACTCTTGAAATTTTGAGTGTTTTAACCACTTGCTTACTGGGCACTTATACCCCCCTCCTGCCCAGGTGATATTTCAGCTTCCGGCACTGCGTCGCTTTAACTGACAATTGCGCGGTCGTGCGACGTGGCTCCCAAACAAAATTGACGTCCTTTTTTCCCCACAAGTAGAGCTTTCTTTTGGTGGTATTTGATCACCTCTGCGGTTTTTATTTTTTGCGCTATAAACAAAAAAGAGCGACAATTTTGAAAAAATACAATATTTTTTACTTGTTGCTATAATAAATATCCCAATTAAAAAAAAAAAAACTTTTTTTTTCTCAGTTTAGGGCGATGCGTATTCTTCTACATATTTTTGGTAAAAAAAAAAAAAAAAAATCGCAATAAGCGTCTGGTTTGCGCAAAATTTATAGTGCCTACAAAATAGGGGACAGAATTATTATTTTTTATTATTTTATTTTTACTAGAAATGGCGGCGATCTGCGATTTTTATTGTGACTGCGACGTTATGGCGGACACATCGGACACTTTTGACACATTTTTGGCGTCATTCACATTTATACTGCGATTGGTGCTATAAATATGCACTAATTACAGTATAAATGTGACTGGCATTGAAGGGGTTAACACTAGGGGGTGAGGAAGGGGTTAAATGTATTCCCTGCATAGTGTTCTAACTGTAGGTGGAGGGGGGGTGACTGGGGAGGTGACCGATCTGTGTCTCTATGTACAAGAGACACAGATCCGTCTCCTGCTCTCCAGAGACAGAACGCTGTCTCTATGTAAAACGGCAATGAGAGATGATCTATGAGATCATCTCTCATTGGCCGCACAGATCACATCGCAAACGGCCACTCTGATTGGCCGTTCGCGGCGATCTGTGATTGGCTGTGTCCAAGGGACACGGCCAACACAGTGTTTCCCCGCAGCGCGCTCTGGAGCGCGCGCCGGGAAACAGCTAGTGACAAGCCGTCAATTGACGGCTTGTTGACAAATTAGATTCGCGCTAGAGCCGTCATTCGGCTGTAGCGCGGATCTCAAGTAGTTAATATTGTTTTATTCATATTTTGATGGTTTTTTTAAGTCGCTGCTGTTTATTTCAAGCCATCACTGCAATTGTATTCTTGCTCTTAGACCTAAATTGCCATTTCCTGGGCGCTGAGCGATGCTATTTTAGGTAGGGCGATTAAGCATCTTAGTATACATTTCACTTTTATTGTTTCACTTTAAGCATTACAGGCATACCTCACTTTTAAGTACACAATGGGGTTTATTTACTAAAGCTGGAAAGTTCAAAATCAGGCTCACTTCTGCATAAAAACGAATGATCTTCCAGGTTTTATTACCAAAGCTTCATTGAACAAGCTGGGGTTAGAGGCGCATTGGTTTCTTTGTAGAAATTAGCCTGATTTTGTGCTTTCCAGCTTTAGTAAATAAACCCCATTATGTACTTAAAAGTGGGGTATGCCTGTATTAAAATCACTGCTCCCGAAATAACATCAGTTTTTAAAACTTTTTTTTGCATTGATACATGTCCCCTGGGGCAGGACCCAGGTCCCCAAACACTTTTTATTACAATAACTTGCATATTATCCTTTAAAATTTGAATTTTTGTTTTTTTATGTTTGTGTCTCATAACCGGGGGGTGTTCGGCTCATCCCTACTCAGGACATTTTAATGTCTAGACAAGGGAGGCTTTTACATTTAAATAACTAGAATAAAATGTGTTAAATTTACATCTTATGGGAAGATTGTTGTTAAAATGAACGATCTTGAGTTTTTTTAAAAGTTAACAAGTTACAAGTGATTTAAAAATGGTGTGCTTAGCAAGTAGTGTAGAGCCTTCAATTTGTAGTATATTCATGAGCTTAGCCCTGCTGTTACCAGCGCTGCCAAGTTACATAAACCTCTCAGAAAAGATTAAGAGAGCCCATATTTTCTTAGCCTCTTCTCGACATGCTTCCTTATAAAAAGCAACAAAATTCTGTATCCGATGGTCCTACAGAAGATGACATGTACTGAACAAGAAAGGGCTACTGATACATTTGGCAATGTCACCCTGACATAGGTGAATAAGCTTTGCAATTAACAACAAGAGAATATATAAATAAATATTCCCCAAATGCTCCATTATTATTCAAGACCATAAACAAAACTGAACCCTTTTTGCACCTGCTAGTTCCTTTTTAGAATAGAGAGAATTTATATTTCAGTAAAACATTTTATACAGAAAATGGGATAATAATACCAATATGTTATTGATTCAACCAAGACATAGTGGTGTGGACACATGTTCGTAATTTACAATCTGAAAAAGCTTGGAGATTCAAGGAATTGACACCTCACAAAAACAAAACAGGACCCTCTCTTTCACCTGCTAGTTCTTTGTTAGATCCACACTCAGAGAATGAATATTTGAATAAAACATTTGATAAAGAAAGTGGTATAATATTACAGATGTGTTACTAATTCATCCAAGATGATGTGGACATACAGTAAGTTCATGTTTGAGAATCTGAATAGGTTTGGAGATTCAAGGAATTGACACCTCGCTTCCAATCATTTGCTGACAGGACAATTTTGGCTTTTGGCTATAGATAAGAGTAATTAACTATAACCTCACAAGTCATCAAAAGGGAGACAGAAATGTCATTCCATATTGAAGCACCTCACTATTCGCTAACATTACTAATTTTCCAGAGATCAGAGGGAAAATGTTTAATCTCTCATAAGGTCCAAAATATTAATCATAGGGAGATGAGGGTTATTTCTTCTGATAGTACAAACTATATGCTGCATAAAGACACACTGCGGGTTATTTACAAAAGGCAAATCCACTTTGCACTACAAATGCAAACTACAAGTGCTTGAAAGTGCAGTCGCTGTAAATCTGAGGGGTAGATCTGAAATGAGGGGAAGCTCTCCTGATTTTTTTATCCAATCATGTGCAAGCTAAATTTCTTGTTTTTTTATTTTCCCTGCATGTCCCCCTCGGATCTATAGCGACTGCACTTGCAATTGTACTTTCAGTGCAATTACAATTGCAAGTGCACTTTGCACTTGTAGTTTGCACTTGTAGTGCAAAGTGGATTTGCCTTTTGTAAATTATCCCCACACTGTTACATCCTGGCATGTGTGGACTTTCTGTGATTGGGATGAAGCACTGGTATCAGAAATCCTAACTCCAACCCAGCCATCAGAACTGGATGGTCCATATAACAACAGCCATTTTAAGAGGAAAGAACTGTCTTCACACCAAACAAGGTACCACCCACAGAGTTGTTAGGCCAAGAAAGAAAAGCCACCTAACCTTTTAACCTCTTTAAAAATAAGTAGTATGAAAATAAATAGAGTGATTCATCTTGAGCTTGTTCACCCGGAGTCTTTTTGCATTGATTGATATCCCCTCTGTCAGTGTTTAGCTACCTATGCCCTTTTTGTTTCCAAAATCTTGCAAATTGGCTATGAAGGTAAGGAAAATTTAAAAAAAGATTCAGCCCCCATAGATTTCAATAGGGTTAGGGTGCTATGTTTGGGGTTTGCAGATATTTTCAAATGTTTGAGGTCTGTCCAGTGAACCAAACTTTGCTTGGCTTTCTCATTGTTAATGAAGAGACTTGACTTGAAGTTCACAAGAAGACTAGAAGGCTAGAAGGCTAGCAGACTACATAATATTTGCACTCAATATACATTTTTTTCAGATAAAAAATAAAAATAAAAATAGGTGGGACGGATGGGCACTGATGGTCACCGATAGGTGGGCACTGATGGGCATTGATGGGCACTGATAGGTGGCACTGAGGGACACTGATGGGTGGCACTGATTACACTGGTGGGTGGCATTGCTGATTTTATTCATTCTATAATGGTGCCAGTTAGTGCCCATTTGTGGGCACTGATTGGTGAATGTTGGGCATGTGTACCTAGCCATCCACATGTTAGGGGCTTCCCTGGTGGTCCTGGCGGCTTCCCTGGTGGTCCAGTGTGGGCATCCGAGAAGGGGCTCCACTGATAAACAATCAGCGCAAACCCCCCTGTCAGGAGATCCGCTGAGCGGCTCCCCTCATCTCGCGTCAGTAAGACGCAAGTGAGGAAAAGCCGATCAACTGCTCTTCCTGTTTATATCGTTATCAGCCGTGATTGGACACGGCTTATCACATGGTAAAGAGCCTCCGTCAGACTGATACACCGCACCACCAATCGCTCGGATGCGCACCCCCATGGGCGTGCAGTGGCTGTTATGCTGCTGGACGTCATATGACGTCCAAACAGGATAATTGAACCACTGTCCGGCCGTTATTTTGCTATAGGCTGGGCGGTAAGTGGTTAAAGGTCTTTCCACACTGTAACACTGTGAACTGGAACATACTGTACATGTTTTTGTATGCTGAGGTGCTTGGCAGAACACTGCCTTAGACAACCTTTATATTAGCAGTCCAATCAAAAAAAAGGAATGGATGCATTTTTTTTCTTTTTGCAGCTCAATGCACTGTAATGCACACTGGGTGTTGTAGTGTGCTACAGTGAGATGCATTGTAGTATCACTTTGGGGTATCATTTAAAAGATTGATATTGCAGTGCACCAGTGCACATTAGGTATGTTGCCATGTGTTATCTGTACATGTGTGAATGGGTCCTTGAATTGAAAATCAATTAGTAGCACATTGATTTCATGTACCCATTTCCATTCCCAAACATGTACACATAGTGAACCTACACAATCTGCTCCATAAATTGTTTCAGGCACACTACTTCTGTCTCCAAAGTGGGCACCTAAAGTTATTTAAACAGCATAGTTATAGTAAAAAAATGTACCTGTTCTTAAAAGACAAATTTCCCTTCTTTAACAATTCCCCTGGCTTTTGTCATACTGTACAGAGGGAGAAATGACACATGGCTGTCATGGGAGGATAAGAGATGTGTTTACCCCTTAAACTCTGGAAGATTTTACCCCCTTCATGACCAGACTCTACTTTAACTGGTAATTGTGCTGTCATGCAACACTGCACGCTGTTGCAATTTACGTAATTTTTTCACATATATAGAGCTTTCTTGTGGCGTTTTTTGATCACCACAGTTTATTTTTATTTTTTTTTGCAAAATAATGAAAAAGGAATAAAAACAATATTTTAGATTTCCTGCTATAAAACCTATCCAATACATGTTTTAGAAAAATCTAATTTCCTCATGCATTTAGACCAAAATGTATTCTGCTACATATTTTTGGTAAAAAAAAAATCCCAATAAGTGTATATTATTTTGTTTGCGTGAAAATTATAACATCTTGTATAGATAATGGAAATGTCATTTATTTGTTTTTATACCAGTAATGGTGGGGATCAGTGACTTATAGTGGGACTGTGATAGTAAGGTTGGCAACCTGACACTAGCTGACGCTGGCTGGGGGGTACACTAACTAACTGGCTGACACTAACATCAACAGTGACACTAATACAGTGATCAGTGCTAGTGGTGAGCGGAATACGCCATATTCGATTTCGCGATATTTCGCGAATATTTCGAAGAATATTCGCGAATATTCGTTAATATCGAATATTCGTGATATTTAAAAAAAATAAATTGCGAATTTTCGCCAATGCGAATTTTCGCTAATGCGAAATTTCGCGATTTTTTTTTTTATATAAAATATCACGAATATTCGATATTTACGAATATTCGGTATATTTTATAAAAAAAAAAAAAGCGAAATTTCACATATGCGGTCGCGAATATTCGTAAATATCGAATAATCGTGATATTTTATAAAAAAAAAAAAAAAAAAAAAATTGCGAAATTTCGCTATTGCGAAATTTCGCCATTGCGAAATTCTCGAATACGAAATTGATTGCAAATTTTTTGCGAAATTTATTGCGAAATTTGAAAAATGCGAATATTCGAAATAGCGAATATTCGCCGCGATATTCGAGATATTCGCGAATACTCGAATATGCAATATTCGTAGCGAATATTCGCAATGCGAATATTCGTGAGCAACACTAATCAGTGCTAGTATGAAACACTGTCACCGTATTAATGACACTAGCTGGAAATAGGTTAACATCTAGGGGCGATCAAGGGGGTAAATATGTACCTAACTATGTGTACTGTGTGTGTTATATGGTGCTTTTACCAAGTGATCTTGTCTTTTTACCTGCTTTGGAGGGAATGATGGAGCAGGTAAGCAGGTGCCAGCGACCAATGATTGGTCAGCACCTGCTGACTGACTTGTGCTGTGACTAATCACAGCACAACCAGGGTGGTGGGCAAGCGTACACGCCCCCCTCCCCACCCGGAAAAGCTGGATCACGCATCAGACTTATGTAAGTGAGGAAGTCGGCAAGCGGTTAATGTGCTTGAGATTAGAAGCTTGGTTTCAACTTTGCTGTGCAAGAAAGAAAGAGGGTGACATCCACTAGGGGGAAAAACTGGGCAGACCTGAGCAGAATTTGTGTTTGCAGATTGCGCCCTGGTGAGTTTATAAACTGAATATTACATATTTGGCAGAGGTTCCTTTAAACACTTGCAAAGGAAAATGTATCTTTCCGTAAGGTTAAAACTGTCAGTAGCCAGACAATAAAATCACCTGTGTTGCTTTCACCTTACATGCATTCAGTCTTTTTCGTAGGTTGCACTAATGTCCAATCTAAATGACAAAATAGCTACATAGTTTGTCTTACAGCTGCATATGTCATAAGACTTATTTGTTCAAAATTGAGAAAAAACGATGTATTTGTTACCAGGTTCACTTTTTTTCTTTTTTGCATTTGCGTCTCATAAATTTAAAGTAGAGAAGATGCCAAAGGCAGAAGCTTATTATCCAAGATGCAAGGTTTTAGAACATGGCCCTAGAGAGTCTGCATTTTTGTTATATGTTCCCTGATTGCTCTCTCTAGCATGTTTTAAATGAGCATTTAGAGTCTCGAATATTTATGTCAGGTAATACTATTCCCACCACAGTGTAGATACTTTTTAAAGATAAGAAGCCTTATTTATTTGTAAAAAGTACCCACACACAAACAGCACTTTCATAAATAGCTTTTAAATATGAATCTATTCACCCCAGCCGCTTAAACACAGGCTTTGAACTCAAAAACTAGATTATTTGAAGTGACTTGTCTCAAAGGGAGGGACCTGCAATATATGATTCAGAATCAAAGAGAAACACTAGATGGTTCATGAATTATTCAAAAATAATCTGGCATTTGGTTCACAGCGTAAGAAAGAATGTGTCTGCTGTGCTAGGAAAAAAAAAAAAACTCCCACAACAATTTACTGCCATTCAAGTAAGGATGCTGTTTTAATCAATGTTTGCAATTTGTTTGCTTCTGATTAGCTGTCAATAAGCTTAATGAGAATTGACATATTGACTGGGCATGTGTATACTGTTACTTAATGTACAAGAGTCCTCTGGCCGCCTAATTTGCTATTTTTTCTATGTAAAACATCAAGGAATTATATTCCTACATATTTATATTTTTTCAGGCATCGCAGAATTTGTGTTTACAAGTCAGGTCTTCCTTATTTACAGAAATTATAACACTAAAATACAAGATACCGATATATAATCTGGCTAATTATGTTTTACAAATACAAAAATAGTGATATATGTAAAGAAAACATAGGTGTGCACAGCCTACTGCATTAGGGTGTGCACCCCAAAGCTCAAACACACACTACCGATGACTCACTATGTTCATTCAGAAAGGGAAGGGGCTGGTAAATTACATATTTACTGGCCTCTGCCCCACTCCTAAAACATACCAGCAGCAACAGCCGATAGGAGAGGAGGGAAGCTTTCAGTGCTGTGGGGAGAAAGATGCCAGGGCAGTAGGGAGAATCTGTGCTGCTCAGGGTGATTAGGGTGTGCCTGGGAACACCTGGCACACCCTGTGCGTACGCCTATGAAAGAAAACGTTATACAATATATTATAATCACATATCAGCATCCAAATGGAGCACTTGCTTCTTGTTCCTAACACCCACTGTTTACTCCCTAGACATCCAAACCTAGCAGTTGATTTATCAAATAGGCGGTTGACTTAGCAAGGGAAGGTGCATAGTCAAAAATTTTTTTACAAGAGCATAGTGAATGTTGTGAAATTGTACTTGTCACAAGTAAGGGAAATACAAACAACAGAATTTTTGCTTCACATGATTGGACAAGGGAGGTCAAGCAAGGCTTCAGCTCATTCTCTAGAAAAAAAGTATATATCAAGGGTGTTTTCAGATATCAGGACCTAGCAAAAAAAGTCTGTTTTGGAAGGAATAGAGATCTTCTTACACTTCAGGCTGCACTCAGAGAGACAATCGATCTCTAATAATAAACAGAAAAACAAACAAAGACGCCTCTAAGTGCAGAAATAAAAAACTTTTTAATATCCCCAAAAGGATATTAGGAGGAAGGAGGAGCATATAGTAAGTGTATCCAAGTGATGTTCCAATAGCAGGAAGGTCCCAGTATGTAATACTTTCATTGGCTGAAGAAGGAACCAATTAGCAGTTCCAAAACGCATCCCTTTCTGATGACACACTTCCTGTTTGTGTTCCATGCTGGTTTTCATCCCACTTCCGCTGAGGTCACTTCCGGGCTCCATACTCCACACTGACACAGACAGCGTTATTGTGTCTCCAGAGACTGCAGCATCCGCCGGCTGTTGTTTTCTAGATCCTACTGGAAGTATTATTGGTAGGTATCGGAACATCACCTGGATACACTTACTACATGCTCCTTTTCATCCTCTATCTTCTAAGTGTTTTTAATCTTTTTGGGGATATTAAAAAGTTTTTATTTCATCTCATTCACTAAGCTCTTTGGAAAAATCCCATGCAACGTGCTAGGGTTGCACCAATACTGGGTGCTCATGCAAATGCTCTGATACCTGAAACCAATACCTGTGCAGTGCTATTTGACCACATACAAAATAAATGCGTTCAAATCGCACTGCAAAGAATCAGATGATTTTGACGCAATAAGATTTCTGTCTGCATCACATGCGGTTTCCCCCACCGATCCTGTGTGAACCCAGGGTTGTAATTGTGACTTCGGCCTTCACACAAGAGCAGTGCAGGAAACTACAGTGGATGACTGCGATATTGTGTCAATCTCGTTCCCTTTCTCGGCGAGATTGACCACCTGCAAGCCCCATCGTGGGAGCCAGCGCTGAGCTGGCTTGCCGCGATGGAGACAAAGCCGTCATAGAAGCGACGGGTATCCAACGTGGATTCCTGCCAATTCTACATGTGGGCGGCATTTGTTATGAATCCTAAAGGGGAAGTCCCCCCCGGATTTTAAATAAAAATCTGGCATGGGTCCCCCCCTCAGGAGCATATCGGGCCCTTAGGTCTGTATGGGTTGTAAGGAGACCCCCCCATGCCGAAAAAACGGCGTGGGGGTCCCCCCACAATCCATACCAGACCCATATCCAAAGCACGCCAGCCGGCCAGTCAGGAAGGAGGGGAGTGGGGGCGTGCGAGCTGAGCCATACCGGGCAGCATGCCCTCAACATGGGGGGTTCAGGTTCTCTGGGGCAGGGGGGCGCACTGTGGCCCCCCCATCCCAGAGCACCCTGTCCCCATGTTGATGAGGACAGGGCCCCTTCCCGACAACCCTGGCCGTTGGTTGTCGGGGTATGCGGACAGGAGGCTTATTAGAATCTGGGAGCCCCTTTAATAAGGGGGCCCCAAGATACCAGCCCCCCACCCTAAGTGAATGAGTATGGGGTACATTGTACCCCTACCCATTCACCAGCAAGAAAAGTGTAAACACAAATAAACCACACAGGGTATTGAAATATTTTATTAGTTGGCCGCCGGGGGGGGTGTGTGGTCGCTTTTATAAAAGCGCCCACTCCGGTGGGCTTCTTCCAACATCTTCGGTGGGGGGTGGGTCTTCTCCGCTCTCCGGGGGGTGTTCTCCGCTCTCCGGGGGTCTTCTAAGCTCTCCGGGAGGTCTTCTAAGCTCTCCGTGGTCTTCTCCCGCTCTACGCTCTTGATTCGGTGCTGTCCGGTGCCTTCTTTCTCTTCAGGACTGGCCACCGCTTATGTCATGTCGTCTTCTTCTTCTTCTCTTCTCTTCTCCAGATGTTGACGCAATGCTTCCTCCCGCTGTTATGCCGGGTGTGCGGCTCCCAGCGACTTATATAGGTCTATCTTGTGACGTCGCAGTCCCATCATGCTCCGGTAGGTACCACGTGGTACCTACCCACGTGCTACCTACCCACGTGGTACCTACCGGAGCATGAAGAGAAAGAAGGCACCGGACAGCGCCGAATCAAGAGCGGAGAGCGGGAGAAGACCCCGGAGAGCGGAGAAGACCCCCGGAGAGCGGAGAAGACCCCCCCGCCAAAGATGTCGAAAGAAGCCCGCTGGAGGGGGGGTGCTTTTATAAAAGCGACCGCACCCCCCCCCGGCGGCCAACTAATAAAATATTTCAATACCCTGTGTGGTTTATTTGTGTTTACAAGTTTTCTTGCAGGTGAATGGGTAGGGGTACTCATTCACTTAGGGTGGGGGGCTGGTATCTGGGGGCCCCCTTATTAAAGGGGGCTCCAAGATTCCGATAAGCCTCCCGCCCGCATACCTTGACAACCAACGGCCAGGGTTGTCGGGAAGGGGCCCTGTCCTCATCAACATGGGGACAGTGTGCTCTGGGGTGGGGGGGGCCGCAGTGCGCCCCCCTGCCCCAGAGCACCTAACCCCCCCATGTTGAGGGCATGCTGCCCGGTACGGCTCAGGAGGGGGGGCGCTCACCCCCCACTCCCCTCCTGACCGGCCGGCTGGCGTGCTTTGGATACGGGTCTGGTATGGATTGTGGGGGGACCCCCACACCGTTTTTTTTGGCGTAGGGGGGTCTCCTTACAACCCATAACAGACCTAAGGGCCCGGTATGCTCCTGAGGGGGGGGACCCATGCCGGATTTTTATTTAAAATCCGGCGGGGACTTGCCCTTCAGGATTCATAACAAACGCCGCCCATGTGTAGAATTGGCGGGAATCCACGTCGGATCCCTGTCGCTTCTATGACGTGCTCACTGGAATGTGCTTTTACTATTCCAGCGAGTGCGAGATGTCGGCAGCCTGCCGCCGAGAATCAGCGCGATGCTTTCGTGCTAAAAACACATTCTCAGCGGCAGGCACTGTACAATTTTAACAGGACTCACACCGCATTCCTGTTAAAATCCAAAGCAATTCTTTGCAGTGTGATTTGAGCCCATTCATTTGTATGGGCTCAAATCACAGCGCAACGCTATCTGTACTCGGTATCAGCGAGCACTTGACCAAAAGTATCAGTATAATCCCACAAAGTGCAACTTCCCTTGCAAAGTGGGCAGTCAATTTGCTTTAGTAAAGAAAACCCCCTAAAGTCAGCCATGCTCACTAGCTGCTTAGCTAAAATGAATGCTGGCTAGTGATTTCAAGCCATAGAGTATTACGATAGCTTCTGATTTTCATTTTATGTGTAGTGGTCTTTCCTGTCCAGTCCTATATCTAGAAAATAAAACCTACCCACCCAGCCATCATCAACATCAAAAGAACGTTATGCTTTTCTCACAGGCTTTAGAGAACCATAAATCATTGTAAGCTCTCATGAGTAAGGCCTACATGGCTCATGTTTCCTGCAGTGTACTATATATTAACAAAGTGTTTACTGGATTCTTTTTTGTAAAGCCTGGCAGAACATCACTGCACAGCTAAATAAAAGCTAACAACAATAACAACTGTTGTCAAATTTGTTTCTGCATGACATTTGCATAGATGTGTGCATTGATTGGCATATAAGCAATGTAGTAAATATTAGTAGTAGTAAATTACACTAACTAACATTTAGAGTTAAATATTGAAAACACCAACTCTAATCTCTTCAGAATCAACAAAAATATATTGTACACCCACACACAAGAATATAGCACACAATTCCTCAAATAAAAACACTTTAGGCAGTTTTTTATCTCACATAGTATTGAACTATACAGCATCAGATGGGAAAATGCAGAACATCAATGGCTCAACCATTAACCCATTCCCTGCATGCCAGGGTACTAGGTGTAGTCTCTCCTTTTGGCCCCACATCCAATCACTTTACAAAGCTAGAAGGTGGGAGGTTTTGGGACTTTAACCACTTAAGGACCAAGCCTGTTTTTCAAATTTGGCGTTTACAAGATTAAAAAAAAAAATTTTGCCAGAAAATTACTTAAAACCCCCAAACATTATATATATATTTTTCTAACACCCTAGGGAATAAAATGGCGGTCATTGCAATACTTTTTGTTACATCGTATTTGCGCAGCAGTCTTACAAGCACATTTTTTGGGGGAAAATTCACTTTTTTTGTATTAAAAAATAAGACAACAGTAAAGTTAGCCCAATTTTTTTATATATTGTGAAAGATAATGTTACGCCGAGTAAAATGATACCCAACATGTCACGCTTAAAAATTGCGCCTGCTCGTGGAATGGTGTCAAACTTTTACCCTTAAGTTTAAAAAATTCTATAGGTTGCATCTTTTGAGCTACAGAGGAGGTATAGGGCTAAAATTATTGCTCTTGCTCTAACGATCGCGGTGATACCTCACTTATGTGGTTTGAACACTGTTTTCATATGTGGGCGCTAATCACGTATGCGTTCGCTTCTGTGTACGAGCTCGTCGGGACGGGCCGCTTTAAAAAAAAAATATATATTTTTTTATTTATTTTTATTAATGTTTACACAAAAAAAATGGAATCTCTTTTATTCATATTACAAGGAATGTAAACATCCCTTATATATACTGTATAATAGAAAAAAAACATGACAGGGTCCTCTTAAATATGAGATCTGGGGGTCAAAAAGACCTCACATTTAGACTAAAATGCAAAACAAAATTGTCATTTTAAAAAATGACAACCAGAAAATATTGCTTTAACCACTTAAGACCCGGACCTTTAGGCAGCTAAAGGACCCGGCAAGGTTTTTCGATTCGGCACTGCGTCGCTTTAACAGACAATTGCGCGGTCGTGCAACGTGGCTCCAAAACAAAATTGGCGTCCTTTTTTCCCCACAAATAGAGCTTTCTTTTGGTGGTATTTGATCACCTCTGTGGTTTTTATTTTTTGCGCTACAACCAAAAATAGAGTGAAATTTTGAAAAAATAACTATTTTTTTAACTTTTTGCTATAATAAATATCCCCCAAAAATATATATATATAAAAAAAAAAAATTTCCTCAGTTTAGGCCGATACATATTCTTCTACCTATTTTTGGTAAATCACAATAAGCATTTATTGGTTGGTTTGCGCAAAATTTATAGCGTTTACAAAACGGGATAGTTTTATTGCATTTTTATAAAAAACATTTTTTCGGCGATTTTTTTCATGACTGCGACATTATGGCGGACACTTCAGACAATTTTGACACATTTTTGGGACCATTGTCATTTTTACAGCAAAAAATGCATTTAAAATGCATTGTTTACTGTGAAAATGACAATTGCAGTTTGGGAGTTAACCACAAGGGGGCACTGAAGGGGTTATGTATGACCTAATATGCGTTTCTAACTGTAGGGGGGTGTGGCTGTAGGTGTGACATCATCAATTGTGTATCCCTATAAAAGGGATCACAGGATCGATCACGGCGCCACAGTGAAGAACGGGGAAGCTGTGTTTGCACACAGCTCTCCCCGTTCTTCAGCTCCGGGGACTGATCGCAGGACTCAAGCGGCGATCGGGTCTGCGGGTCCTGCGGTCCCGGTCATGGCCACGGCTGGGCACTAGCAGATGACGTACCTGTACGTGCATGTGCCCAGCCGTGCCATTCTGCCGACGTAAATATGCAGGAGGCGGACCTTAAGCGGTTAAAGCGGGGTTTCTACTACATTCTGCATTTTGTAAAAGTATGTCCGTTCATTAATCATTTTAGCTGTATAAATAGTGTCAATTACTATGTCTAAATGCGCCGCCGTTCCGCAGACTTGTTCGCAAAGAACACTTTATATTCCGTTCTTCTGATGGATGTCATTTTGCCTTGTGGGCATTGTGAAGCCCACAAGCAATTACTTCCTTGATTTTTCTATAGACGAATAGGAAAGCACCACCCGTCCTGCCCCAATTCAGCGCCGCGCTGTCAACCACTTGGATTGCACAGGGGAGGCGCACGGCATCATTTGATTTCATTTTCCAGAAGCATTAGCGACGAGAGGAGCCGAGGGAGTTGACATCAGGATCCTCGGTGAATAGAAGGGCAGATTTTGTGGGACCGCATAGCAACAGGCATTTCGAGGTGAGTAATTTTTTTTCAGGTCTAAGGTACAATATAAAGCAAAGTTATATTTTTGATGGAACCTTCCGCTTCAAGAAGCATGGGTCTAAGTGATGTTTTGACGTCACTTCCACCCTGCTATGCTATGGGGATGGGAGGGGGCCATCTTACTCTCACTCGTATCCCAGCCGAGCAGGGGAGAGGACCCGTTAGCCTCCGCCGCTGCCAACTGGACCGGTAAGCGGCGGGAGGAGGGCTCTCTCCCGCCACTGATAACGGTGATCTCACTGCAAATCTGCCGTGGAGACCACCATTATCGTTGACATGATCGCTCACTGAAAAGATGGATGTCTCGGTTGTGGCAGCAGCTGCTGCCGTTACCGAGGTATCCATCTTTAAAAAATTATATATATATACAGTGAGCGGTCCTTAAGTGGTTAAATGAGATGTGTTTTTAGCAAATTGCAATTAAATATATATAGATATATATATATATATATATATATACAAATGTTTCCATAACAACCAGGCTCAAAGTTACCAACCAAAAAAGCAACAAATCAAATTAACCTGTCTAGCTGTATGCATTAAAAACAGAGGTTTAGTTGCACGCATTTGCAAATACCTGTGTAAGCTGCAGGCCCCATCAAGGCTCTCTGTGTACTGCAGTTCCTAACTATGAATTTTAAAGTCTCCTCAGTAGAAGCACAGGCGTGCTAATCAATAGATAAGGGGCAGGTGATCACCTGACCATGCCCCTACCTATAGCTGGTCTAGCAAAAAAGAGCACTGGAAAAAACAAAATAAATACAAGAGTGAAATAAAGTGCCTCCACAGATTTACCACTGACAGTTAATTATGCATTGTCATTTTTTGTACACACGCTTGTTTACTCAGCAAGAACCAGCAAGAAAACTGCAGGCAAAGCTTTCTTGCCGAGTATACCGAGCGTGTGTACAAGGCTTTCAGGTTTCTCGTCAAGAAAACTGCCTAAAAGCTTGACGAGAAAAATAGAGAACCTGCTCTCTATTTTCTCACCGTGATTCTCGGCACTTATTTAAAAAATTGTGATTTGCCTATGTAGGTCTTTATTGCCGGGATCTCTATCAGCACACGATCATCACCAGAAGTAATAGACTCAATTCCCTTCCGCTCATGTGACAGTACTTGTTATGATAGGCCCAGCACTGTTATTTAAAACAGGGAAGATTCTGGTCTTAACTACTTTATATTAGACATGTGCACAGAAAAAAAAATCGTTTTTTTTTGTTCTGTTTCGTATCGTTCCGTTTTTTCGTTTTCGTTCGTTTTTCGTAAGACGCCCGTTTTCCTGTTTGTTCCCGTTCGTTTTTCGTATGACGTGATTTTTTCGTATTCCGATCGTTTCGTATTTTCGTTACTGTTTTATTTTCGTACATGCGGGATGGTTCGTTATTCTGTTTAATTCATGTTCGTTACTTGTTAGACAATAATTTTCGTGAATTTTCGTCAATGATTTGCAGTATCTTGAAACCCTTTTCTTTTGCTATTTTCAGTCGTATGTTCATATGACATCTATAACAAAAGATTTGCATTCTGTATTTTAAATTCCTTTTTTCTGTTCGTATTTTGGATTCAAAATACAGCATGCAAATCTTTTGTTATAGATGTCATATGAACAATGAACATAGGACTGAAAACAAACAGAAAAAGGATTGAAACAAAATACAGCATGCAAATCTTTTGTTATAGATGTCATATGAACAGTGAACATAGGACTGAAAACAAACAGAAAAAGGATTGAAACAAAATACAGAATGCAAATCTTTTGTTATAGATGTCATATGAACAATGAACATAGGACTGAAAACAAACAGAAACAGGATTGAAACAAAATACAGCATGCAAATCTTTTGTTCTAGATGTCATATGAACAATGAACATAGGACTGAAAACAAACAGAAAAAGGATTAAAACAAAATACAGCATGCAAATCTTTTGTTAAAGATGTCATATGAACAATGAACATAGGACTGAAAACAAACAGAAAAAGGATTCAAACAAAATACAGAATCTAAATCTTTTGTTATAGATGTCATTTTTGTTCTTTTGCCGTTTTCGTTATGTCGTTTTTTTTCGTCTGATCATTCGTTCGTATTTGCGGTTGTTCGTTAGGCGGCTCATTCGTAATCTCGTAGTTTTCGTATTTTGGTGCTTTAATTTTTTCGTATGTACACATTATCCTGCGGGTACGAAAATGAAAATTTTCGTACGAAAATAACATTCGTACGAACGGGAATGCACATATCTACTTTATATACGTTGTGACTAGGAGAATTTAGACCATACATAAGGCGGCGTACACACGATCGGACATATCCGATGAAAACGGTCCGCGGACCATTTCCATCGGATATGTCCGATCGGGAGTTTGATCCGATGGCGTGTACACACCATCGGATCAAATTTACCGCCGCTGGACGGCGCGGTGACGTGGCGGTGACGCGGCGGTGACGTTGACGCCGCCGCGTCACCGCCACGTCACCGCACCAGGAAGTAAAACACTTCCGCGCATGCGACGAATCCATTCGGCAGCGGCGTGGCGGCGGTGGGGGCCGACATGTCTGCTGGTAAGTGTACTAACCAGCAGACATGTCGGGCGGACAGATTCCCACCGGATAGATTTCAAAGCTTGCTTTGAAATCTGTCGGGTGGAGAAATCTGTCCGCTAGCCCATACACACGAGCGGAGATGTCTGCTGAAACGGTCCATCGGACCGTTTTCAGCGGACATATCCCCTCGTGTGTACGCCGCCTTAGACTTCCCATTCTCCCTGGCTTTGCAGAACCATAGGAGAATGAATAAAAGATTAATATATACTGGTGTGAACTGGGAATTAAAGAAAACATGTTGCATTGCCTTGCAAGTACAGGTTTTCTTTCCAGGGTAACTGCACTTCCATAAAATTATCCCTTAGAAGGCTTTCCCTCCCACCATAATCTTATACTTACATGTCCACAATCTTTTCTCAGCAGGTTCTAAAGTCTGCTGCACATACATGGAAAAATCCAAGGGGAGAATCTCCTATGTGATTCAGTCATAGGTGGCCTTTGCATGGGAATGCAAGGGATTTGTTCATGCAGGCACACAAGATTCATGCACTGGCCAGGAGAGTTTGCAACAGCTGCTGTGCAGTTCCTGTGGGCTGCACAATGTATATCTATTAGGGTAATAGGGGTACACAAGGAAGTAATTTTAAGGATTCATTAAGACTAAAATTGTAAAGACTGGAGGTTCTGACCTCTCATTCTTCCCACATTAGCTAACAAGCTGAAATTGCATGTTGCAGGTTTTGTGTGATTTGTTTCTGTATTATTACCAACCTGATGTGTTCTCTCTCCATATATATTTTTTGTGTTTTACTATAATTGTATATTGATTGATAGAAAGCTTGAGTAGGATTTGGCTACAAATGCATCAATACCTTTTTATATTTGAGTGAGTGAGTGAATAACTTATATAGCGCTAAAAATGCGCTACAAATGCGAACTAAATCGCCTCAAGGCGCTGTAACCAATGTGATCATCCAACCACGCTTCAGAAAAGATGGGTCTTAAGTTTTTTCCTGAAGGCCCGATGATTTTCCTCCAACCGAATATCTGCGGGTAGAGCATTCCATAACTGAGGTCCTTGGAGAGCGAATCGTTGCTCTCCTTTCGTTTTGTAGCGAGATTTGGGGATGTGGAGGAGGTTCTGATTTGTTGATCCGAGGATCCGACTTGGGGTGTAGTGCTTTATTTTCTCACGTAGGTATTGCGGCGCGATTCCTTGCGTGCATTTGTTAGTGAGGCAGAGGGTCTTGAATGTCACCCGGTCCTTTGTTAAGTATTAGTCATGGCTAAGGACTGTTGTCAAACATAGATATTCTTAGTTTATTCTTCTTGCATTTATGTAATACAGAAGTTGTGTTAATCTTAGCTGTTTAAGTCTGCGAGTGCTGTATTAACTGCATTATTTGTGTAAGCACAAAAAAAAAAAAGGTTTGTGGGCTGTTTCCTGTTTACCAAGTACTGCACAGTAGGAGATGGGAATTTTAGAGTGCCATAAACCAACAAAAGAGAAATTGTATCAATAAAACTCCAAATTATTAAGACAATAAAATAAGCACATCATAAAATATCAGCTACCATCCAGATATAGGGATACATATACAAGACTGGTGGATCAACGTTGTTTAATTTAGAAAGAGCTTCTTCATGAACCATTGTTGTCTTCATTATAAAATATGGTAGTCGTGATCACTAAGGGCGGATAAAAGGTTGTAGGAAGAAGATGATGAGAAAACTCCAAGACTTACCCGCAAGATAGATGTAGGTAGATTGTATTTCCTACATATAATATGTGGGAAGGTCTTCAAGTGTTCTCACCATTTTCTTCTTACTACCTTTCCCCTCAACCCCCATCCCCTTAGTGAGTGATTCAGATATTTTCTGGAGGTTGTGACAGTGCAATTTTTCATTGTCTTTTCTTTGTTTTTTTGTTTTTCCTCTATGTGTGTCTTCCATCAATCTGATTTTCTCATATGATGTTGAGCTGTGAAGGTATATGTATCCCTCTGTGGTGTCCGTTTATGAAGCAGTGAACAGCGGTGATCCCAAGGATCACCACTGATCACAGCCCATAAACAGTTTATGAAACAGAGATAATCGGGGGAGAAGTGTTTGAATTTGTTCTCCCGCCGATTATCTCTACACACAGTGAAGTCTCATTGAATGACACATAAACGGCCAGTTTATGAAGCTGCGATCTGAGAGCTTCACTGGCAATCTGTGTCAGAGTTCGCACTCCCCGATTCACCATCTCAGAGCTGGTGAAGTGGGGAGTGAAGACAGAATCCCGGGGGTTCTGAGGAGGAAGGAGGAAGATTTTTAACTTCCTTCTACCTCGTTCTGACCCCCCAACACTGTAACCATGTCCCCCTGTAATATTTATGTCTATATATATATATATATATATATATATAATGTGTGTGTATATACATGTATATATAGTGTATGTGTGTGTATACATATATATATATATATATATATATATATATATATATATATATATATATATATATACCGTATTTTTCGCACCATAAGACGCACCTAACCATAAGATGCACCTAGGTTTTGGAGGAGGAAAACAAGAAAAAAAAATTCAGAACCACAATGGTGTACCAAAATATTTACCAGTGCCCATGAAATGCAGTCTGACCTGTGCCATTAATGCAGCCTGAACATTGCCATTAATGAATAATGAATTGCCATTTAATTTATTTAAAAACACAGTGCACTTTGCTGCAAAGGTAGTCACTGGCTGCCTGCAGGAAGAGAAATTACAAGTCATTGATCAGTGTACTCTGTACAACTCTGTACAGCACAGGGAAATGCATTGTTTCAAATGATTTCAAGGTAGAACTGTGCTGAAAAAGGTTGGAAACATGCACAAAGAAGGAAGGAGAGATTGTCCCTGAATATGTGCTCCTGGAAATGAGAGACAACTTCATTATCCCTGCAAAGGCTGATTTTCTAAAAGATGTTCTTTATGCTGAGCTGGGTTAGGAATAGAGAGAGAGAATAGAGGGGGTTGGTGAGAAGTGCACACACTCACACTCACAGTCTCCTGGGTGCTCTCATTTATTAGTATAGCAGTGTTTGTCTGCTTCTTTTTACTCTTCCCGCCCACCTCCTTCACAGACAGAACACACAAGCAAGGTGGGAGGGGTGAGAGAAGGGATGTGTGAAGCTGCTCAGTCAGGACAGGCTGCAGGCTTGCTAGAGGTGGAGTTGGATAGAGCAGTGTGCTGATTGGATCCTCTCCATGTAGGACAGCTACACTTCACGAGCCATCAGCTGCACTGTCTGCACACAGTGACAGAGAGAAGAGGACAGAGCTGCAAACGGAGGAGGGAGGAGAGGAGCAGGTGAATGGGATTTACACACACAGGAACTTATTTCTGTGCCCCTCACTTACTTCCCATGACGTTCGGCCGCGGGGGGGAGGGACCGGCAGCGGCGGGGGGCGTGGCCTAATGTATATTCGTTCCATAAGACGCAGGGACATTTTCCTTCAGATTTTTGGAGGAAAAAAGTGTGTCTTATAGTCCGAAAAAATACGGTATTTATTATGTAGGAGGACTCGTTATTTTAATTACATTAACCATGGGGTCTGTCAGTGTTATGAGCGGTGATAATTTATCACTGCTCAATAAACTGACATCTCGGTGTTTCTGTGAATTTCTGGTACTGTAATCTCGTAAAGTCTCACGAGATTCCAGTATTAGGGGGCGTTCTCCAGTGTTAGAAGCGTTGGAAGATCACTTCACTCCTCCAAGGGTGAAGCGATCTTCTCCGCTACATAAGCAGGCACACAGAGGAGAAAAATCTTCACTGTGATAGCTGGAGAACGAAGCAGTGAATAGAATTCACTGCTTCATCAACAGACACCTAAATGAGATGAATTTTATGTATATCTCCTCTTTGTAAGTGAACCATGTTGATTCCTCCACAATAATTGTGTATATGTATCCCTATATCTGGATGATAGCTGATATTATGTAGCTTTTATTATATGCTGATTTTAATGTAATAATAAATATGGAGTTCTATTAATAGATTCAAAAGTTTCCTGCACTACTTTTTACTGATTTCATTGCGACTTGCATAGACTTCTGTTAAATTAAGTTGCAAGCCGCAATGAAATCAACAGTGTAAATCACACAAATAGGAAACATAAGGGGAATACAAAGACACTGAATTTCAAAAGAGCCAAATTCCCTAAACTACGAACCTTGCTAGAAGGCATAAATTGGGATCAAATCTTAAGGACAAAGAAAATTCATATACAAGCAAAGGAGAAGGCCTTTAAAAAATACAAGGTTGGGGGATCATCATCAGCATTCAGACTTTGTATAGAATGCAACAAGAAATGTAAGGGTGCAATTAGGGCAACTAAGATAGAACATGAAAGACACATAGGGGAGGAGAGCAAAATAAAAAACAAGAAATTATTTAAGTATATAAACAGTAAAAAAGGCAGGACAGACCATATTGGCACCATAAAGAATGAGGAAGGACATCTGGTTATAAAGGATGGGAAGATGGAAAAGGTATTGAATTTATTCATCTCCTCAGTCTTCACAAGGGAATCGGGGGGCTTCAGTAACCAAAACTGCAGTGTCTATCCTAATGACACACCCCAGGAAGCATATTCATGGTTAACAGAGAACAGAATTAAAATTAGACTTGAGAAACTTAACATTAATAAATCACTGGGACCAGATGGCTTGCACCTGTGGGTACTTATGGAACTAGTAGATGATAGTGTCATGATAAGAGAAACAGGAATCTTACCAATACTGACAGCGCCAGGAGAAGTCTGTTTCAGCGCATGCGCGGGGGCGCGCGGGTGCGCGCGCGCGATGTACGCGGCGCGAGCGTGCACGCGGCGCGCGCGGCGGGAGCGAGCGCGCGCGCGCGCTGACGTCATTTCGGCGCCAAGAACCGCTATTTAAACCATCTGATCCCACTGTATCTTGCTGACCAGTCTGCAGCAATTCCTGACTGAATCTGAACCTGTTACCTGTCTGCCTGATTACCGAATACCTGACCCGGCTTCCGTTGACCCTTCTCTGCCTGCAGCCTGCCTCTGACCCCGGCCTGATCCGACTACCGACTCTGCTTGAACCCATCTTGCTGTCTGCTTACCTGATTCACCGACCCGGTCTGAACCTGATTTAACCCTCGTACCTGTCTCCGTCTCCTGATTGGTGCCTGATCCAGTGTCTGACAATCCCTTGGCTCCTATTCACAAGTGCTACAACACCGTTCCTGTGTTTGCTGGATTTCTGCTAGGACCTCGTCAACACCTGTTCACTTCCTCTTCCGGTCCATCTCCAGCTTCCCACCAGGCACTTGTGTCCCTCCAGACTTTGTATCCCCTGTCTGCTCTACCAGGGGTTCCTGAGTCAGAGGATTACGAAAGGCCGTTCCCTGCACATTGGGCTCCATAACCAGGTACGTGACAGTACTGGTCAGCCATGTCCGAGCCCACGCAGGGGGCGTCTCCCATGGAGGACTTATGCCGCCATTTAGATGGCCTCACCGCGGCCGTACGGACTTTACAAGAAGGATATACCCGCCTGGAAGGACGTGTCCAAACTCTGTCCACAACAGCACCTGCAGCATCTGGAACCGCAGCTGCCCCTTCTGTAGTAATGCTACCACCGGAACCTAGAGTCCCCATCCCGGAGAGATTTTCTGGAGATCGCAGCAAATATAGAGCTTTCCGCAACGCCTGTGAACTTTTTTTTGCCTTACAACCCAGGACCTTTTCACTTGAGGCCACAAAAGTAGGTTTCGTTATCTCGTTATTGTCTGGCGAACCTCAGACCTGGGCGCATCGTCTTCTAGAACGCAAGGAGGAAAGTCTTAACCTACTCAGCACTTTCTTCCAAGCCATGGACCTTATCTATGAGGATTCCCAACTAGCAGCTACCGCTGAAGCAGCATTATGTGCCTTACAGCAGGGACGCAGAGCAGTGGAGGAATATGTAGCTGAATTCAGGCAGTGGAGTTCCGATACCAACTGGAATGATGCTGCCCTGCGTCACCAATTTCGTATGGGACTTTCAGAATCTTTAAAAGACGAATTAGCCCGAGTGGGCATTCCCGCAACACTTGAAGCCCTCATCCTCCTCTCCGTTCAGATCGACAGACGGTTGAGGGAACGCCGTGCTGAACGCACATCCGGCCCCACACGTCCCATATGGATGATGCCACGAGTACCTGGCCCACCACATCTGCCTCCTTCAGGTCCCAGACCAAACCCCATCGATCATCCGGAACCAATGCAAATAGGCCTACTTCGGCCATCCCTGACCCCGGAGGAGCGTCAAAGGCGTCGATCCAATAACCTTTGCATGTACTGTGGAGGATCCGGGCACTATGTAAACACCTGCCCCGTCAAGTTCCGTAAGTGTTCAGTCCCCTCACCGGTTCTCTTCTCTGTCTTACGTAATGATAATACTCACCTGGCTGTTTCAATCTCCCTACAGCTTCCAGGAAGGAACCTCCAAGTCCCCGCAATTATTGACTCTGGTGCTTGCAGCGGTTTTATGGACGCCTCCTTTGCCTTCCGATATGGAGTTCCTCTACGACCACGACACCAGAAACTTACCGTCCATTTAGCCGACGGATCGGCTATCAAATCCGGCCCAGTTACCCAAGAGACAATTCCCCTATACACGCTCATCTCTAAGGACCACCGGGAACTACTCTGTCTGGACATTATTGAATCCCCAATGTTTCCGGTCATTCTGGGTATGCCTTGGCTGAAAGCCCATAATCCTCAGATTGACTGGGAATCTGGGACAATCCACTTTTCTTCATCTTACTGTCGACAACACTGCCTTCAGAAGCCGGCCAGTTCCCCTCCTTCTTTGATGTGTCTAGAATCCGAAGAGGAGAACCGTCAATTAATCCCAGAAACCTATCATAGTTTCTTAGATGTATTCAGCAAAAGAGGAGCAGAGACGTTGCCTCCACACCGGTCCTACGACTGCCCTATTGAACTTTTACCTGGAGCAGAAATTCCGTTTGGAAGAATATTTCCTTTGACTGGGCTAGAGTTGGTCACTCTCAAATCTTATATTGATGAGAATCTCGAGAAGGGGTTCATCCGCCCTTCCACATCCCCTGCGGGGGCCGGTATATTCTTCGTGGAAAAGAAGGATCACTCTCTACGCCCCTGCGTAGACTACAGGGACTTAAATAAAATCACGATTAAGAACAGGTATCCTCTCCCTCTTGTTCCTGAACTATTTCAGAGACTCGGAGCAGCCACAATCTTTACTAAACTTGACCTCCGTGGGGCTTACAACCTCGTCCGCATAAGGGATGGCGATGAGTGGAAAACCGCATTTCGTACTCGTTTTGGGCATTTCGAATACCTGGTGATGCCCTTCGGCCTTTGCAATGCCCCAGCCACGTTCCAACATTTTGTAAATGACATTTTCAGAGACTATCTTGATTTATTCGTTATTGTTTACCTAGATGACATCCTGATCTTCTCTTCCTCCCTGTCAGATCATCAAAGTCATGTCAAAAAGGTCCTAGCTCGGCTCCGTCAACACAGTCTGTATGCTAAAGCGGAGAAATGTGAGTTTGAAAGAGAGAGCATTCAGTTCCTAGGTCTCATCATTTCAATCGACGGTGTCAAGATGGACCCTCAGAAGGTCACCGCCATTACAGATTGGCCCGCTCCCACCGATAAGAAATCAGTCCAGCGTTTCGTGGGATTTGCAAATTTTTATCGAAAATTTATCAAACATTTCTCTTCCATAATTGCTCCCATCACAGGTCTGACCAAACAGGGTATCCGGTTCCAGTGGTCCCCAGAGGCTCAAGCGGCTTTTTCTACCCTGAAAAACCTTTTCATTTCAGCATCCATCCTAAAACATCCTGATCCAGTTCTACCTTTTATCCTGGAAGTGGACGCCTCCGAGGTGGCGGTCGGAGCAGTGCTTTCCCAGAGACAAGGACCCAAATCCCTTCTGCATCCAGTTGCGTTCTTCTCCCGCAAACTCTCCGAAGCTGAAAGAAACTATGACGTTGGGGACAGGGAACTTTTAGCAATCAAGGCAGCCCTTGAGGAATGGCGTTATCTCCTGGAGGGTGCAGCTCACCCCATCTTGATCTATACAGATCACAAGAACTTGGAATATTTAAAGGTCGCTAAGAGACTGAGGCCACGGCAGGCCAGGTGGGCATTGTTCTTTACTCGGTTTTCCTTCCATATAACCTACAGACCCGGATCAAAAAACACTAAACCCGACGCGCTATCCCGGATGTTCCATGGGCCTGAAGCTCCTTCCTCCCCGGACACCATCCTCGCCCCTGGCAATTTTCTCATGTTACAGGGAGATCTTCTGTCTCAAATTAAGCAGGCCTCTTCATCAATTCCCTCATCTCCAGACCTTACTCTGCAGTTAAGAGACGGCATGCTATGGAACAAAAACAAGATCTTTGTGCCTCAACAACTACGATTGACAATTCTCAAGTCCTGCCATGACCACGAACTAGCCGGACATTTCGGAATCCACAAGACAGCCGAACTCATCCAGCGTACCTTCTGGTGGCCTCAATTATTACAAGATTGCAAAAGCTATGTGGAATCCTGTGCCACCTGTATCCAACACAAGGGTAGCAGAACCAAAGCGTGGGGGTTACTTAAACCACTGCCTGTTCCAGAGAAACCTTGGAGAATGATTTCAATTGATTTCATTGTTGAGTTACCTCCATCTTAAAACTATACTACCATCTTTGTAGTGGTGGACAGACTTTCAAAAATGGCGCACTTCCTACCGATGGTAGGAACACCTTCGGCTGCCGAAACAGCAAAAATTTTTATTAAAGAAGTAGTAAGGCTCCATGGTATACCTGCTAATATTGTATCTGACCGTGGGGTGCAATTCACCTCGAGGTTCTGGAAAGCGTTATGTGGGGCGCTGAAGATTGAACTTTCCTTTTCATCTGCGTACCACCCACAGACCAACGGCCAGACCGAGCGCACCAACCAGACGCTCGAGCAATATCTGCGATGTTTCTCCAGTTTTTCACAAGATGATTGGGCTTCTCTGTTGCCCCTTGCAGAGTTTGCCTACAATAACTCAATCCATTCAGCCACCCAACAGTCCCCATTCTTTGCCAACTACGGCTTTCATCCTCTGTTCTTATCCAACCATATTCCGGAATGCTCAGTACCAGCTGTTCAGGAAACCTTGGATTTTTTTTCCACCAATAACAAGATACTCCAGGAAACAATGGCAAGAACCCAGGAGTATAATAAGGAGGTCTTTGACAGAAAGAGGAGAGGACAACTTAATCTGGTACCAGGGGACCAAGTTTATTTATCCACTTTGAACTTAAAACTAGCTTGCCCAACCAAGAAACTTGGTCCTAAGTTTGTTGCTCCCTTCCAGGTACTCAGAAGGATTAATGAAGTGGCTTACGAATTGAAATTACCTGCTTCTTTTAGGATTCATCCAGTCTTTCATGTGGCACTGCTCAAACCCACAGTCCCGGATCCTTTTCCCAACCGGAATGTTGGTCCGCCCACACCAGTACTTATCGACGGCGAGGAGGAGTTCGAGGTGGAATCCATCCTGGATTGTCGGAAGAGACGTAACCAGGTTCAATACCTGGTGAAATGGAGAGGCTACGGTCCAGAAGAAAACTCCTGGGAACCAGAGGCCAACATTCACGCCCAGAGACTGGTCCGGGCCTATAAAAGGGCACACCCAAGTAGGTTGGCCCAGTTGGGCATCCGGAGGCTGCCCGTAGGGGGGGGGGGAATGTCATGATAAGAGAAACAGGAATCTTACCAATACTGACAGCGCCAGGAGAAGTCTGTTTCAGCGCATGCGCGGGGGCGCGCAGGTGCGCGCGCGCGCGATGTACGCGGCACGAGCGTGCACGCGCGCGCGCGCGGCGGGAGCGAGCGCGCGCGCGCGCGCTGACGTCATTTCGGCGCCAAGAACCGCTATTTAAACCATCTGATCCCACTGTATCTTGCTGACCAGTCTGCAGCAATTCCTGACTGAATCTGAACCTGTTACCTGTCTGCCTGATTACCGAATACCTGACCCGGCTTCCGTTGACCCTTCTCTGCCTGCAGCCTGCCTCTGACCCCGGCCTAATCCGACTACCGACTCTGCTTGAACCCGTCTTGCTGTCTGCTTACCTGATTCACCGACCCGGTCTGAACCTGATTTAACCCTCGTACCTGTCTCCATCTCCTGATTGGTGCCTGATCCAGTGTCTGACAATCCCTTGGCTCCTATTCACAAGTGCTACAACACCGTTCCTGTGTTTGCTGAATTTCTGCTAGGACCTCGTCAACACCTGTTCACTTCCTCTTCCGGTCCATCTCCAGCTTCCCACCAGGCACTTGTGTCCCTCCAGACTTTGTATCCCCTGTCTGCTCTACCAGGGGTTCCTGAGTCAGAGGATTACGAGAGGCCGTTCCCTGCACATTGGGCTCCATAACCAGGTACGTGACAGATAGGCTCCTATATTGGCATGTATTAAAAAGGGGATTAACTCCAGAGATAAAACGATAGATAATTCTTCCATTCTACAAGACTCTGGTCCGGTCACACCTAGAGTATGCTGTCCAATTCTGGGTACCAGTCCTCAGGAATGATGCCCTGGAAATGGAGAGAGTACAAAGAAGGGCAACAAAGCTAATAAAGGGTCTGGAGGATATTAGTTATGAGGAAAGGTTGTGAGCACTGAACTTATTCTCTCTGGAGAAGAGACACTTGAGAGGGGATATGATTTCAATTTACAAATACCATACTGGTGATCTCACAATACGGATAAAACTTTTTGTGGAAGGGAGTCTAACAAGACACGTGGCCACTCATTAAAATTAGAAAGGAGGTTTAACCTTAAACTACGTAGAGGGTTATTTACTGTAAGAGCTGCCAGGATGTGGAATTCCCTTCCACAGGCGGTGGTCTCAGCGGGGGCATCAATGGTTTCAAGAAACTATTAGATAAGCACCTAAACGACCATAACAAAAAGGGATATACAAGGTAATACTGACATATAATCACACACATAGGTTGGACTTGATGGACTTTTTTCAACCTCACCTACTATGTAACAATGTCACTAGGTAACAGGTAACAGGTGCAGAAGTAGTATATTGAAATTGCACAGAAGTAGTATAATTTCAAAGCTGCATCAGTATGAACCAGGGCTAATGTAAAAGAAAAGACACAAAAAAACAATCACAGAAAGGGAATAAAGATGATAATAAAAAGAAAAAATAATAATAATTTAAACAACAATTGTAAATCAAATTAGCAAAACTAAATACAGCTATGACCAGAATAAATAAGACAATAAAAACAACATTACTACACACTAGTGCAATACTCCCATCTTCAGGTTCAATCCGACTGCTGTGAGTGATTAATACCTCCCAATAAGCAATTTATTTTTAGAATAAAAACATTTGCAATATAAATAAATATAAATAGGAAGTGTACATCACTCAATGGGCTAGTAAAGATTTAAAGACTAATACACAAAAATACATGAAAAAACAAGAGGCAGAATAAAAGGGATATCTTCAAATAGGAAAGACGTAGAACACCAATCACTCATAAAAATGGTTAATATTCTATTCATGGTTCAATCCATGGGGGATTCAAATAAGAATCCTTCCCTCTTAAATAAAAGGCAAAATCCTCCTCTTTTGGGACATCAAATTTTCTCTCTGATTTGGGCTCCTACTGTGGTTATGTCGCCTGCATAGTTGTTGTTAAAGTGGCAGGCAACATTAGTAGGCAGATTTTTATCAATACTATATACAGTAGGTGTTCATAAAAGCAGTCTCTTTGTGCTTCCCACATATTGTATATGGCATATCTTGCAGTTAATGACATAAACAACATAACTGTAACAGTTAAAGACAATTTTATGTTCCTTGTCGTTTGAATATAAATGAATAATGTCACCCCTCAACATGTGTATACGAGAACAGCTAGAGCTGCCACAGTGATAGTTACCCTGGAAGTGGAGCTATGTGGTAGACTGTACCCCTATTGGATTAAAACAAAACTGGGGGATAAAGGATAAACAAGCCCTTCTAGGCACAGTATAATTAATGTGTTTAAAGATGCCTGCCATACAACTGCCCAATATCTACTTTAACTCCCTACAGTCCATTCTGAATAACTTCCTATGGCAGGGAAAAAAACCAGATGCGCATTTAGCAAGATAATTAAAAGTAGATCAGCAGGAGGAATAGGCCATGTGCACCTTCAGGATTATTATTTTGCATCTGTTCTGGGTCAACTTAGCCATTGGGTTGATCCTGAATCTAAAACGCTTTGGAACGGACGCAAATCCCAAAGAGGAACCTCAAAGACTTTTTGATGACAGGTCATATCAACAAGTCTTTGGACAAGAGTTATGCACCACCTATTTTAGCTTCCCTGAGAGCCTGGACTCATCTGTGTACAGCCAATGAATGGACAGGTCCAACCATACCGTTCAATCTACCTATAACTGCGATCCAAACCTTAATTCCAGACCTAAATCTTACCCTATGGGAGGAAAAGGTTATAACTAGCCTAGAAGACATAATTGTGAATTCCCACATGTTGTCGTTTGCCGCCCTACAGCAGAAATATCACTTACCAACCAGTGAAAGGTATAAGTATATACAGGTATTCCAGTGGTTCAAGAAAAATCCCTTGATTCTTACCCATCTCCCAGTAAAGATAGCCAAATTCCTTCTACGGCCATCTACTAGGACTAAGGGAATAAAGGGAATAACATTTTTTTACAGAGGGCTCCAGGAGAAAGAGGTTATGGTTAAAACCCAAAATATCCTGGCGTGGGAGCGGGATCTTGGAATGGAATACTTAGTTCAGCAATGGGAGTACTCAATTAGGATTCAGCTAGCCTCAACCAGAAGTACTAATTTACTGGAGATGCAACAGAAATTGCTCCTCCGTTGGTATCTTACCCCTAAATATCTAAAATATTTCCGTCTACTTCCTCCAGTTGTTGGAGACTATGCGGGGAGAGGGGCACACTGCTCCACATTATGTGGGACTGTCCAAAAATCAGACCTCTGTGGTCCCAAGTGGGGGGCATACTGGCTGCAGTTTCACCTACCTGTCCTTCATTACATCCTGGCCTAATACCCGCCTCACACTTAGTGGTGGTCCTACACATACTAATGGCTACACGCCTTGTTATCCTTAGACATTGGAAGGACTCTGCTCCTCCTTCACTACTAGAAGTCATAAATACAGTACAAACACATAATACTTACGGAACCCTCCATGCGTCTGCACTCGGGAAATATGATCAGATGACTAAACTATGGGCACCTTGGCAGGAATGGCAGAAATGGAATCTTAGCAGAAAAAATGTATAACTATAAGGCCGCGTACACACGATCAAATCTGTCTGCTGGAAACGGTCAGACCGTCCCAGCAGACATATTCGATCGTGTGTACGGGCGAGCCGATGGATTTGGCCAGCCGACAGATTTGAAAGCATGCTTTCAAATCTGTCGGCTGGAACCCGTCCACCCGACATGTCTGCTGGTTAGTACGCTTTGTTTTTTCATATGTATCTTTAGATATCTTTAGCAACGCTGCTGGACGCTTACATGTTTCACTAGAAGTATTGTCCTTTTTACTCTTTTACATTTCACATGTACCTGTTACCTTGCATTGTCTATATCATTTCAATAAAAAAACATTGAAAAAAAAAAGATGCCTGCCCTACAATGGTCAAATTTTGACCAGGAGCTGCCATCATCGTGAATGGATAAAGGCAGTCCCAGAAGGGCAGTTTGAGCAAATTAAATGAAATTGTAGTAGAGAAACTGATTATTGGATCAGACTGTGTCCCTGATTACCACCACACCACCCAAATGATTCTTCTGTAATGCATTGGTAACATTATGTAAACAAAATAGGGAAAAATAAACAAATTTTAACTCACCATGCCTCCTACTAAAAATCTTGGGCTGTATACTTTTCAAAAAGGGTGCATTTTAATGTCTCAAGAAATGAGATCAGGATTAATCAATTCTCAAATATATATATCATAGTTTGTAGACTCTATAATTTTTATACAGAAATAGAGCTTTCTTTTGGTGGTATTTTACTTTCAATAATTTTTATTGAGTTATTGGTAAATATACAATAAGTACATAAACGATAAGCGTTAGATGTTACAATAGCCCCGGGGAGCGACACCAATGGGTTTAAAAACAAAGTAAACAAGACATTGTAAACAATAGGAACTTACATTGGGGAGGCATTCCTAACAACATGACTGACTAGAGGATAGTCTGATTGGGACATAATGAAGCGCCCACAGGTGTGAAGCTTCAATTCCTTGAAAAACATTTCTGGAACCAAGGGCAGCCCGGACCGCCCACCCCCAGCACCCCACCTGGGTTCACGCTGTGCCAAGAGCAAGGCCCCCGACCCCCCCCAGGCTCCATCCCGATCCCGTACATCCCTTACGGACATGGGTTAAAAAGACATAACATTGTAAGGGTCCTATGAGGCCCCGTACACACGAGCAGACAGATTTGTTCAAATCGGTCGGACAGACCGATTTGAACAAATCTGTCTGCTGGGATGTATTGTTTGATCGTGTACACACGATCAAACCAAAATCCCCGCCGGCAGACCGCGTGCTGACGTGTCGGTGACGTAGCGGTGACGTTGACGCCGCCACGTCACCGCACCAGGAAGTGAATTACTTCCGCGCATGCGTCGAATCCATTCGACGCATGTGCGAGAAGATATGTCTGCTGGTTAGCGTACTAACCAGCAGACATATCGGGCCGACGGGTTCCCAGCCTACAGATTTGAAAGCATGCTTTCAAATCTGTCGGCTGGCTAAATTCGTCGGCTCGGCCGTACACACGATCGAATCTGTCTGCTGGGACGGTTGGGCCGACCGTTTCCAGCAGATAGATTTGATCGTGTGTACGCGGCCTAAGGAATGCCCCCGAACAAAAACAATATGAAAGAGGTAGTGCTTCAACAATCGCTTGTGTAAATCGCTATTAACACTAAAACACATAGGGATAGTAAGAGAGGTTTAGATAGAAGGAAAGGAGAGAGAGTAGAGAGGAGGACAGGGATAAGGGGAGGAGGAAGGGTAGAGTGCCTAACACCGATTAGATTTTCTGTCAGTTGCCTGTAGATTCAGGGGCAAGGGGAATATCAATATATTCAGCCCAAGGAGCCCAAATCTCGTGAAACATTTCAGTGGAATCAGCCAATATGCTGGATATACTGGATAAGATTTGGCAATGGAGATTTTGGTGCCAAGTAAAATAAACCTATAATAAATCAAACTAGACCTAGAAAGCTTTGGGATATGGGCGTTCAATAAGGCAACTCGGGTGTCCTCGGGATCCGACATCCGGTCACCTTGTGAATCATGTTGAAAATGAGTCTCCAGAAGGTGCTCCCACCAGATATGGGCCATGGTGCCCCGAAGCTGGCAGCCCCTAAAGCAAAGGGGATCTGCATCAGGAAACATGGCAGCCAATCTGGAGGGAGTGAGATACCATCTGGTAATGACTTTCACATTTGCCTCAACTAAGGAGACACTCTGAATGCCCTGGAAAGATCTGGAGACGGCTTTGTGCCAAGTCTCCAAGCTAGCATTGCTTTGAAAATCAGACTCCCAAGCCTTCATATAAGATGTTTTATCCGTGGGGTAAGTGAGGGCCGAGTAGACCACTGAAATGCCCCCTTCTGCTCAATGGCTTGTCCACACCAGACCTCATTTGAGGTAAAATCGGGGGGTAAGGGTTTGGACTTCCAAACACTGTGTAGGAACTGTGAGATTTGTCTAAAGTTAACCTTCTCGGATTCAGGAAGTTTCAAAGTATTAACACAGTAGTCTAGGGAGATGGGTCCACTGGAAGTAAAATATTGACCTATCCGGAATAGCCCCTTGTCTAGCCACCACTTAAATTCTGTGATTCGTAAGCCTGGTGGAAAGTCAGGGTTATGAAACATGTGTGCGAGAGGACGTGCCGCAGATGTTAGGCAGGGATTGCGTCTGAGGTGGTCCCACATGGCAAATGACTGAGACAGCACTGGTGAGAGGATGGGTGGGCGGGACTTGGTAGGGGACCAGAGGGGGTAGTCGAGAGAAAAAGTGGGGACAGCTTGTCTCTCAATATTGACCCAATCCGGTTTTTCAAATTTGGAGTACAGGGTGGAAAGTTGTGCCAATCTAGCAGAGAGATAGTATTTGTGAAGGTTGGGTAATCCCAACCCCCCCTTGTTTCTGTGGAGAAAAAGCATGTCCTGTGGGATTCGGTACCCCCATGTACCCCAAGTAAACTTAAGTAATTTACTCTGAAAGGATTTTAGATGATTTCTCTTGATTGGGATCGGAAGGGAGCGAAAGAAATATAAAATTCTCGGAAGCAGGGTCATTTTAACTGAGTTGATCCTACCCAGCCAAGAGAGTGCGTGTTTGGACCACTTACCAAGATCAGCCTCCAGTTTTTTATAGAGAGGGGGGTAGTTAAGGTCGTATAGAGTTTCTGTCTTACCCGTTAGGGTGATACCTAGGCACCTGATCGAGGAGTCAAACCAGACAAACTTAAAGGACTGTTTTAGGTACGTCACCAATTGAGAGGGAAGAGAGATGTTCAGGGCCTGTGATTTGGAGAAATTAACCAGAAGGCCTGATATTTTAGCAAAGTCATCCAGAGTGTGACACAGGTTGGGAAGAGTGGAGATGGGGGAGGTTAAGAATAACAGGATGTCGTCCGCGAAGATTGCACATTTATGATTCCGATCCCCGCAATTGGACTCCTGATATATTAGGGTTCTGTCGAATAGCAATTGCCAAGGTCTCGATTGCAATGGCGAAAATTAGAGGAGATAAAGGGTATCCCTGTCTAGTGCCCCGTTTAATTTCGATAGGTGTGGAGTAATGCCCTCTGATCCTAATGAGTGCTCTAGGGTTTGAGTAAAGGGACCGAATAATACCTAGGAACCGGTTCCCAAATCCCCAACGTTCAAGTATATCGAAGATGTAGGGCCAGGACACAGAGTCAAAGGCCTTCTGGAGATCCAATGACAACAAGAAACCCTTCTGAGGGGCCCCACCCGTCCAATTGGTTTGTAAAATCGAACCAGATCTATTGCTCGTCTAATTTGGTCTGGGCCTTGTCTGCCGGGTATGAAGGCTACTTGGTCTTTATGTACATATTGACCGATGAACCCTGTCATTCTATTGGCTAGAATTTTTGTGAGGACCTTAAGATCATTGTTGATAAGGGAAATCAGGCAATAATTATTGACATCTTCAGGATTTTTGTCTGGTTTGGGGATCACCGTAATAAAGGCTGTGTTAATCTGGGAATCAAATGGGTCGCCTTTGGCTTTAGAATTGAAAAATTTGGTCAAATGCGGCGTCAGGATGTTGGAAAAAGATTTGTAATATGGTATGGATAGTCCATCCGGCCCCGGGGCCGACCCCTTACGGAGACCTTTAATTACTTCCATCACCTCACTCTATGTGATAGGGGATCCCACAATGTCTCTGTGTGCTGTCGACAGGGAAGGGATAGGGAGACCCTCCAGAAACCGTGAGGTTAAATCAGTTGTAGGTTGGGTGGAAGATAGATAGAGTCGTGAGTAGAAACCCTGAAAAGCATCTAGTATCTTGGTCGGGTTGGTCGTAGGAGGTTACCCCCCTATTTTGATTTTGGGCATGGAAAGGAGCTTGGATTTAGGGGTGAGTTTAGATGCTAGGAGGGGACTGAATTTGTCTGCCTGAGTGTAGAATTTGTGTGTATCCCATCTGATTGATTTCTCTGCCCGGGTCGTGAGAGAGAGGTTAAGGGATAATCTGGCAGAGTCGAGTTGTTGTGTGGGAATTTTGGATGGGTCCTTTTTATGCAGTGCCTTAAGGGTATTATATACAGTTTCTAGTTTGTCCAAGTCAGCTTTTCTTTCCCGATTTATTTGCGTGGCTACTTGAATGAGCTTGCCCCGAATGAAGGCGTTGTGGGCAGCCCATAGCGTTTCAGCGGAGACTTCCCCTGTGTCATTAAGCATAAAATATTCTGTTAGGGCTTTTCCTATTTCTGTGATTCTGACCGGGTCAGAGAGCAAAGACTCGTTCAGTCTCCAGAGCTTACATGTCCCTCCCGGGATCCCCGACCCAAGGGTTATGATCACTATAGAATGATCGGATAATGCTGTATCCTTGATAGAGGCGTTAAGGACTGCAGGGAGTAGGGTAGAAGGAGTGAGGATGTGATCTATGCGTGCATATGTAAGGTGAGGGTGGGAGAAATTAGTATAATCTCTTTTAGATGGGTTAAGTTCCCTCCACGTATCAGCAAGGCCATATTCGTGAAGAATTTTTTCAATTTTAAGGCTCTCTCTTGTGGGACGCATCAATCTAGATCCTGGAGGTTTCGTTTTGTCCAAGCCTTGGTCTAGAGCTGCATTAGAGTCTCCCCCGAAAACAATGGTACCCTCTAACTCGGGAGATAGGGTGTTGAGCATTGAGCTGAAAAATTTAGCCTGACCCCTGTTAGGTGTATAGTAAGACACTAGAGAGAATAATTGATCCCCCAGCTTGTCTTTTACCATAAGAAATCTCCCGTTTGGATCAATAATGTCAGATATTTTAACAAAATTACATTTCCTGGAGAACAGAATAGCTACCCCTTTGGTTTTGTTTTCGGCACTGGCTAAGTAGAATTGTGGGTAATGTGAGTGGAGAAAAATTGGGCTATACCGGATAAGGAAGTGAGTTTCTTGTAGCATAATTATATCAAGATGCAGAGATTTGTAGTGGTCCATCATCTTTCTCCGTTTAATCGGAGAGTTGAGGCATTGGACATTATGGGAGGCTATGCGGAATTTGATGTCAATCGTGTCAGCCATTGAGCATAGAGGAAGCACCCCAGCTAAAGCTACCCCCACTCACCCAATGAAGTCTTGGATCCCGGAGGGTTTTGGATTCAGAAGCAGCAGAATCGCAAAAGGCAGCACCCTTGTGGATAAGGTGAATACGTAAAGAACCTGTAAACAGAATTGATGTTAGGCACTTTCGAGAATGAAGGAGGGAACCAGGGTAAGGTAGGAAAAGACAGAAAAGAAACAAAAAGTTCTCCCTGAAATGGAAAAAGAAGCGCCGGGGGGAGACTTCCCGGGTGCTCCGAGAATAGAAACCATAGATAACCCTCAGAGACCATCAGGTGTCCGACGGTTGGATGGAGGCGCAGTAGTTCCAAGCCGGAACCGGGCGTCCATAATCATGAGTATGTCAAGCAAATAAACATTTAAACGGTACACAGCAAAAAATGGGTTCTTTCAGAAATATGCAATTGGCCCCAAACCTCCACTGAGGTTACCTGTTTCTTTGCCAAGTGAGGCAGGTAGGACCTGCAGGGCCCATATAAAGGAAACTGAGACAAAACAGTGTCATTGCTCCAAGAGAAAAAAAAACAAAAACGAACATGTAATAACAAGGCAGGTCCTTCAGGGAAGCCAGTTGAGAAAATGCAGTAATCCCATCTAGATTTAGTTTGGAAAATGGGGGGAAAAAAAACGCCAAAAAGTTGCAGTCAAATCATGTAAAGGACCAAAATGGTTTGGTCAGTCCATGCAGGACTAAAACAAAAACAAGCTATAATGTATGGGCAGAGCGGGAGGGATAGACCTTCAGGTGGTGCCATTGTCGCTTGCTTTCTTAGTCTTGCCATTATGCCACAGGGGAGAATGAGGGTTGGTAGGGACAGCTCGTTTATTAGATCCTTGACCAACGTTGGAAGTGTCCATGTCAGCCTCGTGTGCGATAAGCTTCAAGTGTAGGAGTAATTTCTCACCCTCAGATAGGGTGGAAAAAGTGTAAGGTTTACCATTGACAGCGAACTTGACTGCAAAAGGGAAGGCCCATTTATATTTGATGGCCTTTTGGGTTAGGACATGAAGCAGCGGCTTCAGAGATCTCCGTCTTTGTATAGTGGATGGAGACAGGTCCGCGAAAAGTTGTACTTGGTGACCTAGGCACATCACAGCCGTAGCAGATCTTGCTTGCCTCATGATTTCGTACTTAACAGAGTAATAGAGGGGTTTGGCAATGATATCTCTCGGGGAGCCATCTTTCCTAGGGGGCCCTAAAGCCCTGTGGGCCCTGTCCAGTTCCAAACGTTGAGGGGTGATGTCCGGAAGGAGATTTTTGATTAGGTTTTTTACGGTCTCTGGCACATTAAGAATGGTCTCGGGGAGTCCACGGATTCTAATATTCGACCTCCTAGATCTGTTCTCAAGGTCATCTATGCGGGACATCGCCAAATCTAGTTGGTCCTGGAGTGTATATATGTGCCTGTAATTCTGGGACGTAGCGGCAATCGTTTCCTCCACTATGTTTTCGATCGCTTCAATCCTGATGCCCAGTGATTGAAAGTCTGCCTTTAAGTCACCCGTGATTTTAGCTTCTGTTTGTGACAATTCTTTATCTAGCAAGGCTGAGAATTTGAGGAACAGGTCCTCCATTAGGATAGCAAGTTCTTGTGGATGTGGGTCATGACTGATGTAGCCTTGCTGCAATGATGTATTAACTCCCAGTGATGAGAGAGAAAAGTCAGTCACAGCCCTCTCATTCAATAATTCAGTGGGAACAGGGGACAGAGAGCCCATTTGTGGGAGATTCCCCAATTTTTCAGGGGTAATGTGTTGAGGGAAGAGGGATGGCTCTGACCTGTAGTTCATCTGTTCATCAGAACTGCGCATTTGCATCTGAGGTAACTGTGTGGCGGCCATTTTGGAATCCCCCCCGCTTCCACAGCGTCCCAAAACAGCTCCAATTCTCGTCGGACTGTGGGCCTGGGTGTGTAGAAGTGAGCCCTCTAATGTGAGGGGCAAGCCTGTGATCGTTCGCGGTCCTGGTGGAGCCGTGTACCGGGCTGTGGGCGCCGCGGTTATAGCCTGGAGCGGAGCTCACAGATCAGGCATCCATCACCAAAGCCTGCGCGTGCGCACTCCCTTTTGGTGGTATTTTATCACCATTGTGTTTTCATTTTTCAGCCATATAAATAATAAATCATAAATGTAAGCCAAAATGTAGTCTGCTACATTTCTTTGGTAAAACTACATTTTGGCTTACATTTATGATGTATTATTTATATAGCTGAAAATGAAAACACAATGGTGATAAAATACCACCAAATGAAAACACAAAAGCGGCGCCTTCTAAGCGTAGCAGTAGTAAAATTTAATTAGTGTGTCTAACAATATAAAAAACCTACTCACAAAGCAGGTGAAGAATCAGGCATGTGAACATTAAGGGTTTTCATCCGCAGGTTGTAAACGTCCATCACGCTGGGTGTCAGGTTGCTGGTTACTGCTGACGGCAAGGACGATGTAAGACAAGGTCCCCCGGAACCAAAAGACAGAGAACCTGTTTCCCGGTGTAGCAGCGCGAGTGATGTCACTTCCTATGCGCGGGCGGATGCGCGCGTTCGGGACATTCGTGTCCCTTCCTTGATTGCCTGAGGATGTTCACATGCCTGATTCTTCACCTGCTTTGTGAGTAGGTTTTTTATATTGTTAGACACACTAATTAAATTTTACTACTGCTACGCTTAGAAAGCGCCACTTTTGTGTTTTTATTGTCGTTTACAGATTGCTTCATCTGTTAGCTGGCTGCCATCAAGTGTTAGTGTGTTCTCTGTCTATTATGCCTATGGACTTTTTATATATAGACTCAAATATACTGCATCTATGTGTACCATTATCTCAATATTGAACTAGAAAATGCATTTCCTGAGGAAAATACGTGGGAATGCTGAATAGCTGAATTGCTAAGCCCGCACAAATCCCATTCACCATAACCACTATACTATCTTTAGGACATACAAGCAGTGTTCCTTCAGTACTTATAAAGCCTCTCTTTAATCATTAAAGGTGTTGTAAAGGTAAAATCATTTTCCCTAAATAACTTCCTTTACCTTAGTGCAGTCCTCCTTTACTTACCTCATCCTTTGATTTTGCTTTTAAATGTCCTTATTTCTTCTGAGAAATCCTCACTTCCTGTTCTTCTGTCTGTAACTCCACACAGTAGAGCAAGGCTTTTTCCCTGGTGTGGAGAAAGCCTCTTGAGGGGGGAGGGGGTGAGCAGGACGCCCACTAACACACAGCTCCTTTCTCTATCTGCAAAGTACAGAGCGTCCTGACTTCCTGGTCGCCCCTCCCCCCTCAAGAGGTTTTCTCCCCTCCCCCCGGGTGAGTGAGGGGGATAATTGCACTGAGGTAAAGGAAGCTATTTAGGGAAAGAATTACCATTACAAACGCTTTTTATCTACACACAAAATAAGTGAAATAACCCTTCAAACAAACCTTAATAAATCCACAACCGTACATGCGATCGATACAGCGACTTCACCGTATAAAAGACAAGACCCTTGTGAACGCATCGATATGAAATTTATGTTGATAAACTTAAAAATGTGGCCATGTCAGCGATTTAGAAAAGAGTATCTTTGTGTGTCTTACTAACAAATTTTAAAAGCGCGTTATAATGAAGGTCTATGGGGAAAAATTTGGAACTCTTGTCCTTTAGAAGCTCCAGCAACGAAAAGTAAAATGCGCATCACAAAACTGATCACATTGCCTGAAAGCAGACAAAAATACCTACAATTTGATATATAAATTGTGTATGACAAGTAGATCTTGTGGGCGTGAGAGCAATTTGTTCCCCCTTTTTTATAGATAATCCGAGTCTTTTCAAAACTCACACTCTAAAGGTCACATGACACACTCTAAGCCAGGTCCATAGACAAGCAGTGTAATCGATAACATTTTCTGAAAAAATCACTAAACGTAAATTGCTTTTTCACAAAAACTATAAAAGATTTCAATCTGAAAAGTCATAGCCGGATAGCTGAATATTTTGTGACCGTGGTAAACTTTGTTTGGTGTCTGTCAGTGAAAGTATGAAGGAGGAGATACATTTTGAATCGGGTACGTTTTTAAGCAGGAATAAGCATGTTCTCATTGACTTCAATGTTAAAAAAAAGCGACTAAAAGCTTAATATTTTAAAAAATATAAATAGCACAAAAAAACTTGAAGAAGTCCCATCGTTAGCTGAATGAGATAAACATTTTAAAAGTTGAATGGTCTCAATCGCTGAAAGTATGGCAAAGTTACGCAGAGCCAAAAAACGTACGGAATAATAAAATTAAGACATAAGAAGAACTAGAAAATGCATTTCCTGAGGAAAATACGTGGGAATGCTGAATAGCTGAATTGCTAAGCCCGCACAAATCCCATTCACCATAACCACTATACTATCTTTAGGACATACAAGCAGTGTTCCTTCAGTACTTATAAAGCCTCTCTTTAATCATTAAAGGTGTTGTAAAGGTAAAATCGTTTTCCCTAAATAGCTTCCTTTACCTTAGTGCAGTCCTCCTTTACTTACCTCATCCTTTGATTTTGCTTTTAAATGTCCTTATTTCTTCTGAGAAATCCTCACTTCCTGTTCTTCTGTCTGTAACTCCACACAGTAGTGCAAGGCTTTTTCTCTGGTGTGGAGAAAGCCTCTTGAGGGGGGAGGGGTGAGCAGGACGCCCACTAACACACAGCTCCTTTCTCTATCTGCAAAGTACAGAGCGTCCTGACTTCCTGGTCGCCCCTCCCCCTCAAGAGGTTTTCTCCCCTCCCCCCAGGTGTGTGAGGGGATAATTGCACTGAGGTAAAGGAAGCTATTTAGGGAAAGAATTACCATTACAAACGCTTTTTATCTACACACAAAATAAGTGAAATAACCCTTCAAACAAACCTTAATAAATCCACAACCGTACATGCGATCGATACAGCGACTTCACCGTATAAAAGACAAGATCCTTGTGAACGCATCGATATGAAATGTATGTTGATAAACTTAAAAATGTGGCCATGTCAGCGATTTAGAAAAGAGTATCTTTGTGTGTCTTACTAACAAATTTTAAAAGTCGGTTATAATGAAGGTCTATGGGGAAAAATTTGGAACTCTTGTCCTTTAGAAGCTCCAGCAACGAAAAGTAAAATGCGCATCACAAAACTGATCACATCGCCTGAAAGCAGACAAAAATACCTTCCATTTGATATATAAATTGTGTATGACAAGTAGATCTTGTGGGCGTGAGAGCAATTTGTTCCCCCTTTTTATAGATAATCCGAGTTTTTTCAAAACTCACAGTCTAAAGGTCACATGACTCACTCTAGCATGTCTCCATAGAAAGACTGTTTAATCGATAAAATTTTCTGAAAAAATCACTAAACGTAAATTGCTTTTTCACAAAAACTATAAAAGATTTCGATCTGAAAAGTCATAGCCGGATAGCTGAATATTTTGTGACCGTGGTAAAGTTTGTTTGGTGTCTGTCAGTGAAAGTATGAAGGAGGAGATACATTTTGAACGGCATGAGTTTTGAAGCAGGGAAAAGCATGTTCTCATTGACTTCAATGTTAAAAAAAAGCGACTAAAAGCTTAATATTTTAAAAAGTATAAATAGCACAAAAAAACTTGAAGAAGTCCCATCGTTAGCTAAATGAGATGAACATTTTAAAAGTTGAATGGTCTCAATCGCTGAAAGTATGGCGAAGTTACGCAGAGCCAAAAAACGTACGGAATAAAGGATAAAATTAAAACTAGAAAATGCATTTCCTGAGGAAAATACGTGGGAATGCTGAATAGCTGAATTGCTAAGCCCGCACAAATCCCATTCACCATAACCGCTATACTATCTTTAGGACATACAAGCAGTGTTCCTTCAGTACTTCTAAAGCCTCTCTTTAATCATTAAAGGTGTTGTAAAGGTAAAATCATTTTCCCTAAATAACTTCCTTTACCTTTGTGCAGTCCTCCTTTACTTACCTCATCCTTTGATTTTGCTTTTAAATGTCCTTATTTCTTCTGAGAAATCCTCACTTCCTGTTCTTCTGTCTGGAACTCCACACAGTAGTGCAAGGCTTTTTCCCTGGTGTGGAGAAAGCCTCTTGAGGGGGAGAGGGGGTGAGCAGGATGCCCACTAACACACAGCTCCTTTCTCTATCTGCAAAGTACAGAGCGTCCTGACTTCCTGGTCGCCCCTCCCCCCTCAAGAGGTTTTCTCCCCTCCCCCGGGTGAGTGAGGGGGATAATTGCACTGAGGTAAAGGAAGCTATTTAGGGAAAGAATTACCATTAGAAACGCTTTTTATCTACACACAAAATAAGTGAAATAACCCTTCAAACAAACCTTAATAAATCCACAACCGTACATGCGATCGATACAGCGACTTCACCGTATAAAAGACAAGATCCTTGTGAACGCATCGATATGAAATGTATGTTGATAAACTTAAAAATGTGGCCATGTCAGCGATTTAGAAAAGAGTATCTTTGTGTGTCTTACTAACAAATTTTAAAAGTCGGTTATAATGAAGGTCTATGGGGAAAAATTTGGAACTCTTGTCCTTTAGAAGCTCCAGCAACGAAAAGTAAAATGCGCATCACAAAACTGATCACATCGCCTGAAAGCAGACAAAAATACCTTCCATTTGATATATAAATTGTGTATGACAAGTAGATCTTGTGGGCGTGAGAGCAATTTGTTCCCCCTTTTTATAGATAATCCGAGTTTTTTCAAAACTCACAGTCTAAAGGTCACATGACTCACTCTAGCATGTCTCCATAGAAAGACTGTTTAATCGATAAAATTTTCTGAAAAAATCACTAAACGTAAATTGCTTTTTCACAAAAACTATAAAAGATTTCAATCTGAAAAGTGATAGCCGGATAGCTGAATATTTTGTGACCGTGGTAAAGTTTGTTTGGTGTCTGTCGGTGAAAGTATGAAGGAGGAGATACATTTTGAACGGCATGAGTTTTGAAGCAGGGAAAAGCATGTTCTCATTGACTTCAATGTTAAAAAAAAGCGACTAAAAGCTTAATATTTTAAAAAGTATAAATAGCACAAAAAAACTTGAAGAAGTCCCATCGTTAGCTAAATGAGATGAACATTTTAAAAGTTGAATGGTCTCAATCGCTGAAAGTATGGCGAAGTTACGCAGAGCCAAAAAACCAAAAAACGAATAACAATACTACTTATTAAAGCATTCCCACTAATAAAAAACGAATAAAATTAATAAGCATTCCCACTAATTAAAACTAGAAAATGCATTTCCAGAGGAAAATACGTGGGAATGCTGAATAGCTGAATTGCTAAGCCCGCACAAATCCCATTCACCATAACCGCTATACTATCTTTAGGACATACAAGCAGTGTTCCTTCAGTACTTATAAAGCCTCTCTTTAATCATTAAAGGTGTTGTAAAGGTAAAATCATTTTCCCTAAATAACTTCCTTTACCTTTGTGCAGTCCTCCTTTACTTACCTCATCCTTTGATTTTGCTTTTAAATGTCCTTATTTCTTCTGAGAAATCCTCACTTCCTGTTCTTCTGTCTGTAACTCCACACAGTAGTGCAAGGCTTTTTCTCTGGTGTGGAGAAAGCCTCTTGAGGGGGGAGGGGGTGAGCAGGACGCCCACTAACACACAGCTCCTTTCTCTATCTGCAAAGTACAGAGCGTCCTGACTTCCTGGTCACCCCTCCCCCCTCAAGAGGTTTTCTCCCCTCCCCCAGGTGTGTGAGGGGGATAATTGCACTGAGGTAAAGGAAGCTATTTAGGGAAAGAATTACCATTACAAATGCTTTTTATCTACACACAAAATAAGTGAAATAACCCTTCAAACAAACCTTAATAAATCCACAACCGTACATGCGATCGATACAGCGACTTCACCGTATAAAAGCCAAGACCCTTGTGAACGCATCGATATGAAATTTATGTTGATAAACTTAAAAATGTGGCCATGTCAGCGATTTAGAAAAGAGTGTCGTTGTGCATTTTATTGGCAAAAATTAAATGACGTTTATAATGAAGGCCTATGGGAAGAAATGTTGGAACTCTTGTCCTTTAGAAGCTCCAGCAACGAAAAGTAAAATGCGCATCACAAAACTGATCACATTGCCTGAAAGCAGACAAAAATACCTTCCATTTGATATATAAATTGTGTATGACAAGTAGATCTTGTGGGCGTGAGAGCAATTTGTTCCCCCTTTTTTATAGATAATCCGATTCTTTTCAAAACTCACACTGTAAAGGTCACATGACACACTCTAAGCCAGCTCCATAGGAAGACTGTTTAATCGATAAAATTTTCTGAAAAAATCACTAAACGTAAATTGCTTTTTCACAAAAACTATAAAAGATTTCAATCTGAAAAGTCATAGCCGGATAGCTGAATATTTTGTGACCGTGGTAAAGTTTGTTTGGTGTCGGTCAGTGAAAGTATGAAGGAGGAGATACATTTTGAATCGGCATGTACGTTTTGAAGCAGGAATAAGCATGTTCTCATTGACTTCAATGTTAAAAAAAAGCGACTAAAAGCTTAATATTTTAAAAAGTATAAATAGCACAAAAAAACTTGAAGAAGTCCCATCGTTAGCTGAATGAGATGAACATTTTAAAATTTGAATGGTCTTAATCGCTGAAAGTATGGCGAAGTTACGCAGAGCCAAAAAACGTACGGAATAAAGGATAAAATTAATAAGAATAATAAAAAACGAATAACAATACTGGGAATGCTTATTAAAGCATTCCCACTAATAATAAAAAACGAATAACAATACTGGGAATGCTTATTAAAGCATTCCCACTAATAATAAAAAACGAATAACAATACTGGGAATGCTTATTAAAGCATTCCCACTAACTAGAAAATGCATTTCCTGAGGAAAATACGTGGGAATGCTGAATTGCTGAATTGCTAAGCCCGCACAAATCCCATTCGCCATAACCGCTATACTATCTTTAGGACATACAAGCAGTGTTCCTTCAGTACTTCTAAAGCCTCTCTTTAATCATTAAAGGTGTTGTAAAGGTAAAATCATTTTCCCTAAATAACTTCCTTTACCTTTGTGCAGTCCTCCTTTACTTCCCTCATCCTTTGATTTTGCTTTTAAATGTCCTTATTTCTTCTGAGAAATCCTCACTTCCTGTTCTTCTGTCTGTAACTCCACACAGTAGTGCAAGGCTTTTTCCCTGGTGTGGAGAAAGCCTCTTGAGGGGGGAGGGGGTGAGCAGGACGCCCACTAACACACAGCTCCTTTCTCTATCTGCAAAGTACAGAGCGTCCTGACTTCCTGGTCGCCCCTCCCCCTCAAGAGGTTTTCTCCCCTCCCCCCAGGTGTGTGAGGGGGAATATTGCACTGAGGTAAAGGAAGCTATTTAGGGAAAGAATTACCATTACAAACGCTTTTTATCTACACACAAAATAAGTGAAATAACCCTTCAAACAAACCTTAATAAATCCACAACCGTACATGCGATCGATACAGCGACTTCACCGTTTGAAAGACAAGACTCTTGTGAACGCATCGATATGAAATTTATGTTGATAAACTTAAAAATGTGGCCATGTCAGCGATTTAGAAAAGAGTATCTTTGTGTGTCTTACTAACAAATTTTAAAAGTTGGTTATAATGAAGGTCTATGGGGAAAAATTTGGAACTCTTGTCCTTTAGAAGCTCCAGCAACGAAAAGTAAAATGCGCATCACAAAACTGATCACATTGCCTGAAAGCAGACAAAAATACCTTCCATTTGATATATAAATTGTGTATGACAAGTAGATCTTGTGGGCGTGAGAGCAATTTGTTCCCCCTTTTTTATAGATAATCCGATTCTTTTCAAAACTCACACTGTAAAGGTCACATGACTCACTCTGAGCCATGTCCATAGGAAGACTGTTTAATCGATAACATTTTCTGAAAAAATCACTAAACGTAAATTGCTTTTTCACAAAAACTATAAAAGATTTCAATCTGAAAAGTCATAGCCGGATAGCTGAATATTTTGTGACCGTGGTAAAGTTTGTTTGGTGTCTGTCAGTGAAAGTATGAAGGAGGAGATACATTTTGTACGGCATGAGTTTTGAAGCAGGGAGAAAGCATGTTCTCATTGACTTCAATGTTAAAAAAAAGCGACTAAAAGCTTAATATTTTAAAAAGTATAAATAGCACAAAAAAACTTGAAGAAGTCCCATCGTTAGCTGAATGAGATGAACATTTTAAAAGTTGAATGGTCTCAATCGCTGAAAGTATGGCGAAGTTACGCAGAGCCAAAAAACGTACGGAATAAAGGATAAAATTAAAATTAATAAGAATAATAACTAGAAAATGCATTTCCTGAGGAAAATACGTGGGAATGCTGAATAGCTGAATTGCTAAGCCCGCACAAATCCCATTCACCATAACCGCTATACTATCTTTAGGACATACAAGCAGTGTTCCTTCAGTACTTCTAAAGCCTCTCTTTAATCATTAAAGGTGTTGTAAAGGTAAAATCATTTTCCCTAAATAACTTCCTTTACCTTTGTGCAGTCCTCCTTTACTTACCTCATCCTTTGATTTTGCTTTTAAATGTTGTGACGGTATGCGAGGTGAGATACTTGACCATAGATATATTTCACCACGCATACGTTCTATTTTGAGAAGCTGAACCGGAATCCGGGCCGGGTTTTACGGCCTCTTGAGTTCCGGTCCGGATATTTGGGTCCACTGGAGTTCAATGTCAGGTGGACCTTAAAAACAACCAGGAATAGATCAGACGGGAGCTCTCAGGTTTTGGGACACTGAGGAGGGAACCTGAGTGTGAGGAGCTCTCTAAAGACATTGCAAGAAAAAGGTTTGCGTTGTTGTTTATTTTGTGGGTGGTGGAGACCAGCCCCACACTGTATAGATAGGAGACCCTATCGAAGTTAAGACCAATGTAAGGAGACCACCATTCTTCCCACTGAACACCAATGTAAGGCACATTATTCCCACTGACCACATTAAGGCACATTATTTCTGACCACCAATGTAAGGGACATTCTTCTCAATGATCACCAATGTAAAGGGATTCTTCTCATGACAATCTTAAGGGACATTATTCCACTGACCACCAATGTAAGGGACATTCTTCCCACTGACCACCAATGTAAGGGACATTCTTCCCACTGACCACCAATGTAAGGGACATTCTTCCCACTGACCCCCAATGTAAGGGACATTCTTCCCACTGACCCCCAATGTAAGGGACATTCTTCCCACTGAATACCAATGTAAGGGACATTCTTCCCACTGAATTCCAATATAAGGAACATTCTTCCCACTGACCACCAATGTAAGGGACTTTCTTCCCACTGAATTCCAATATAAGGAACATTCTTCCCACTGACCACAATGTAAGGCACATTATTCCCACTGACCACCAATGTAAGGCACATTATTCCCACTGACCACCAATGTAAGGGACATTTTTCTCACTGACCACCAATGTAAGGACCACCAATTATTCCCACTGACCACCAATGTAAGGGACATTCTTCTCCTCAATGTAAGGGACATTCTTCTCACCAATGTATGTAAGGGACATTCTTTCACTGTCACTGACACAACCACAATGTAAGGGACACACATCACCAATGTGCTCACCAATGTAAGGCAATGTAAGGGACACTGACCACCAATGTGTGACCACCAATGTAAGGGACATTCTTCCCACCAATGTAAGGGACATTCTTCCCACTGACCACCAATGTAAGGGACATTCTTCACCAATGTAAGGGACATTCTTCTCACTGACCACCAATGTAAGGGAGATCCTTCCCACTGACCACCAATGTAAGGGACATTCTTCCCACCACAATGTAAGGGACATTCTTCCACTGACCACCAATGTAAGGGACATTCTTCCCACTGACCACCAATGTAAGGGACATTCTTCCCACTGACCACCAATGTAAGGGACATTCTTCCCACTGACCACCAATGTAAGGGACATTCTTCCCACTGACCACCAATGTAAGGGACATTCTTCCCACTAATGTAAGGGACATTCTTCCTCACTAATCACTAATGTAAGGGACATTCTTCCACTGATCACAATGTAAGGGACATTCTTCTCACTGATCACCAATGTAAGGGACATTCTTCCCACTGATCACCAATGTAAGGGACATTCTTCCCACTGACCACCAATGTAAGGGACATTCTTCCCACTGACCACCAATGTAAGGGACATTCTTCCCACTGACCACCAATGTAAGGGACATTCTTCCCACTGACCACCAATGTAAGGGACATTCTTCCCACTGACCACCAATGTAAGGGACATTCTTCCCACTGACCACCAATGTAAGGGACATTCTTCCCACTGACCACCAATGTAAGGGACATTCTTCCCACTGACCACCAATGTAAGGGACATTCTTCCCACTGACCACCAATGTAAGGGACATTCTTCCCACTGACCACCAATGTAAGGGACATTCTTCCCACTGACCACCAATGTAAGGGACATGTTCGTCCCACTGACCACCAATGTAAGGGAGATTCTTCCCACTGACCACCAATGTAAGGAACATTCTTCCCACTGACCACCAATGTAAGGGAAATTCTTCTCACTGACCACCAATGTAAGGGACATTCTTCCCACTGATTATGTGTTTCATATTTTTTTTTTTTACTTTTTTAGTCCTTTAAAGTAGTTACTGAGGTAGAATAGAATATGGACTGAGAGAAGTTTAATAGATCCAGAAGGAAGGCTGAGGAGAATCCAAAGGCGAGTCCAGACCTGACCTTATATGACTGCCCAGTGACAGGAGAGGTGGTGTGGAGAAAGCCTCTTGAGGGGGGAGGGGGTGAGCAGGACGCCCACTAACACACAGCTTCTTTCTCTTATCTGCAAGTACAGAGTGTCCTGGTCGCCCCCAAGAGGTTTTTCCCCCCCCCCTCAAGAGGTTTTCTCCCCTCCCCCAGGTGTGTGAGGGGGATAATTGCACTGAGGTGAAGGAAGCTATTTAGGGAAAGAATTACCATTACAAACGCTTTTTATCTACACACAAAATAAGTGAATAACCCTTCAAACAAACCTTAATAAATCCACAACGTACATGCGATCGATACAGCGACTTCACCGTATAAAAGACAAGACCCTTGTGAACGCATCGATATGAAATTTATGTTGATAAACTTAAAAATGTGGCCATGTCAGCGATTTAGAAAAGTGTATCTTTGTGTGTCTTACTAACAAATTTTAAAAGTCACGTTATAATGAAGGTCTATGGGGAAAAATTTGGAACTCTTGTCCTTTAGAAGCTCCAGCAACGAAAAGTAAAATGCGCATCACAAAACTGATCACATCGCCTGAAAGCAGACAAAAATACCTTCCATTTGATATATAAATTGTGTATGACAAGTAGATCTTGTGGGCGTGAGAGCAATTTGTTCCCCCTTTTTTATAGATAATACGATTCTTTTCAAAACTCACACTCTAAAGGTCACATGACTCACTCTAAGCCAGGTCCATAGACAAGACTGTTTAATCGATAACATTTTCTGAAAAAATCACTAAACGTAAATTGCTTTTTCACAAAAACTATAAAAGATTTAAATCTGAAAAGTCATAGCCGGATAGCTGAATATTTTGTGACCGTGGTAAAGTTTGTTTGGTGTCTGTCAGTGAAAGTATGAAGGAGGAGATACATTTTGAACGGGTAGTTTTTGAAGCAGGAAAAGCATGTTCTCATTGACTTCAATGTTAAAAAAAAGCGACTAAAAGCTTAATATTTTAAAAAGTATAAATAGCACAAAAAACTTGAAGAAGTCCCATCGTTAGCTAAATGAGATTAACATTTTAAAAGTTGAATGGTCTCAATCGCTGAAAGTATGGCGAAGTTACGCAGAGCCTAATTAAGAATAATAAAAAACGTACGGAATAAAATTAATAAGAACTAGAAAATGCATTTCCTGAGGAAAATACGTGGGAATGCTGAATAGCTGAATTGCTAAGCCCGCACAAATCCCATTCACCATAACCACTATACTATCTTTAGGACATACAAGCAGTGTTCCTTCAGTACTTATAAAGCCTCTCTTTAATCATTAAAGGTGTTGTAAAGGTAAAATCATTTTCCCTAAATAACTTCCTTTACCTTAGTGCAGTCCTCCTTTACTTACCTCATCCTTTGATTTTGCTTTTAAATGTCCTTATTTCTTCTGAGAAATCCTCACTTCCTGTTCTTCTGTCTGTAACTCCACACAGTAGTGCAAGGCTTTTTCCTGGTGTGGAGAAAGCCTCTTGAGGGGGGAGGGGGGTGAGCAGGACGCCCACTAACACACAGCTCCTTTCTCTATCTGCAAACTACAGAGCGTCCTGACTTCCTGGACGCCCCTCCCCCCTCAAGAGGTTTTCTCCCCTCCCCCGGGTGAGTGAGGGGGATAATTGCACTGAGGTAAAGGAAGCTATTTAGGGAAAGAATTACCATTACAAACGCTTTTTATCTACACACAAAATAAGTGAAATAACCCTTCAAACAAACCTTAATAAATCCACAACCGTACATGCGATCGATACAGCGACTTCACTGTATAAAAGACAAGACTCTTGTGAACGGATCGATATGAAATTTATGTTGATAAACTTAAAAATGTGGCCATGTCAGCGATTTAGAAAAGAGTATCTTTGTGTGTCTTACTAACAAATTTTAAAAGCGCGTTATAATGAAGGCCTATGGGAGAAATATTGGAACTCTTGTCCTTTAGAAGCTCCAGCAACGAAAAGTAAAAAGCGCATCACAAAACTGATCACATTGCCTGAAAGCAGACAAAAATACCTTCCATTTGATATATAAATTGTGTATGACAAGTAGATCTTGTGGGCGTGAGAGCAATTTGTTCCCCCTTTTTTATAGATAATCCGAGTTTTTTCAAAACTCACACTCTAAAGGTCACATGACTCACTCTAGCCAGCTCCATAGACAAGCAGTGTAATCGATAACATTTTCTGAAAAAATCACTAAACGTAAATTGCTTTTTCACAAAAACTATAAAAGATTTCAATCTGAAAAGTCATAGCCGGATAGCTGAATATTTTGTGACCGTGGTAAAGTTTGTTTGGTGTCTGTCAGTGAAAGTATGAAGGAGGAGTACATTTTGAATCACGTACGTTTTTAAGCAGGAATAAGCATTTTCTCATTGACAAAAAAGCGACTAAAAGCTTAATATTTTAAAAAGTATAAATAGCACAAAAAAACTTGAAGAAGTCCCATCGTTAGCTGAATGAGATGAACATTTTAAAAGTTGAATGGTCTCAATCGCTGAAAGTATGGCGAAGTTACGCAGAGCCAAAAAACGTACGGAATAAAGGATAAAATTAAAATTAAAACTAGAAAATGCATTTCCCGAGGAAAATACGTGGAAATGCCGAATAGCTGAATTGCTAAGCCGGCACAAATCCCATTCACCATAACCGCTATACTATCTTTAGGACATACAAGCAGTGTTCCTTCAGTACTTATAAAGCCTCTCTTTAATCATTAAAGGTGTTGTAAAGGTAAAAACATTTTCCCCATATAACTTCCTTTACCTTTGTGCAGTCCTCCTTTACTTACCTCATCCTTTGATTTTGCTTTTAAATGTCCTTATTTCTTCTGAGAAATCCTCACTTCCTGTTCTTCTGTCTGTAACTCCACACAGTAATGCAAGGCTTTTTCCCTGGTGTGGAGAAAGCCTCTTAAGGGGGAGGGGGTGAGCAGGATGCCCACTAACACACAGCTCCTTTCTCTATCTGCAAAGTACAGAGCGCCCTGACTTCCTGGTCGCCCCTCCCCCTCAAGAGGTTTTCTCCCCTCCCCCGGGTGAGTGAGGGGGATAATTGCACTGAGGTAAAGGAAGCTATTTAGGGAAAGAATTACCATTACAAACGCTTTTTATCTACACACAAAATAAGTGAAATAACCCTTCAAACAAACCTTAATAAATCCACAACCGTACATGCGATCGATACAGCGACTTCACCGTATAAAAGACAAGACCCTTGTGAACGCATCGATATGAAATTTATGTTGATAAACTTAAAAATGTGGCCATGTCAGCGATTTAGAAAAGAGTATCTTTGTGTGTCTTACTAACAAATTTTAAAAGCACGTTATAATGAAGGTCTATGGAGAAAAATTTGGAACTCTTGTCCTTTAGAAGCTCCAGCAACGAAAAGTAAAATGCGCATCACAAAACTGATCACATTGCCTGAAAGCAGACAAAAATACCTTCCATTTGATATATAAATTGTGTATGACAAGTAGATCTTGTGGGCGTGAGAGCAATTTGTTCCCCCTTTTTTATAGATAATACGAGTTTTTTCAAAACTCACACTCTAAAGGTCACATGACTCACTCTGAGCCAGGTCCATAGAACGACTGTGTAATCGATAACATTTTCTGAAAAAATCACTAAACGTAAATTGCTTTTTCACAAAAACTATAAAAGATTTCAATCTGAAAAGTCATAGCCGGATAGCTGAATATTTTGTGACCGTGGTAAAGTTTGTTTGGTGTCTGTCAGTGAAAGTATGAAGGAGGAGATACATTTTGAATCGGGTACGTTTTTAAGCAGGAATAAGCATGTTCTCATTGACTTCAATGTTAAAAAAAAGCGACTAAAAGCTTAATATTTTAAAAAGTATAAATAGCACAAAAAAACTTGAAGAAGTCCCATCGTTAGCTGAATGAGATGAACATTTTAAAAGTTGAATGGTCTCAATCGCTGAAAGTATGGCGAAGTTACGCAGAGCCAAAAAACGTACGGAATAAAATTAATAAGAATAATAAAAAACGAATAACAATACTGGGAATGCTTATTAAAGCATTCCCACTAAAAAACGAATAACAATACTGGGAATGCTTATTAAAGCATTCCCACTAATTAATAAGAATAATAAAAAACGAATAACAATACTGGGAATGCTTATTAAAGCATTCCCACTAATAAAAAACGAATAACAATACTGGGAATGCTTATTAAAGCATTCCCACTAATTAAGAATAATAAAAAACGAATAACAATACTGGGAATGCTTATTAAAGCATTCCCACTAATTAAGAATAATAAAAAACGAATAACAATACTGGGAATGCTTATTAAAGCATTCCCACTAATAATAAAAAACGAATAACAATACTGGAAATGCTTATTAAAGCATTCCCACTAATTAAGAATAATAAAAAACGAATAACAATACTGGGAATGCTTATTAAAGCATTCCCACTAATTAAGACATAAGAAGAACTAGAAAATGCATTTCCTGAGGAAAATACGTGGGAATGCTGAATAGCTGAATTGCTAAGCCCGCACAAATGCCATTCACCATAACCACTATACTATCTTTAGGACATACAAGCAGTGTTCCTTCAGTACTTATAAAGCCTCTCTTTGATCATTAAAGGTGTTGTAAAGGTAAATCATTTCCCTAAATAACTTCCTTTACCTTAGTGCAGTCCTCCTTTACTTACCTCATCCTTTGATTTTGCTTACCTCATCCTTTGATTTTGCTTTTAAATGTCCTTATTTCTTCTGAGAAATCCTCACTTCCTGTTCTTCTGTCTGTAACTCCACACAGTAGTGCAAGGCTTTTTCCCTGGTGTGGAGAAAGCCTCTTGAGGGGGGAGGGGGTGAGCAGGACGCCCACTAACACACAGCTCCTTTCTCTATCTGCAAACTACAGAGCGTCCTGACTTCCTGGACGCCCCTCCCCCCTCAAGAGGTTTTCTCCCCTCCCCCGGGTGAGTGAGGGGGATAATTGCACTGAGGTAAAGGAAGCTATTTAGGGAAAGAATTACCATTACAAACGCTTTTTATCTACACACAAAATAAGTGAAATAACCCTTCAAACAAACCTTAATAAATCCACAACCGTACATGCGATCGATACAGCGACTTCACTGTATAAAAGACAAGACTCTTGTGAACGGATCGATATGAAATTTATGTTGATAAACTTAAAAATGTGGCCATGTCAGCGATTTAGAAAAGAGTATCTTTGTGTGTCTTACTAACAAATTTTAAAAGCGCGTTATAATGAAGGCCTATGGGAGAAATATTGGAACTCTTGTCCTTTAGAAGCTCCAGCAACGAAAAGTAAAAAGCGCATCACAAAACTGATCACATTGCCTGAAAGCAGACAAAAATACCTTCCATTTGATATATAAATTGTGTATGACAAGTAGATCTTGTGGGCGTGAGAGCAATTTGTTCCCCCTTTTTTATAGATAATCCGAGTTTTTTCAAAACTCACACTCTAAAGGTCACATGACTCACTCTAGCAGCTTTCCATAGACAAGCAGTGTAATCGATAACATTTTCTGAAAAAATCACTAAACGTAAATTGCTTTTTCACAAAAACTATAAAAGATTTCAATCTGAAAAGTCATAGCCGGATAGCTGAATATTTTGTGACCGTGGTAAAGTTTGTTTGGTGTCTGTCAGTGAAAGTATGAAGGAGGAGATACATTTTGAATCACGTACGTTTTTAAGCAGGAATAAGCATTTTCTCATTGACAAAAAAGCGACTAAAAGCTTAATATTTTAAAAAGTATAAATAGCACAAAAAAACTTGAAGAAGTCCCATCGTTAGCTGAATGAGATGAACATTTTAAAAGTTGAATGGTCTCAATCGCTGAAAGTATGGCGAAGTTACGCAGAGCCAAAAAACGTACGGAATAAAGGATAAAATTAAAATTAAAACTAGAAAATGCATTTCCCGAGGAAAATACGTGGAAATGCCGAATAGCTGAATTGCTAAGCCGGCACAAATCCCATTCACCATAACCGCTATACTATCTTTAGGACATACAAGCAGTGTTCCTTCAGTACTTATAAAGCCTCTCTTTAATCATTAAAGGTGTTGTAAAGGTAAAAACATTTTCCCCATATAACTTCCTTTACCTTTGTGCAGTCCTCCTTTACTTACCTCATCCTTTGATTTTGCTTTTAAATGTCCTTATTTCTTCTGAGAAATCCTCACTTCCTGTTCTTCTGTCTGTAACTCCACACAGTAATGCAAGGCTTTTTCCCTGGTGTGGAGAAAGCCTCTTAAGAGGGAGGGGGTGAGCAGGACGCCCACTAACACACAGCTCCTTTCTCTATCTGCAAAGTACAGAGCGCCCTGACTTCCTGGTCGCCCCTCCCCCTCAAGAGGTTTTCTCCCCTCCCCCGGGTGAGTGAGGGGGATAATTGCACTGAGGTAAAGGAAGCTATTTAGGGAAAGAATTACCATTACAAACGCTTTTTATCTACACACAAAATAAGTGAAATAACCCTTCAAACAAACCTTAATAAATCCACAACCGTACATGCGATCGATACAGCGACTTCACCGTATAAAAGACAAGACCCTTGTGAACGCATCGATATGAAATTTATGTTGATAAACTTAAAAATGTGGCCATGTCAGCGATTTAGAAAAGAGTATCTTTGTGCGTCTTACTAACAAATTTTAAAAGCGCGTTATAATGAAGGCCTATGGAGAAAAATTTGGAACTCTTGTCCTTTAGAAGCTCCAGCAACGAAAAGTAAAATGCGCATCACAAAACTGATCACATTGCCTGAAAGCAGACAAAAATACCTTCCATTTGATATATAAATTGTGTATGACAAGTAGATCTTGTGGGCGTGAGAGCAATTTGTTCCCCCTTTTTTATAGATAATCCGAGTTTTTTCAAAACTCACACTGTAAAGGTCACATGACTCACTCTGAGCCATGTCCATAGGAAGACTGTTTAATCGATAACATTTTCTGAAAAAATCACTAAACGTAAATTGCTTTTTCACAAAAACTATAAAAGATTTCAATCTGAAAAGTCATAGCCGGATAGCTGAATATTTTGTGACCGTGGTAAAGTTTGTTTGGTGTCTGTCAGTGAAAGTATGAAGGAGGAGATACATTTTGAATCGGGTACGTTTTTAAGCAGGAATAAGCATGTTCTCATTGACTTCAATGTTAAAAAAAAGCGACTAAAAGCTTAATATTTTAAAAAGTATAAATAGCACAAAAAAACTTGAAGAAGTCCCATCGTTAGCTGAATGAGATGAACATTTTAAAAGTTGAATGGTCTCAATCGCTGAAAGTATGGCGAAGTTACGCAGAGCCAAAAAACGTACGGAATAAAATTAATAAGAATAATAAAAAACGAATAACAATACTGGGAATGCTTATTAAAGCATTCCCACTAAAAAAGAATAACAATACTGGGAATGCTTATTAAAGCATTCCCACTAATTAATAAGAATAATAAAAAACGAATAACAATACTGGGAATGCTTATTAAAGCATTCCCACTAATAAAAAACGAATAACAATACTGGGAATGCTTATTAAAGCATTCCCACTAATTAAGAATAATAAAAAACGAATAACAATACTGGGAATGCTTATTAAAGCATTCCCACTAATTAAGAATAATAAAAAACGAATAACAATACTGGGAATGCTTATTAAAGCATTCCCACTAATAATAAAAAACGAATAACAATACTGGAAATGCTTATTAAAGCATTCCCACTAATTAAGAATAATAAAAAACGAATAACAATACTGGGAATGCTTATTAAAGCATTCCCACTAATTAAGACATAAGAAAACTAGAAAATGCATTTCCTGAGGAAAATACGTGGGAATGCTGAATAGCTGAATTGCTAAGCCCGCACAAATGCCATTCACCATAACCCACTATACTATCTTTAGGACATACAAGCAGTGTTCCTTCAGTACTTATAAAGCCTCTCTTTGATCATTAAAGGTGTTGTAAAGGTAAATCATTTCCCTAAATAACTTCCTTTACCTTAGTGCAGTCCTCCTTTACTTACCTCATCCTTTGATTTTGCTTACCTCATCCTTTGATTTTGCTTTTAAATGTCCTTATTTCTTCTGAGAAATCCTCACTTCCTGTTCTTCTGTCTGTAACTCCACACAGTAGTGCAAGGCTTTTTCCCTGGTGTGGAGAAAGCCTCTTGAGGGGGGAGGGGGTGAGCAGGACGCCCACTAACACACAGCTCCTTTCTCTATCTGCAAACTACAGAGCGTCCTGACTTCCTGGACGCCCCTCCCCCCTCAAGAGGTTTTCTCCCCTCCCCCGGGTGAGTGAGGGGGATAATTGCACTGAGGTAAAGGAAGCTATTTAGGGAAAGAATTACCATTACAAACGCTTTTTATCTACACACAAAATAAGTGAAATAACCCTTCAAACAAACCTTAATAAATCCACAACCGTACATGCGATCGATACAGCGACTTCACTGTATAAAAGACAAGACTCTTGTGAACGGATCGATATGAAATTTATGTTGATAAACTTAAAAATGTGGCCATGTCAGTGATTTAGAAAAGAGTGTCGTTGTGCATTTTATTGGCAAAAATTAAATGACGTTTATAATGAAGGCCTATGGGAGAAATGTTGGAACTCTTGTCCTTTAGAAGCTCCAGCAACGAAAAGTAAAATGTGCATCACAAAACTAATCACATTGCCTGAAAGCAGACAAAAATACCTTCCATTTGATATATAAATTGTGTATGACAAAGTAGATCTTGTGGGCGTGAGAGCAATTTGTTCCCCCTTTTTTATAGATAATACGATTCTTTTCAAAACTCACACTCTAAAGGTCACATGACTCACTCTAGCAGCCTTTCATAGACACGCAGTGTAATCGATAACATTTTCTGAAAAAATCACTAAACGTAAATTGCTTTTTCACAAAAACTATAAAAGATTTCGATCTGAAAAGTCATAGCCGGATAGCTGAATATTTTGTGACCGTGGTAAAGTTTGTTTGGTGTCTGTCAGTGAAAGTATGAAGGAGGAGATACATTTTGAACGGCATGAGTTTTGAAGCAGGGAAAAGCATGTTCTCATTGACTTGTTAAAAAAAAGCGACTAAAAGCTTAATATTTTAAAAAGTATAAATAGCACAAAAAAACTTGAAGAAGTCCCATCGTTAGCTAAATGAGATGAACATTTTAAAAGTTGAATGGTCTCAATCGCTGAAAGTATGGCGAAGTTACGCAGAGCCAAAAAACGTACGGAATAAAATTAAAATTAAGAATAATAAAAAACGAATAACAATACTGGGAATGCTTATTAAAGCATTCCCACTAATTAAGAATAATAAAAAACGAATAACAATACTGGGAATGCTTATTAAAGCATTCCCACTAATAACAATACTGGGAATGCTTATTAAAGCATTCCCACTAATTAAGAATAATAAAAAACGAATAACAATACTGGGAATGCTTATTAAAGCATTCCCACTAATAATAAAAAACGAATAACAATACTGGGAATGCTTATTAAAGCATTCCCACTAATTAATAAGAATAATTAAAAAACGAATAACAATACTGGGAATGCTTATTAAAGCATTCCCACTAATTATCACTTTTATTCCTATTACAAGGAATGTAAACATCCCTTGTAATAAAAAAAGCATGACAGGTCCTCTTAAATATGAGATCTGGGGTCAAAAAGACCTCAGATCTCATATTTAGGCTTAAATGAAAAAGAAAAAAAGGTAAACAAAGAAATTGTCTCTTTAAGACGCTGGGCGGGACTTGGACCCAGCAGAGCTATGGGAACGGGTTAGGGACATGTGTAAAAGGAAGGGAAAGGGGAATGGGAATAATTTGCGCTTAGTGAAGAATGTATGTTAGTGAAACAATTAAGATAGGGTCCTGAGAAGGACGTCCTGCTGCTAAACACTACAACTTAGATATAAAGTGTAAAGAAAAATGTGAAAAAAACAGTGTAGCGCTGGACAGCATATACCACATAAGTATCTAAAATACCAGGTGTAAACAGTGATAATCTATAAATAATAACAATCAATATGTGAATACACAAAAGCTATAAGTGCATAGGTTATTATAACACTGTGCCAATCAATATGGTACTGAGCATAAAGTACTTATAAATATCAACAGATAAATAAACAGTGTAAAAATAAAGTGATTAATTCAGCATATGACTGCCTCCAAAGCTCTGTACTAGCAGCAGATGGATTGGGGACAGTAAAAGATGGGGAGTATCAGAGAAGACTAGATCAAACAGCCTTTTTTACAAAACGTGTAGGATCAACCCCTTAGGTTCCACAGTGAGTATAACAAGTAGGCCTTACTGAAGATACAGACTGATTTTACTGTTGTGGGTTTGGTAACACTTTTTAAGGTGAATTGGGGAATCCTTCCAACTGTGTCTTTGTATTCTGACCATGGGAAACTTCCCTGTCGTCAAAAAACAACAACTGATCAGTGCTGCCATTTATAGCCTCTGGCGCTGATCAACCAGGGAAAATCCGATAGGCTTGTTGATCAGTATGTCAAAAAAAATGTGTAAAAAATGAGCAACCAAATTTAACCACTTGCCTACTGTGCACCTACACCACCTTCCTGCCCAGACAAAATTTAAGCTTCCGGCACTGCGTCGCTTTAACTGACAAATGCGCGGTCGTGCGACGTGGCTCCCAAACAAAATTGGCGTCCTTTTTTTCCTACAAATAGAGCTTTCTTTTGGTGGTATTTGATCACCTTGGCGGTTTTTATTTTTTGCGCTATAAACAAAAAAAGAGCGAAATTTTGAAAAAAATGCAATATTTTTTAATTTTTGCTATAATAAATAACCCAAAAAATATATATAAAAAATAATTTTTTCCTCAGTTTAGGCCGATACGTATACTTCTACATATTTTTGGTAAAAAAAAAAAAAATGCAATAAGCGTTTATCGATTGGTTTGCGCAAAATTTATAGCGTTTACAAAATAGGGGATAGTTTATGGCATTTTTTTTTTTTTTTTTACTATTAATGGCAGCGATCTGCGATTTTTTTATTGGGACTGCGACGTTATGGCGGACACTTCGGACACTTTTCTGACATTTTTGGGACCATTTACATTTATACAGTGAACAATGCTATAAATATGCATTGATTACTGTATAAATGTGACTGGCAGTGAAGGGGTTAACCACTAGGGGGCGGGGAAGGGGTTAAATGTGTGTCCTATGAGTGTTCTAACTGTAGGGGGAGGGGGGGGTGACTGGGGGAGGTGACCGATTGTGTCCCTATGTACAAGGAACACAATCTGTCTCCTCTCTCCCTGGCAGGGACGTGCAGCTCTGTGTTTACATACAGAGCTCCACGTCCCCGCTCAGTTACTGGGCAATCGCGTGTGCCCGGCGGTGATCGTTGCCGCCGGGTACTCGCACCGGGATCCCAGCAGAGCGGCAGGTGCGCGCCCGCGGCTTTAAAAGGACATCACGTCATATGATGTGATGTCAGGACAATGGAGGACAAGTGGTTAAATGCAAATAAAGTGCAAATGTGTAAACTATTTGTCCTGAATTGGTACATTGGGCTCAGCCCAAAAACATGACAATTAAACAATGTAGCAATGTCCAATTATATAACAATGTCCAATTTAAGACGACTGTGGAGCAGTGGTAATCAGAAGTACATGGAAGCAAATCTTCATCCAATATTTCAGCCAAACAGACGAAAAATGACATACAGAGGGGCTGCGTACCGGATCTGTAGGATCTCTATCACAGAGATCATGCAAGCTCAGCAAACAATGGGTCACTCATGAGACTCCACGGCAGCCGATCGTTTCTCTGGTCGCATCCTCTCCTCCGCCAAATGTCTGGAAACTGCAAACAGGTTTTGCCACAACCAAGATTCACTCCCAGCAAAGAACGTAATAGACGAGGATGTTTTAAAAAGGAAAAAAATAAAAGCCTTATGGTATTACTAAAAAGTTAAAGTCCCTTCATTCCAAAATGCAGGTTTACTGACATCCATACAAAACTTTTTGGGAGAACAGTTTAACCACTTGTCCACCGGCCTATTTTGGCACTTCTCTCCTTCATGTAAAAATCACAAATCTTTTTGCTAGAATATTAATCGGAACCCCCAAACATTATATATTTTTTTTTAGCAGACACCCTAGGGAATAAAATGGCGGTCATTGCAACTTTTTTTCTTGCATGATATTTGCGCAATAATTTTTCAAACACCTTTTTTTGAGGAAAAAAACGGTTTCATGAATTAAAAAATAACAAAACAGTAAAGTTAGCCCAATGTTTTTGTATAATGTGAAAGATGAAGTCACGCCGAGTAAATAGATACCTAACACTAGTGCTAGAATTGTTGCACACGCTCTAACGCACGCGACGATACCTCACATGTGGGGTTTGAACGGCGTTTACATATGTGGGCGAGACTTGCATGCGTGTTCGCTTCTGCGTGCGAGATAATGGGACAGGGGAGTTTTGAAAAAAAAAAATGTTTTAATTTTATTTTTATTTTACTTAAGTTTTTTTTTATTTTTACACTTTTTTTTTTTTATCATTCCTTTGTAAACATCCCTTGTAATAGGAATCAGTGTGACAGGTCCTCTTTATGGAGAGATGTGGATTCAATAAAACCCCACATCTCTCCTCCAGGCTTACAAGCATTAAATCGGTGAAAAATAAATTATCGATCACATGCCGACAGCCACGATTACGGCTTTGCTTACTTCCGGGTACTAGGCGTGACGTCATAACGTTACGGTCATAGAGATGACCATCTGGTCACCAGTCATCTCTATGGTTTCCAGGCATCGCCAACCGATTCGCTCTCCGCTCCCCCGATGGCACGGGAGACCCCGGAGAAGCATCGGATGTCGGCGGGAGGGGGGGACGTCCCCTCCCGCTGCCTATAAGAACGATCAAGCGTGCACAGAATCGCCGGCTGAAGACGGGGATATCTGAATGATGCCTGTAGCTGCAGGCATCATTTAGATATCCCCGCATAAAGTGGAGGATGTCATATGACGTCCTCCCATGAACAAGTGGTTAAAAACAAAGCTATCTTTCAGCCACGGCTTGGGGCAGTCAGCTGGGGTGTGGTAACGTACGGTTCTATTGCTCCGCCCAACACTGCTTTTCTCCATACGAGGCATTAACAGGGATAGGAGGCAACGATCAATAGATCAACTTGTGTACAACTAGTAGTTTGCCCATACACGAATCAAAACTTCACGAACATAGGGCTAGTAAAACTGCTGCATGGAGCTTCTAGTTGGGGGGGGGGGAATGGGGGGAGTAAATGATTACCCCTACAAGTGTGGTATATTCCAGTTTACACCAAAACCAGTAGTGAAGCAAATCACATTGAATGAGGCTTAAGAAAGAAGATCAAATGTACTGTAGTATATCCTGAAATTTTCAGTGTTTACATTTGGTTTTATTTTCAGTATAGAAAGTTTTGTGGCTAATTTTATGGTGTAGAGGTAGCAAGTTGGCCTCCGGCTTGCACATCTGCTGTAATGACATGGTGTGTTGGGATCCACGTCATTCACAACTCCTGCAACTTACACTTTTGTCATAAAGAGGAAATTCAGTTTATTCCACAGCAGACAAGAACACGCTTTCCTAAAATAGCATCTGCTGCGTTTATTTTTGCGTTGAATCCAAAGACTGAATATGATTTCTTGGTCGGTATTACTGTTCTATGGATATATATTTAATAGACTCTCTGAGGGTTGCTCACCAGCCGCAGCTGTTTTACAGACACACTGTGTCAGATAATTGCTTTAGAGCATATGGCAGGGAATGCTTTATTTTAAGTTCTATCACATGTTTATAAAACTCCCTTTGGTCATAAAAGGAACAATCTTATTTTTTGTATTTTTTTCCCTTCAAATTGATATAATATTCCCTTGCTCATCATATTAAAGTGAGTATGTGTTATTGTCTCCTGCTTGATCACACTGGAGACTCTTTTATGTTCATATTGCTGGCGCTGTTTGGGATTTTCACCTAATCACGATATGGTCTCAACTTTTTATGTCTTTCACATGATCTTTAGGTGAGCTTTCTATGCTTTAATGCAGCAAGTATAGCGATGAGATAAAAATTCTATGCTTGTCATCAATGTCTCCTCCTTGAAATATTCCACAGTGATTTTTAGGTTGATCAGGACTTTGCAAAAACAGTTTAAATGTTATTGCTAAAGAAACCGCCATAACTAAACAGTCACTACAATTGACAACCTGGCTTAGAATATATTAAGGTTTTATCTTTTTGCTTATTTTCATGGTATTTGTTCCTCATATTTTCGAAACATCCTTAAATGTGAATTTCTGCTTTGACCATGTAGTTTAAAGCAACAGGTTCACGTTTATATCTTCCTTACTAGCAGCATAAGATCACCTTTCTTCGCTCACCCATCTCTCCATTCAGCTGCCAATAGACAGCCCTGTGTAAGTTCTGTTTCACTGAAGTTGAAGCTTACACAAAACTAAAAACTCTTCTTGCCCCTACGTGACAGTGCTGGGACATTCACCAAACACCAGCACTAAAAAAATACAGTAAATAGGCGAGTATATGCTTCTATGGTGCTTATTAAAGCAAAGCATTTAACATTCAAGTATTTATCTTTATATAGACCTACACCATATTGCCAAAAGTATTGGGACACCTGCCTTTGCACGCACATGAACTTTGTTGGCATCCCAGTGTTTGTCCAAGATTGAGTTGGCCCACCCTTTGCAGCTATGAAAGCTTTAACTCTTCTGAGAAGGCTGTCCACAAGGTTTAGAAGTGTGTCTTTGGGAATGTTTGACCATTTTTCCAGAAGTGCATTTATGAGGTCAGGCACTGATGTGGACAAGAAGGCCTGGCTCGCAGTCTTGGCTCTAATTCATCCCAAAGGTTGTCTATTGGGTTGAGATCAAGACTCTGTGCAGGCCAGTCAAGTTCCTCCACCCCAAACTCACCCATCGATGTCTTTATGGATCTTGCTTTGTGCTCTGGTCTAAATCATTTAGTGGAGGGGGGATTATGGTGTGGGGTTGTTTTTCAGAGGTTGGACTTGGCCCCTTAGAACAGGTTACAGAATTGTCCCGTCAGGATACAGTCCAACAATGCCACAGCAGTGGCCTATAGCAGTCACCAAGGGGGCACCAGGAGTCACACCGGCTAGAGGGAGGTGAGCCATATTCTGACTAACCGCAGTCTTCATCCCAGGTGTGGAGAATTGGCAGGCGGATTTCTTGAACCACCAACAGTTGTTCTCAGGAGAATGGTCTCTATATCCCAATGTCTTTCTGGCCATAGGCCAAAGATCGTGTACCCTGGCATACAGATTTAAGAAGAAGTTGGACAGCTTTATGTCAAGAACAAGGGATCCACTCGCACTTGGGACAGATGCGATAGTGACCCAAGTTGGATCAGTTTTCACTGATTTATGCATTCTCCCAGTTCAGCTGCTACTGCGGGTTCTTTGCAGGATCAAGGAAGAAGAGAAGCTGGTAATCCTGGTATATTGTAGAAAGATAATGCTGCTGGCGTCTCCTAGTGTTAACAGGACTCTCTCTGTAAACAGAATATTCCTAGGGGTCCCATCTAATATAACAGCAGTGAGCCTCAGAAAAGGGAGATGTGTGCGCCAATAGTGTAGCATGTATGACAAATGTTTATTGGCATAAACAACAGATAAGGGTACTTGCATAAATAGCATAGAATAAGGCATATAAAAAAAAAAGTGTGACAGACTCGCACATGTCACCTCCGATGCCTCTGGTGTCTCGGTGCGTGTTCGTCACGATCACGTGACTTCATCAGGAGTCCTGACGCCATACCTGGAAATGGCCAGAGTACATGCCAGATCTATCAAGAGAGATCTTCCTATATGCTGTGTGACAGGAAGTCAGGTAAATCTGCGGATGTTGTCACAGACGGGAGATACATTTCTGCCTTGTTTAGACAATTCACCAATTACTATTAGGTGTCGGCTGCAGAAATAGCCAAAAAGGTTTAGGGAATTGGAAAACTTTAGGGAATTGGAACAGCTGTTCAGAATGAGGCAATTAAGGCCTCTTTAAGTTATCCAACGGATGACTACTGATTGCTGCATCCTGAGGCTTTTTGAGTTAAGGAGAGCAGTCAGAAAGACTTCTGAAGAGGTGAGATGGTTGATTTTTCTGTGTAATAAAAATCAAAAAGACTATTGTTTCTCTGCTGTATGACCAGCAGTGTCTGCTCAGCAGTAGGCTGTGCCAGACTCCATAGATAGGTTCCTGTGTGGAGAAGGTAGATGCCCCAAGTGGCCAGGGTTTATTGTATGTTTTGTTTATGCTGTTTGGATGCTTGCACTTGTTTCCAGCAATATGGAAGAATAAACCAAACTCTTTGTTTTCAACCGTCTTCGGCTGCCTCTCTGTATAGTTCAGTGTGTAGTGAACCCATCCAGGGGGTCACACCCCCCGCTACCGAGCTAACCCCTTACAGCTGTTACCTTAAAGCAGTAAGGTAAGGGGACACCCTCATCACCAATCACATGGGATACAGGAATCTTCTTTTCTTCCTCTAATAAAGACACTTCACATTGGAAATTTGGCACCAGCATCAGCACTTTTCTATATGTTGCTTTAACCAGTTGCTGTTTGCACATAAACACCAACCTACGTTGTTTGGATACTTTATTCACCGATTTGATTTCGAAGCTACTTTTGCATTCAGAGGCTACGTCTTGGAGGACAGTTTTTGCCAACAGTGCACGTTTGCATTATATCACAGTTTGTTCATAGCACTGTATTATTGCATAGATTTATTAACTTTGGATTGTCATTCATTTTTAGAGTTTATCAATCTTAGGATTTATCTATTCATTCATTCATTATATATGTTTGATTATGCTTTTTGGTTGACCCACCACTACTTCACACCTAATTAGGTGCATTTAGTCACTTTCACCTATCTCCACCCTTTACAGTGCAGCATTATCTTTCTAAATATACATTTTAGGCTCTGAGATTACCTCCAGTGCTGCAGCAGTATCCCCCTTTCCCTCACTTCTTTGGTAGCACGGGAATACCACATCTATATAATTTCGGTAATCCTAGTAGCTCCGGCGTGGCCCAGGAGATCCTGGTATGCAGAGATCATGGGGATGGCAGTAGGGGATTCATGGACTCTTCCATCTCATCCAGACCTGCTGTCCCAATGGCCAGTATTCCATCCTGCCTTACAGTCACTAAATTTGATGGTTTGGCTGTTGAAGCCAACATCCTAAAGAGTCGAGGGCTTTCAGGTTCAGTGATTACCACCCTGATAAATGCTAGAAAGCTGGCCTCTAGGACTCTTTATTATAGGGTCTGGAGGGCCTATGTCTCCTTGTGTGAAACCAAGGGTTGGCACCCTCAAAAGTATGTCATAGGTATAATTCTTACCCTTCTACAGTTGGGGGTAGAAATGAAGCTGGCCTTGAGTACGGTCAAAGGTCAGATCTCGGCCTTGGCAGTATTTTTCCAAAGTCTGATTGCTTTGCATTCTTTGGTTTGGGTAACTTGGATATGTCCGCCAGTCAAATCACCCGTGTGCCAATGGGATCTGAAGTTAATTCTGTCAGTTTTGCAAGGACAGCCCTTTGAGCTGATACACAATATTCCTTTGCTTCTTTTGACAAGGAAATTGATGTTCTTAGTTGCGGTAACCTCGGCAAGAAGAGTGTCAGAATTGGCTGCTTTTTCCTGTAAGGAGCCATACTTAAATATTCATAAAGACAAGGTGGTGTTGCGTCCTCACCCAACCTTTTTGCCTAAGGTAGTGTCAGGTTTTCATCTGAACTAGGATGTTTCCCTACCTTCCTTTTTTCCAGAACCTCGTTCTGCAGAAGAAAGGTTGTTACATTCTCTCGATGTAGTGAGAGCAGTCAAGGCATATCTGAAGATGACAGCTCAGATATGGAAAACTGATGTTTTGTCTGTACTGCCAGAAGGCCTCAGAAAGGGCCAGGCAGCATTGAAATCAACTATTCCTAAGTGGATTCGTCAGGTGATTAGTCAGGCTTATAGTCTGAAGAAAAGGGTTCCACCCTTTTACTCTACCAGGGCAGTCAGTGCTTCATGTGGGCAGTGCATCACCAAGCCTCTATAGCTCAGATTTGCAAGGCCGCTACTTGGTTGTCAGTGCATACATTTACTAAATTCTATCAAATGGATGCAAGATGGCAGGAGGATGCCACCTTCAGGCACAGTGTGCTGCAGGCGGCAGTATTGGTCCTCACAACTGGCGGTGGCCGTTTTTGCTTTGTGTCTCCCTTCCCTCAGATGGCATTGCTTTGGGACATCCCACATAGTTATGACTATGGTGCTCTGTGTCCAGTGATGTACGAAAAAGAAGATAGGATTTTTATAACCGCTTACCTGTAAAAATCCTTTTCTTGGAGTACATCATGGGACACAAAGGTCCCGCCCCTCTTTTTGGAGTTACATGTGTGCTTCTGTCCACTGGCTGAGTTGCAAGGCAGGCGCAGGTAACAGACAATGGCATTTTCTATGTTGCGCGGATATCTTTCCAACCATCTTCCTTATAGAGGTATCTGCCTATGGCCACCAGGGGCTCAGTAGTACCCCCATTCTGCAGATCCCCAGCTCATTAGTATCCTTATTTAGCACATCCCCTGCTCAGTAGTACCCCCAGCTTTGCTGATGCCCAACTCAGTAGTAACCCCCAGCTCTACTGATTCTATGGTTTGCTGATCCTCCTCTCTCCCTGCTCCCCACTCATCTCCTGCTATTTTGTTCCTATGCTGCAAACCACATGTGACATTGCTAGTTTCTCCTGCTCTGGTCTCCCAGCTCTGCTAATTCTCTGCCGCTCAGTCCTATCTCTCCATTCCCCACCCACCTTCCACTATAGCATTCCTATGTTGCACACCACATTTGCCGTTTCCTAGTTGCTCTGCTCCAGTTTAGACCCTGCTCACCTTCCTACTGTTTCACACTGCACACCAGATGTGGTTCGCTTGTTGGTTTACCAGTGCATTCTGGGATATTTCATACCTACAATCCCCATAGCTTCCAACCGTCCCTTATTTTGAGGTACTGTCTCAAAGTCCCCCTTTCCTCCTTATTTATCCCTCATTTTGGTCTGATCTATATAGTTGTATATAAAACGCACTTTTATCCTTCAAAAAGTGTTTCCCAATGCTAAACATTTCATCCAGTTTATAAATTGCTGCATTTGTAAATTTCAATAAAACACCTCCTTTTCTCATTGTAAATTTCAAAAGCCAGTGTACAGGAATAGTAGTGGTAAAAATAACACTTGTGGGCTTAACTAATCATTTATTTTTGTATAATTCTCCTTTAACCCCTTATGGACCGCCGCATGTACATTTACGTCGGCAGAATGGCACCGACAGGCACATCAACGTATATATACGTTGGTGCCTTGAGGTGGGTCGGGGGTCCGATCGGGACCCCCCCGGTACATGCGGCGGTCCCCGTAGCTGGCCGAGCGATCCGGGATGAGGGGGCGGCTATTCGTTTTTGTCCGCCCCCTCCGGATCGCTCCCAGCCAATCCGCGCGCTCCCCCTGCAGTGCACTTCCTCCTCCTGTGTAAACACAGGAAGGAGGAAGTGATGTGATCTCTCCCATCAGCGTTTTTTTTCAACCACCGCTGAGGAGAGATCACATCGCACAGTAAGTCTGCACAACACTACACTGACACACACTACACATAAACACATTTAACCCCCGCGATCGCCCACCCCCCTCCCCCCCTGTCACAGTGTCACTGAATGCAGTAATCATACATGTATGATTACTGTATTTAGTGTCAGTGTGACAGGCAGTTAGTGTTAGGTCCAGGGTAGCCCCGTACCCCCCCTAATAAAGTTTTAACCCCTTGATCACCGCCCTAGTTAACCCTTTCACTCCCTATTGCCAGCATCACTAAGCGATCATTTTTCTGACCGCTGTATTAGTGTCGCTGTTCCTGCTAGGTAGCTAATTTTTTTTTATTGCGATTTTTTTTTACTACAGACATGTGGCTAAATACATTTTGGCCTAAATGTTTGACTAAAATTTAGTTTATTTGATTTTTCTTATAACAAAAATTAAAAAATATTGTTTTTTTTTCAAAAATGTCGCTCTATTTTTGTATATAGCGCAAAAAAAAAAAAATCGCAGAGGCGATCAAATACCACCAAAAGAAAGCTCTATTTGTGGGAAGAAAAGGACGCAAATTTTGTTTGGGAGCCATGTCGCACGACCGGGCAATTGTCAGTTAAAGCGACTCGGTGCCGAATCGCAAAAAGGGGCCTGGTCATTTACCTGCATTTTGGTCCGGGTCTTAAGTGGTTAATGGAGCGTCGCAGGGGGTGTGTCCTATGCCTACATACTTTTGCCAATAGGTGTCCCTTGTTGCTCTCTCAAAAAGTTGGGAGGTATGAATACCTGCAAAATAAAGTGAAGCTAAAGCTGAATAAAAGCCTCTCCAATAGCTGCAGGTGCTGTAAGTGAGTAATGTCGTAGACTTCTATGGAGGCTTTGAAGACTCTTCGAAGCGCCAAGAAAGTTACATGGGGTATACATTTTCAAACAAAGCAAACACAACGTGTAAACAGGACTGTATGCAAACCATTTTATTTAGTGACAGGTGCTATGATTATGCCGCGTACACACGACCGGTTCTAAAAAATGAAGTTTTTAGGGTTTTAAGAGTTTTTTAAGAGTTTTTAAGGGTCTAGAAAAAAATAAGTTTAATTTCAACCCTATTATTAAAACGGTGAAAAAAAAATGCTCTAGCAAAGCGCTGTGACGTACAACACGTGCAACGGCACTATAAAGGGGAAGTTCCATGCGGATGACTCCACCCTTTTGGCTGCTTTAGCTGATTTTGTGTTAGTAAAAGACGATTCGCGCTTTTCTGTCTGTTATAGCGTGATGAATGTGCTTACTCCATTACGAACGGTAGTTTTACCAGAACGAGTGCTCCCGTCTCATAACTTGCTTCTGAGCATGCATGCACGTTTTTTTCACGTCGTTAAAGCCCACACACAACCATTTTTTTACAACCATAAAAACGACAATGTTAAAAACTTTGTGAAAAAATAGAGCATGTTTGAAAAAAAATGTGCCCATTGTTAAGATCGTGAAAAATGCTCTGAAGCCCGCACACGATCGTTTTTAATGACATAAAAAAAAAAAAACACATTTTTCAGAACCCGAAAAACGGTCGTGTGTACGCGGCATCAGAGTGCTTTAAAAAAGCGTGTTCAATGCCACATTTTGAAGCGCGTGTAACCAAGCCCTTACATTACACTTATAATAACAACTTATGAATAGGCTGGCATGCACCCCATCATCCAAGAAATTGGAATTACACCTGTCAAAATGTACATTGCTTGTCTTGCTATGCAGTACATCCCTCTAGCAGCGTAAGTCCGCGTCAATCACAATGACCCCCGACCTGTAGGACAAAGAAAAAGGCCGCCCCCTGCTGGAGCTTACTGGATCATGCTTTATTGGGGTTTTATTTTTAATTCCTCTTTGGATCAAAAGCTAACACAAGTAAAACTAGAACATATTTTTTGAAGTAAACAACATGCAAGACCGTGTAGAAATTAAAATAATGCAAGCTATTTTCAAATCAATTGATACACAGGTGCACGTGCCCAAGTGGTTAAACATTTTTTCTGTTGAGCAATATATAGGACCTTTTTGACTTATATAAACCCATTCTCACAATTTATAAATTACTTCTGCTGGTCTTGTGGATTATGCCCCATGATCACTAACACCCAGCCAAACACCCAGGAAACTCACCACATGACTTCAACATGCCCCATCATGCTTGGTTGTGGAGCAGCAAGTCCTGGGAGAGCTGGAGAAGAGGATTGCTCAGAGCTGGACTAACTCTTCAGGGCAAGACTGGGCACAGATCAAATGACATCCTCTTCTGTAACAGATATGAGTCTTAATTTTAAAAAAAATACCTTTTTGGGGGGTTTACATCCACTTTTTAACCCCTTTGTTGTAAACAATAAAAATATATAAAAGGCTTGCGAAAATGTACGAAACATTACATGGCAGCATCGATTGTATTTGCCAGTAAAGCCATAACGGTTAAAATCCCTGTTTGCATAGAAAGCTTGTCTAGCTGCTAAATCAATTTTTCTCATATCTTGTGTACTTTTGGAAAAATAACACATTTGTAATGATCTGTAGCTAAGCACAGCTTTGTTCTGCTGCCAGCGTATTATTGGTCTGATCATTCAACACTTCTTTCTAGTTGTCACACGCAGCTTGTTTTATTGGCAGCTCTCTTTTATAATAACTCACACTTTCCCCAACTTCTCCTTCATAAATCATTTCAGTTTGCATTCAGTCAAGGTAATTTAGTACTGTTTTCTCAAAAGCACCCAGTATTTTTTAAAGCTGAAGCTTAATCTGCTTATATTTTGCATTGCCTTCCTTGGTTCTTTTTCCACTTGCCAATGACATCAGCAAAAAGAAAAAAAAAACTTTCCATTTTCATATTTCTTTAATTTAGACTTAGTGATGTCAGCATTAGTTTTCTGCATGTCTGTGTGCAACACAGGCAAATAATGGCTTGTGGGGGGGGGGGGGGGGGTGGGTAGCAGGGTGCTTTTGTCAGGAAAGGTTCCATCCGCTGGTGCTATTTATTACCTGTCTCGCAGTACTGCGTCTCACCAGCACGTGTTCCAAACTGTTGGGAGAACTTCTCCCTGCTGGTGTTATATCACCCTTGGGACGCAGTACTGGTCTCTGCTGGCAGAGGAGGATGAGGAGTATTGCCGCCAGGTTTTGGAGGGATGGACTAGTGACCAGCTGATGGAAACCATCCGATCAGCTCATTCCATGGTGGATCTGGGCTACATGTCTTTTGATGATATTCAGCCGTTATTCCGGTTATGTGTTAAACCAGCCCTGTCGTTTATCCCAGATGGTAGTGATGATTTCTCTCCCCCCTTCAGTCGTGACCAAGTTGAATCTTTGAAATGGTAATGGAGGATGATCCAACTTCTTTTGATGAACATTATTCCTCTTGTCCCCAGCAGAAGATATCTGAATGTATTAGTTCAGTGCAGTCTGTGTGCTTTTGTTCAACCTGTGCTGCAGGCATGGTCAGATCTCCTGATTTCAGCCAAGCCACTACATCTTAGCCCTGCCATTAATCACCTGCCTTCCCAAGAATCCATTCGTCCATCGCCAATGGCAACCCCAGCTATAGCCCAGTTAATTCCGCTTCCTACCAAATATTACTACCCAGTTTCTACTAGTTGTACCTACCCCGTCTTTAATCCACCTGCTTCTTCCCTTCCACCTGTAACAACTCCACAAAAACCTCCTCCAGTCACTGTTCCTGTATCCCTGCCACATTCCAACCCTTCCTCCTACTTAATTCCATCCTTTTCATACATCCCTCCTGTTAACAAGTCTGCAATGACTAAATCTAAAAAGAAGCGGAAGTACTTCCCGACCCACACCATCATGCCAGCTGCCCAGCCTGTTGTTCCAGTGCCAGCTGCCCAGCCTGTTGTGCCAGTGCCCGCTGCCTGGCCTGTTCCAGTGCCAGCTGCCCAGCCTGTTGTTCCAGTGCCAGCTGTCCAGCCTGATGTGCTCGCTTTCCAGCCTGATGTGCTCGCTTTCCAGCCTGATGTGCTCGCTTTCCAGCTTGATGTGCTCGCTTTCAAGCCTGACGTGCCAGCTTCCCAGTCTGATCTACCCGCTGTCTGCCCGGATGTGCCCACTGTCTGCCCAGATGTGCCTGCTGTCTGCCCGGATATGTCGCTACCCGCTGCTCAGCTCAAGCCTCTTTTTGCCCAGTTTGTCACCATGGACCTTCCCCAGCAACAGACAGTTGGAGCGCCCGGAGGCCGCTCCTTTAAGGGGGGGGGTACTGTCAGGAAAGGTTCCATCCGCTGGTGCTATTTATTACCTGGCTCGCAGTACTGCGTCTCACCAGCAGGTGTCTCCTGGCAGTTCCAAACTGTCGGGAGAACTTCTCCCTGCTGGTGTTGTATCACCCTTGGGACGCAGTACTGGTCTCCACCAACGGATGGACCCTGGCAGTATGGAGCATACAGCCCTTCCTGCGCTCAGCTGTGACCTGAACTTAATTACTACCTCTATATATACCCTGTGAGTTCAAGCAGACCTCGCACTGGTATCGTTCTACCTTCCGGACCTGAGCCTGTTAGCCTGAGCGTGCTATCTGGACCCTGATTCTGATCCCTTCCCTGAGCTCATCCTGGACTTATTGTGATGGTAGTAGAACATATACCCGTCATCCATTCCCTTCTTCTTCCATAAAAGAAAATCACCCAATATTCCACGAGTAGGAATATCCCTGGAATTGCCAAATAATCCATACATGAGCCAAGGCTTAATGCTGGATGTAAACAGGACACACTTTATTAAAAGTACACAGCACACTTTTATACAGGATTTGAAACATCCCGCCCCCAACAACCGCTTTCTTATTGGTCCTTTTTAGAGTCTCGGCAGTTCCCCATTAGGTCCTCCCTAACCATGCAAATGAGGACTTGAAAATGACACAGCAGAGATTGGTCAGAAAGGGTTTGAATAGAAAGACTGCTATGTGTATTCAGACAAAAGCCCCAGGGGGGCAATCAATGTACACAATAGCCAGCCATAGAACAATGGAACTGTCTGGAGAGTTGAGACAGGGCAGAAGATATTTACACCTGCTAATCAAAAGGCTTTAGATAGGGTTATCACACAATGGACAATGAGTATCTCTTCTGAGTCTATTGACCTGGCTGGGGTTCAGAATAAAATCTCCTGTAATACATGAATTAGGATTTCACGTAGAAACACTTTATATTTCATGGTCCATGACACTTATCCTTCCTATTGCCTGATTACCTTGGTTCCTGTTCCCCTTGGATTCCTGCCCCGCAGCCTGTCCATCCATCCGCTCCCTGCTCTGTTGTGTTCCAATCCTCACCCATCTGCTGACATTCCCTGTGTATGACCTCGGCCTGGCTTTGTTTACGAATACGGTCTCCTCTGTGCAGTCACACAGTACTAGTCTGTTAGATCTCCTGACAGCTTTATTACTTCACACCTCAGCCCTGATGCAAGCAATGGGTGAACCTTTTCATAATTGAAAATGGGCAATATGTACTGGCAGGGTAGTCAGTGAGCAGTATGCAGTGGCAGGGCTGTGAGTGAGCAATATGTAGCAGGAGGCGGTCAGTGAGCAGTGCATAGTGGCAGGGCAGTCAATGACCAATATGTAGTGGCAGGGGGGGGGGTCAATGAGTAGTCTGTAGTGGCAGCGTAGGGCAGTATGTCGTGGAAGAGCAGTCAGTGAGCTGTATACATTGGCAGGTAAGTGAGTGAGCAGTATATAGTGGCAGGGCAGTCAGTGAGCAGTATGCAGTGGTGAGCAGTGTACAGTGGCTGGGCAATCAGTGAGCAGTATGTAGTGGTGGTCAGTCAGCAGTGTGTAGTGGCAGAACAGTCAGTGAGCAATATGTAGCAGGAGGTGGTCAGTGAGCAGTACATTGTGGCAGGGTGGTCAGTGACCAATATGTAGTGGAAGGGTGGTCAAAAAGTAGTATGTAGTGGCAGTGTAGGGCTGTATGTCGTGCAAGGGAAGTCAGTAAGCAGTATATAGTGACAGGGCAGATAGTGAGCAGTATGCAGTGACTGGGCAGTCAGCGAGCAGTATGTAGCGGTGGTCAGTGAGCAGTATACAGTGACTGGGCAGTCAGTGCGCAGTATGTAGTGGCATGGCAGTTAGTCACTTATTACGTGGTTGGAAATAGAAGACTTTCAAGGCTACCATCTCTTCTTTCCTCATCTGCAGCTGCTAAATCAGCCAAAAGGAAATGGGGAGAATCTGCTGAGTACTCCCTGGCTAAGAAGAGGGGAGAGCCACAGACAGCCCCCCGCAATGGGAACCTTGTACAGGAGGGTCTGCTTGAACTTCAATGGCTCACAAGCCACTGGTTATGAACCAATATGCTTAGTAGTAGATACAGCAATGGCTTTCAGAATGCCAATAAAGGAGAAAATAATAAGATAGAGCGCAAAATGTTGCAAAGACTATGCCTTATTCAAAGCCAAAACTTTACATTTTTAATAGTCTGACTAAAGCCCTGTACACACGATCGGTTTGCCTGATGAAAACAGACTGATGAACCGTTTTCATTGGACAAACCGATCGTGTGTGGGCCCCATCGGTTTGTTTTCCATCGGTGAAAAAAAATAGAACATGTTTTAAAAATTTCCTATGGATAAAAAAACGATAGAAAAAAATGATCGTCTGTGTGGAAGTTCACAGCGGTCAAAAATCCACGCATTCTCAGAATCAAGTCGACGCATGCTCGGAAGCATTGAACTTCATTTTTCTTCGCACGTTGTAGTGTTTTACGTCACCGCGTTGGACACGGTCAGATTTTTGACTTATGGTGTGTAGGCAAGACCGATGAAAGTCAGCTTCATCGGATATCCGATGAAAAAATCCATCGGATTAGATTCCATCAGATTTCCGATCGTGTGTACAGGGCTTTAGACTTAGAATCTGTCTTTTTTTTATTTTTTATTGTTGTCTGTATCTCTGCTGGGGAGGTTCTTTTTTATATTTGTCCAAAAATGTTGAACTGTAATCAAAACCAGGAATAGGGGAGTAATCTTCCAAAGGAGACACTTGTTCCAGTAACAACTGTTTAAGAGGGGGTTTCCCTCCCTTTGAAGCGATTTTTCTCACTTTCTGTTGTGTCTGCAAGGCAGAAAATTAGAGCATATCTTTTAAATAAGACGCAAATGACAAAAAACATTCATTTCCTATTCAATCCAAAATGGAAAAAAAAGTTTGGGCTTTAGATGTACCATATTAGTGACTGAATCTTTTTTAGAATATAATTTAACCTTTTATAATTGAGGAGATAAAATTAAATAGGGGGTGTACCATCGTCCTAGTATTCTAATATATATTTAGGAGACTCAGGGATTCCCCACAAACCCTGGGGTTCCAACAGGAAAAGGTGGGCGGGGAGGACTATACCGGTACTAAATAAATTGGTTGAAAACAACCAGAGTAATTCACATTGGGTAAATTGTAGAAAATGTATTCACATGAAAACATCAAACAAGATAAAAAATACATAACATTAAACTACAGTACAAACACATTTGACCACAATCAGGTCACCGGTCGTGCAATCCCTTCTATTGAAAGGGGGAAAAAATTGGTGAGGAAATTGGAGTAGTGAGACAGGCGGTCTCTAGTCTCTACTAGTTTCGCGAATTTGGTTTCGCTTCGTCAGGAGACAGTCTAAAGGCACAACGTCCTCTAACCCCAGAAAAAGTCCAAGGCAGGCAAATGGGTAGATACCTCACAGCTAGGCCCAAGGATTCTTAGGGCAGACCTATGTGCCCAAGCGGGCATAGAAAAATAGGGAATGTGGGGGTCCCAGGACTATAAAGTAAATAAATTTTCTATGCCCGCTTGGGCACATAGGTCTGCCCTAAGAATCCTTGGGCCTAGCTGTGAGGTATCTACCCATTTGCCTGCCTTGGACTCTTTCTGGGGTCAGAGGACATGGGGCCTTTAGACTGTCTCCTGACGAAGCAAAACCAAATTCGCGAAACTAGTAGAGACTAGAGACCGCCTGTCTCACGACTCCAATTTCCTCACCGATTTTTCCCCCTTTCAATAGAAGGGATTGCACGACCGGTGACCTGATTGTGGTCAAATGTGTTTGTACTGTAGTTTAATGTTATGTATTTTTTATCTTGTTTGATGTTTTCATGTGAATACATTTTCTACAATTTACCCAATGTGAATTACTCTGGTTGTTTTCAACCAATTTATTTAGTACCGGTATAATCCTCCCCGCCCACCTTTTCCTGTTGGAACCCCAGGGTTTGTGGGGAATCCCTGAGTCTCCTGAATCTTTTTTAGATTGCATAAACATTTAATAAACTCAACCAAGACATTTTGTTTGGTTCTGTAGCTACATTTTGCTCTATATCTAGGTTATTTGTGTGACTAATGGGCATTTGTTCTTCTTTCCCCGCTACAGGCAGACTGGACTCTGAACATTGGTGAGCAGGCACTGGATATCAGTATTGTCTCATTTAATAACACAGTTTTCTCAATATTTGTTCTTGGTGAACGAAATTTCTTCTGCCTCAAAGAGAATGGGCAAATCCGCTTCATGAAAAAACTTGAATACCATCCAAGCTGCTTCCTTCCATATTGCTCAGGTGAGTTAGAAGAACAATAAAACTCAATGGTTTATATTACATGGGTCTAGATTAGGTTTCTCCAGGCTATTGTTTGAGAGCCAAATGCGGCCCGCTACACGATTTTGTTGGGCCTCAGCTGACAAGCGCAGTCTCCACTTTGATGGGAACCCCAATATAAGGGGAACCGAGATGGGGTCACTGATGTAAGGCAGGACTCTTATGTGGACTCTGATGTAAGGGGGACTTTGCTGGGGACTCTGATGTAAGGGGAATTTCCGATATGAACTTTGATGTAAGGGGGACTCTGATGTGGGCTGTGTTATTAAAGAGGTTATACAGGTATTTTTTTTCCCTAAATAGCTTTCTTTACCTGTAGTGTAGTCCTCCTTCACTTACCTCATCCTTTGATTTTGCTTTTAAATATCCTTATTTCTTCTGAGAAATCCTCACTTTCTGTTCTTCTGTCTGTAACTAAACACAGTAATGCAAGGCTTTCTCCCTGGTGTGGAGAAAGCCTCTTGATGGGAGGAGGGGCGAGCAGGAGGGTCAGGACGCTATCAACTTTGCAGATAGAGAAAGGAGCTGTGTGTTAGTGGGTGTCCTTAAACTCCTGCTCTCCCCCTCAAGAGGCTTTCTCCACACCAGGGAGAAAGTGTCGCATTACTGTGTTTAGTTACAGACAGAAGAACAGGAAGTGAGGATTACTCAGAAGAAATAAGGACATTTAAAAGCAAAATCGAAGAATGAGGTAAGTGAAGGAGGACTGCACTAAGGTAAAGGAAGCTCTTTAGGGAAAACATTTTTTACCTTTACAACCCCTTTAAGGAGAATCTGAAGTGGACTGTGATGTAAGGGGGATTCTGGTGTAAGGGGGGCCTCCGATTTAGACTGTGATGTAAAGGGGATGCTGATGTAAGGGGGGCTCTGATGTGATGTGAGGTGGTGTCATGTACCTGGATTCAGAGCCTGAGATGACATGGGTGGCCTCTTGCACAATGCCAAGGTGTAGACACTGTGAGCAGGTAGCGCTTGTACCTGACTAGCAAAAGTGCAGCTGGTGAAGCATCATGGAGACTCCAAGACCAGTTAAAGATTGGGATCAGGTTCCAAAGCTGGTTGAAGGATTGCCAAGTGGAGGTACACCATGGCGTAAGCAGAATCAGAGTCAGGAACAGTCAGAAGTCAAGAACAAGAGGGCAGCAAGGTACAGATTTACCAGGCAAAAGAGTGGTCAGAAGTAAAGGCTGGGGCCGGTAGTGGAGACAGGCAGTGAACATGAACAACCAGAGAGCATCTGAGAGCAAAGTCAGAGGGGAAGCCAGGTCAGTAACAGGATCAAGATGCGTATCAGAAGCTGGGTAACATGAACATGACTGAAGACCATATTACTAGGAAGCTCACTGTAAAATGTATTCATTCATTTATAAAACTGATTTCTTTTCAACCAGCGAATATTTGTAACATTTACGATGTGGCCCTTGTCTGAAAAGTTGGAGACCCCTGGTCTAGATGTTCACATTTATAAATAGCTAAATATGCTGTCTGCATACACTGCCCCCCCGCCCCCCCCCGATAATTTGCAGATATGACTGTTGGCAACAAATTAACAAATGAATGTAATCAATACGCCCAACTAAAGGTTGCTAACCATATATTTCCCTTATATTAGGCAGGTCTCCATTGAACTCTATATAAAAAGACATTCGTCATAAGGTTTAATGGCTGACCTTAATAATGTACACTGCCCACAGCTTTGCAGATGAGACATCAGTGTGGAACGGAAGGGTTTTTACCTTCTACTTTCAGCGCCTAGTTTTAAAAACCAATATGCTGAAATAAAATAAAAAGGTTTCTGTAGGTATTTATAGAACGGTTAAGTTTATTCTCCGCGAGGAGCTTTATTTTTTCAGTATATTTTTTATGAGCAGCTGTACTGGACTGCCAAGTTAGAAGCATTTAGTGTGTATACTACTTTTATGACAAGCCTGCAGTTATGTTTCTTTAATATGGCCGCTGTAATTGCCTTTTGTCTTTCCTGAATTCAAAGTGCCCAAGGAGAGCAGAGGGCTCCGTTTGGAAATAAAAATACTTTGGTGCAACCTTCTTGTGGCAAAAAGCATGCTCTTAAATATAACTTTTCAGTTGAGCGATTTCCTGAACAGAAGTGCCATTCCATTAAACAATATTCTTATACAAAAATTATTCATACACATCCATTACTTCAAGGGTAACTCCACTTCCTTGGAAAAAAATAGCAAAAAAAAGAAAATAATAATATAGAGTATACAATTGTTACACAAGTCATATTGTAATTTAATGTTATTAACCACATCAATACAGGGCATTTTCACCCCCTTCCTGCCCAGACCAATTTTTAGTTTTCAGCGCTGTCGCACTTTGAATGACAATTGCGCGGTCGTGTGACCTGGCTTCTAAACAAAATTGACACCCTTTTTTTTCCCGCAAATAGAGCTTTCTTTTGGTGGTATTTGATCACCTTTGCAGTTTTTATTTTTTGCGCAATAAACAAAAGAAGAGCGACAATTTTGAAAAAAACACAATAACTTTAACTTTTTGATTTAACCACTTAAGGACTGCCTCCTGCACATTTACGTTGGCAGAATGGCACGGCTGGGCACATGCACGTACAGGTACGTGCTGCGCTAATACCCAGCCGTGAGTCACCCGTGGCACGCTCCCGTGACCCGGTCCAAAGCTCCGGGACCGCGGGACTCGCGGACCCGATCGCCGCTGGAGTCCCCCGTTCTTCACTGTGGCGGCAGCATTGATCGTGTCATCCCTTTTATAGGGGGACACATTTGATGACGTCACACCTACAGCCACACCCCCCTACAGTTGTAAACACACTTCAGGTCACACATAACCCCTTCAGCGCTCCCTTGTGGTTAACTACCAAACTGCAACTGTCATTTCCACAGTAAACAATGCATTTTAAATGCATTTTTTGCTGTGAAAATGACAATGGACCCAAAAATGTGTCAAAATTGTCCAAAGTGTCTGCCATAATGTCGCAGTCACGAAAAAAATCGCTGATCGCAGCCATTAGTAGTAAAAAAAAAAAAAAATCATAAAAATGCAATAAAACTATCCCCTATTTTGAAAATGGAATAAATTTTGCGCAAACCAACCGATAAACGCTTATTGCGTTTTTTTTAACAAAAATAGGTAGAAGAATACGTATCGGCCTAAACTGAGGAATTTTTTATTTTTTTATATATATTTTTGGGGGATATTTATTATAGCAAAAAGTACAAAATATTGCATTTTTTTTCAAAATTGTCGCTTTATTTTTGTTTATAGCGCAAAAAATAAAAACTGCAGAGGTGATCAAATACCACCAAAAGAAAGCTCTATTTGTGGGGAAAAAAAGGACGCCAATTTTGTTTGGGAGGCACGTTGCACGACTGCGCAATTGTCAGTTAAAGCGACGCAGTGCCGAATCACAAAAAGGGGCAAGGTCCTTTAGCTGCATTTTGGTCCAGGTCTTAAGTGGTAAATAAATATCATAATTAAAAAAAAAAAATCCTCAGTTTAGACCGATACGTATTTTTCTACATATTTTTGGTAAAGAAAATCGCAATAAGCGTATTTGATTGGTTTGCGCAAAAGTTCTAGCATCTGCAAAATAGGGAATAGAATTATGGCATTTTTTTTTTTTTTTACTAGTAATGGCAGCGATTCTGCGATCTGCGATTTTTTGTTTTGACCGTGACATTGCAGCAAACATATCGGACACTTTTGACACATTTTTGGGACCAATCACATTTATACAGCGATTAGTCCTATAAAACTGCACTGATTACTGTGTAAATGTGACTGGCAGGGAAGGGGTTAACACTAGGGGACGAGGAAGGGGTTAATATGTTCCCTAAAGTGTTTTCTAACTGTAGGGGTAGGGGACTCACAAGGGGCGGAGACCGATGTGTGTTCCTCTGTACTGGGAACACACATCGGTCTCCTCACCGCTGACAGGACATGAATCTGTGTGTTTACACACACAGATAGATCCATGTTCCTGCCGTGATTGGGGGCAATCACGGGTGCTCGGCGGACTTCGTGGCCGCCGGGCACGCACATCGTGTCCCGAGCAATGCGGCGGGGGCGCGTCATATGAAGTCCACACTGAGGGAGGGAAGGTTCCCGCCGATGTCATTTTACAATGACTCGGTAGGGAAAGTGTTAAAAATGAACTTTCCTTTTTCAATCTGCAGCATTGTAAATTTCCTTAAGATGCAATGCAATATGGCTAACTGGTGGCGTTATGTACACATGTGTTGTACAGAAAGCCCCCCAACCCCTCTAGAAATATAGTTTCCTGCTTGTGTGATTGGCTTATTGATTTTTCCCAGAAGTCTGCACTAAAATACAAGTCAGATTTTGATCATCCCCTGCAAAAAAAATTTTTTTTACGTGATACACTCCCAAAGGATAATCGTTTATGAAGAAATGCAGACTCTGAGGCCGCGTACACACGATCGAATTTGTCCGCTGAAAACGGTCCGATGGACCGTTTCAGCAGACAAATCCGATCGTGTGTACGGGCTAGCGGACAGCATTCTTTGAAATTTGTCCGCTACAAACCTGTCTGTCGGATATGTCCGCTGGTTAGTACGGGAAACCAGCGGACATATCCTCCCGCACATGCGTCGTATCCTGTGAATGGATCCGATGCATGCGCGCGGAAGTGTTTACTTCCTGGTGCGTGACGTAGCGGTGACGTGGCGGCGTCAACGTCACCGCCGCGTCACCACGCTGTCTGCCGGCGGGGATTTTGATCCGATGGTGTGTACACGCCATCGGACCGAAATCCGATGAGACATGTCCGCTCTAAACTGTCCGTCGGACAAGTTTGAGCGGACATATCTCATCGTGTGTACGAGGCCTGACACTTTCCTCATTAGAACCCTGCAAGTGCAGCAGCTGATTCATTCACTGTGTACACAAACACAGACAAACCGCTGTATCTTCAACATAACATTAGGTAGAAATCTGCAACAAAGTTTGTTAAAATCAAAATACTTGCAATGTATGTACATAGATCTCCCAAAAATGTCTACATTGTAGATGTATATATAATAATAAAAAAAAAAAATGCAGATTTTTTTTTCCCTGAGAAACTGCATACACGTTCGTTCTTTTCGAATAATGGAAAAGGGAAATGTTATTGTGCTATTTCTTGTCCAGTTTGAATTTTATTTTCCATACAGAATAGAGTAGATCAGGAAAATACTGCATTATGTGCACCAGATCATAGGAAATGCGTATTTACCTTGATTGTCGGTTCCATCTAGTGGTCATAGTGTGGTATTTTCCTGATTTACTCTATTCCTTTTTATGGCCTGGAGAGAAAATAGTCTAATAACATTTATTGTTGCCCTTATTCATACAGAACAAATGTACATGCAATTTCACAGGATATATAGCGGTGCATTTATTTTTTTTGATAAAAATACCACTTGGTATAAAAAACAACTTCTAATGAACACCCAAAACATAGTCAGCAAAGTAAAGTTTAACTCCTTCCCGCCAAGCGTACACAGATATGCAACCTCGGCTTTAGGGGTTTTTTCAGGGATGATGCCTGCCGCAGCAGGCATCATCCTGGTACCATTTTTTAGAGCAGGTCGGCTCTTCAGGGATAACAACCGATGCAGCTAAAAGCTGCTTGGTTGGTATATTGGAGGAGCGGGAGGGGACGCCCCCGCGCCTTCCGCCGCTCTAACCGTGCCTCTCGTCCCACCGGGAGACCCGGTCCGCGATCTGGCACTTTTGCCAGCTAGAGAAAGACTGGCACAAAGCCGGAAAGCTTTGTGCCAGTCTTTTCTCTGTAAACACAACGTCACTTCTGGTTTACTCGGCTGCCTATGGCGCTGGTTTAAAAAAAAGTGACAGTGCAAAGGAAGAATTTAGGGTCCTCGATTCCTCCATAAAGAGTACCTGTCACCACCTATTACTGTCACAAGGGATGTTTACATTCCTTGTGACAGTAATAAAAGTGATACATTTTTTTTAAAGTAGCAAAAACATTTTTTTTAAAGTGCCCCCTAAACTCACGCAGCAAAGAAAACACACACGCAAGTCACGCCTACATATGTAAACAGTGTTCAAATCACACATGTGAGGTATCAACGCAATCGTTGGAGTGAGAGCAATAATTCTAGCACTAGACCTCCTCCGTAAAGTGCCACCTATGGACATTTTTAGGTGTCTCTCTTCCACAAGTGTGCACAATTTCACACCATGTTGGGTATCTATTCACTCGGCGTAAAATCATCTTTCACATTACACAAAAAAATTGGGCTAACCTTACTGTTTTTAGTTATTTTTTTATTCATGAAAGTATATTTTTTCTTAAAAAAAATTGCAAGACCGCTGCGCAAATACAGTTTGACATAAAATATTGCAACAATCGCCGTTTTATTCTCTAGATTCTCTGCTAAAAAAATATATATAATTTTTCGGGCTTCTAAGTAATTTTCTAGTAATAAATACAGATTTTAACTTGCAAGCAACAAATGTCAGAAATAGGCTTAGTGGGGCGTGGCTTGCATGCGATCAGGATGGCTGCTTGATCGCTGAGCTCTGTCAGAAAACCGGGGATTAACGGCAAAACGATCGAATTCAAAGACGACATCGAATGATAAATACCTCATTAATTCCGTGGGGATCGTTCCTGATATCACAACGAAAGAGAAAGGTCCAAAAACAAGCTGATAAAGCCTCTGACGTCGCAGATATGCTGGTCTCAGCTGTGAGGCAAAATCAAAATGGCGCTGGTGTCAATTCTATTTAGCAGGCATCGTCATACATGTATCTCCCAGATGATGGCCAAGACTCCTGGGGAGCTGAACAAAGTACATCACAGAATGTAAACTTCTCCTCACATAGCCCCTCTACACAAAGCCCGGTGAAATCTAAGAGGAGGATTGATACTGAAACGCAGCTTCTAAACTCTGGAATGGCAATGTTACCTCAGGTTCAGGTAGGCCCCTTTGCTGCATCATCAATTGTCAATTACCCTACATCAGGACAACCAGTATTAGACACGACGATGAAAGAAATGCTTATATCTCTACAAACGTCGCTTATGTCTAACTTTTCACTTATGATGAACAATTTTTCAAACGAGATGAAAGGAATGGGGGACAGGATCCATGTAATTGAAAACAAAATGGACGATCAATCTGATACTGTGCATGATCTTATTGACGCATATAAAGAATTGTCAGATGACAATGTAAAGATCAAAACCAAGCTCGCAGACCTCGAGGATCGTTCCAGAAGGAACAATGTTAAATTGAGGGGGGTCCCCGAATCTGTAACCCCGAAAGATTTACCGAAATATGCGGACGATCTGATTGCTAACCTATTGCCGGAATCATCCCAAATCGAACGCATGATAGATCGCATTCACCGCATACCAAAACCCAAACATCTAGACGCTGCTATTCCCAGAGATGTCTTGATGAAAATACATTTTTTTCCTACTAAGGAAAAGCTATTAACCAAAGCTAGAGTCTTGTCATCACTACCTGATCCATATGCAGAAATACATCTTTACTCAGATCTTTCGCAATATACCCTGAATTTGAGGAGACAACTAAAGACTACTACTAAAGCCTTGAACAATCACAATATTCAATACAAATGGAAACACCCTGCAACGCTGATCATCACCAATAATGGGACTACTACTGTGGTGTCGAACCCCCAGGACGGCCTGCAGCTTCTTCATTCATGGGGTATAATTCCAGATATCTCTCCTGATGACAACAAACTGATGGGAAAACCGCACTTCGGTAATCAAACACGATATGATTACCGCCCGCCAAAAAGACGCTGATCCACGTTGAAATATTATTTATCTTCCTTTGATTTATATTCTTTCAATTTACTGTTATCGGCTTATACCCCTGGTATCTGATATGCTGTGTTTGTTTTTTCTTCTTACTTGAACTTTACACCCCCGTTAGTCAGCTTAGTAATACACCCGACTATTCGTTTTTTTTTCGTTTTTTTTTTTTTCTTTCTTTTTGTTTATTGCTTGGATCATATTGGCTCTTATTGTTCCACGAAGGTGGGATAATAAAATAATCCTTCTATTCATTCGCAAGCAAATAATTGCTTTGGGTTATAAGTATTAGAACAGATTTTTGTTTGTTTATTTTGTTTGTTTTGTTTTGTCTATTTTATTTGTTTTACTTTTTGTTTAGGTTTCAGTTTGTTTCATTTAGCTTTACCTTTATTTTTATTTTCATTTTTATTTTTAAATGTTTACTTTTATTCTTAAAGTTGTTACAAAGTCTCTTATAAATATCTTTCTCTCGGTTGTCTATAACCCAGAGACCTTCTATATATTTCATCTACTGTTCTAGTACCGAGAGTCATAATACCTTGTAAGTATTGTATAAAAATCGGTGTCCACAATATCTAGAAATGTCTATTAATTTTCTATCCATCAATGCCAATGGCTTAAACCACCCTGCTAAAAGAGCATCATTGTTGAAATTGGCATTGTCTTCTAATTGTGACATTCTATGCATACAGGAGACTCACTTTCTCAGAGATAATGCTCCGATATGCCAACATAGATCTTACCCCCATATTTTCAAAGCGAACTATACTCGCAAACAAAGAGGAGTATGTATTGCCATACGTGACACCCTAGCCTTTACTCTTCTGGACTGTTACTCGGATCCTGAAGGCAGGTTTCTGATTTTAGTATGCACGTTGGACAATGTTCTATATACGCTGGTAAATATATATGCGCCAAATGTTAGACAAATGAAATTCCATAAGTCTACTCTAAACAAAATAAGAGAACTTCAGAAGGGTCTTCTCCTAATTTGTGGGGATTTCAACTTAGTACCAGACATTGTCATGGACTCATCCTCCAATGCTAAGAGATTTTCTTCCCCCTTGTCACCGTTTCTTTTTGAAAATGATTTGTATGATATCTGGAGGTGTTGTAACGCGACTGAAAAGGACTATACATTCCATTCTCCACGTCATAGCACTTACTCCAGAATTGATTTATTTATATCTGATAAATGGTTGCTACAAAATGTACTGGATGCTCGCATTCATACTGCCACTTGGTCGGACCACGCCCCTATTAGTTTAAAAATAAAAAATGCTAATTCTAATCATAGATCTTATTTATGGCGTATAAATAATTATCTTTTACAACAACCTGATAACATTGAATATATCTCTCAAAAATTGACTGAATTTTTTTCAGACAACTTGGGATCGGTGTCCGACCAGGTGGTAGTGTGGAACGCCCATAAAGCTTAGATACGGGGACTATTTATACAACTTGGTTCTCAAGCAAAAAAGAAAAGGGAAGCAAACATAGAGGAACTTACCAAAAAATTGAATATCATAGATCAAGAAAATAAGTCTAACCCGTCAACATCTCTCAAATCCCAGATCTTCAGACTCAGACATGATTTACGTGCTCTACTTCTAGAATTTCATGACCATAAACTTAGAAAGTTGAAGGCAAACTCCTATGTTACTAATAACAAAGCAGGGAAAGTTATGGCAAACCGTATAAAGGGTCATAGACGAAAAACTAAGATATCATACATTTATGACCCTGTTTCTCAAGATAAGATAATTAACCCTCAATCCATAGCTGATGCCTTTAGCTCATATTATGGTAAACTATACAACCTTAATGAGGATAGTGATACTCACCAGCCATCAACTAAAGAAATCCTAGATTTTCTTTCCCATGTTAATTTACCCAAATTATCTGATGATCAACTTAAACAGTTAAATTCTTGTTTTTCTGACGTCGAAATTATTAGCGCCATTAACTCTCTTCCCAAGGCCAAAGCCCCTGGTCCAGACGGATATTCGAATGAATACTTTAAAATATTCCATAAACAGCTTGTACCACATATGAAAGAATGATATAATGCTGCTGCTTCTTTCTCTTCCTTTCCTGATGAAATGCTATCTGCACTCATTATTACTCTCCCTAAACCTGGCAAGGACCCTACTTCTCCCCCAAATTTTCGTCCTATTTCCTTATTGAATGCAGACTTGAAAATCTACTCAAAGATTATAGCCAATAGAATAGTCGACATACTTCCCAAACTAATAAACATGGACCAAACTGGCTTCACCAGGGGTCGTCAAACGTCTGACGCAACCAGACGATTAATTGATGTTATCCACAATGTTGGCATAAACGGAACGCCTTCTCTGCTCCTTTCATTAGATGCAGAGAAGGCGTTTGATAGGGTTAACTGGTCCTATTTGTCACTCACTCTTAAAAAATTTGGCTTTGAGGGTCATATTCTTAAAGCCGTACTTGCCCTCTATTCCAACCCCACAGCACGAGTTTTGAATTCCAACCTTTTATCGAAACCCTTTCGTATCACCAACGGCACCAGACAAGGATGCCCATTGTCCCCCTTAATATTTAATTTAATGATTGAACCTCTAGCGGAACATATTAGATCTAATTCTAAAATAGAAGGCATCACTATAGGATCCAATACCCACAAAATTAGTTTGTTTGCCGACGACATAATTTTAATGTTAACTTCTCCCTCATCCTCCCTACTTGAAGTCCAAAAATTATTGTCTTGGTTTGGTAAAGTATCATTTTATAAGATTAATGAAAGCAAATCGTATGCTCTAGATATTGGAATTGACGCAGTGACAAACAATCTCCTCCAACACCAATTCCCTTATACTTGGGGCAGACACTAGCATCCCGTACCTTGGAATTCATTTGACTAGATCCACTAAATCCTTATTTACACATAATTATATTCCTCTTAAAAATAAACTACAATCAGATCTGAAAGATTTAGGAAAACACAAATTTTCTTGGTGGGGCAGATTATCTGCTTTTAAAATGATCCACTTGCCTCAAGTCCTATACTTATTTAGAAGTTTGCCTATTCCAGTCCCTGTGTATTTCTTTAAATCCTTACAATCAATCCTTTCTAACTACATCTGGAAAGGGAAAAAATCTAGATGTGCCCATTATAAATTGATTAAAAATAGAATGTGGGGAGGAGTGGGTTATTTCGATTTTCAAGACTATTTCTATGCCTCAATATTGTCTCAAATGAGAGAATGGTTCCAACCCTCCCCAACGACAAATTGGGGTCTAATTGAATCCTCCTATTGTAATAAACTACCGACCAACCTATGGCTTTTTGGTGCACATATGGGAATTAAACTTCCCTCGCACTTACCTCCCACAATGAAAGTATCCATTTCTACATGGCTTAAGATTTTGAATTCTGTGACCTCTCCTGATACAACAATAACGGTAGACATTCCCTTTAAAACACTGCATCTTATAATGTATCACTCATCACTTAGTCTTTGGAGCGAACAAGGCGTGGAATCTATTTGTGACCTTTATGATAAAGGCACGATTAAACCATTCCAAACCATCCAGTCTGAGTTTAATATACCCCAACATTGTAATGCTCATTATAGACAAATAGCAAAACGTTTATGTAAATTGAATACCAAAAACGTTTGCCTACATAAATCAGTCTGGACCTTTCTCTCTACTAGTACTGAACCAAAGAGAAAAGGTATTACCTTTTTTACAACCTACTTCAGGACAAGAGAATATTTTCAAAAACCCCATCACATCTACAATGGGAAAAAGACTTGGAGTGTTCTTACACTTATTACCAATGGCACATGGCTTGTAAAATAAACCAATCAACTTCTAAATGTGCATCACTATGGGAACTCTCAGTAAAGATCACTCTGAGGTGGTATTATACTCCAGATGTACTATCTAAATCTAGTCATCAGCAATCTAACCAATGCTGGAGACTGTGCGGAAAGAAAGGGGACTTGCTCCATATTTTATGGAGCTGTCCCATGCTTACTAAATATTGGACAGAAATATTTGGTATAATTTCGGCTTTAACTGGTTCATGGATAGATCCCAACCCTGGTTTAGCTTTACTGTCCTTGGGTATTGATGACATTCCTGCTGTTCTCAGGAATTCTATCAACCATTTACTTCTGGCCGCAAGGCTCTCAATCACTAGAAAATGGAAGGACTCTTGTCCTCCCTCTACTATTGAAGCCATTGATTTGACCAATCTCCACTTCACGTATGAACGTATGATGGCCATTTCAATGAATAATCTTTACAAAAATGATGTTTCCTGGGCCCCATGGAAAAACTGGTATGAACTTGGGGTGTGGTAGCTCTCGACTGAACCCTTTTCAACATTTCTCTATGTCCTGGTTCATTACATGATACTTTGTATCCGGATGATACTGATTTCTCACGTGTTCTTTAGATTAGATTTCTTTTGATTGAGTTTACTTTGCTAACATTATAACATTATACTCTGACCATTTCTAATACTGATACTTCTCTACATGATAAGTTAATTATCTAATTTATGCTTTGTTTACATACTTTCCATGTTTTACTACTTATATACGACTACTTGATCTATCAGAATTTATGAATGTCACGTACTTCTTACGCTATTTATTGTTACATTATATACTTATACTATGACAATGCTTTGTAACATATATGACTTAATATTTTTAAAAATTCAATAAAAACTATTGAAAGAGAAATAGGCTTAGTCGTGAAAGGATTAACACAGATCATAACAGTAATGTTTTTCAAATGATCCCATAATTATTTGTTTTATTTCTTTATTTTCGAAAGTTGTTCTTATTCTCTGGTTTATAAAAGTTACAAAAACAGGATTATTTTTATATTGAACTTTGCAACTATTCATTTTTCAAAGTAAGCAACGTTAGTGCATTTACTGATAAATGATAGACGCACTTTAACTGCTTTTGGCAAGGATATATAGCTGTCTGTTATAGTGACAGTATACCCTGTCAGGGGGTATGTTTGCATCCAGCTTGTGCCCACTAGCGCTACCCAGAGAAGCCCTGAAATCCTTCTGTGAATGTGTAGTGGAGATTAGACACAGTCTCTGCCCCATCCTACACTATAAAGGTCTTAGCGGTTAGTGACAGGCCAGGTTGTGGTCCCGCCTGGGATCATTAATGCACTTGCCAATAGCAACCTTAAGAAAGTGTATATTTTCATACCTAGGTGGCCATGATGCTGGGTAGCACTGGTGGTCAGAAGCTGGATTAAAAGGTACTATTGCCTCGTTTCCACTGACTCGGTTCGGTACAGTTCGGTACGGTACGCTATTTTGGGTGTTTCCATTATGAAACTGTGCCATAAAACCGAACCGTACCACACCAATCTGGGTCCTGCTTCAGATGTGGGGCTATAGAAAATGGAATGGTTCGGTTAGGGCGGAGCTACAATACATTTCATTGATTGGTGGACACCCTAGGCATTTTTTCTAAACCCTGTATGGCCCTTGCAGTGGAAGTGCTCACCAGAATAGACCGGACCATTCTAACTGTTCCAAACTGTACCGACCCAAACCGTTCTGCTCAGTGGAAACAAGGCATTGGTGACAGTTTATGCTGTTAGCTAAAAAAAAAATGCATTTTTTTTTACACAGTGTTAAAAATACACATTCGGTGTGTTTTCTAAGACTGATGGAAAGGGAAGCTCTTCCCTGAATTGATTTTCTCACTTTTCTTTATATGAACCTTCTTCAATGTGTATTTAGGAATTATGAACATTTATGTTGGTAAGCGACAACAGACAGACGTGCTGCAGCATTCCTCTTTGCACTTGATTTTGCATTCTTTATTTGACATGCATCATATAAACAGTGCCCCCTTGAACTTTGCAACCTTTTGCCACATTTCAGGCTTCAAACATAAAGATATAAAACTGTAATTTTTTGTGAAGAATCAACAACAAGTGGGACACAATCATAAAGTGGAACAAAATGTATTTCAAACTTTAACAAATAAAAAACTGAAAAATTGGGCGTGCAAAATGATTCAGCCCCCTTAAGTTAATACTTTGTAGCGCCACCTTTTGCTGCGATTACAGCTGTAAGCCGCTTGGGGTGTGTCTATCAGTTTTGCACATCGAGAGACTGAAATTTTTGCCCATTCCTCCTTGCAAAACAGCTCGAGCTCAGTGAGGTTGGATGGAGAGCGTTTGTGAACAGCAGTTTTCAGTTCTTTCCACAGATTCTCGATTGGATTCAGGTCTGGACTTTGACTTGGCCATTCTAACACCTGGATATGTTTATTTGTGAACCATTCCATTGTAGATTTTGCTTTGTTTTGGATCATTGTCTTGTTGGAAGACAAATCTCCATCCCAGTCTCAGGTCTTTTGCAGACTCCATCAGGTTTTCTTCCAGAATGGTCCTGTATTTGGCTCCATCCATCTTCCCATCAATTTTAACCATCTTCCCTGTCCCTGCTGAAGAAAAGCAGGCCCAAACCATGATGCTGCCACCACCATGTTTGACAGTGGGGATGGTGTGTTCAGGGTAATAAGCTGTGTTGCTTTTACGCAAAACATAATGTTTTGCATTGTTGCCAAAAAGTTTGATTTTGGTTTCATCTGACCAGAGCGCCTTCTTCCACATGTTTGGCGTGTCTCCCAGGTGGCTTGTGTCAAACTTTAAACAACAATTTTTATGGATATCTTTAAGAACTGGCTTTCTTCTTGCCACTCTTCCATAAAGGCCAGATTTGTGCAGTATACGACTGATTGTTGTCCTATGGACAGAGTCTCCCACCTCAGCTGTAGATCTCTGCAGTTCATCCAGAGTGATCATGGGCCTCTTGGCTGCATCTCTGATCAGTCTTCTCCTTGTATGAGCTAAAAGTTTAGAGGGACGGCCAGGTCTTCGTAGATTTGCAGTGGTCTGATACTCCTTCCATTTCAATATTATCGCTTGCACAGTGCTCCTTGGGATGTTTAAAGGTTGGGAAATCTTTTTGTATCCAAATCCGGCTTTAAACTTCTCTACAACAGTATCTCGGACCTGCCTGGTGTGTTCCTTGTTCTTCATGATGCTCTCTGCGCTTTAAACGGACCTCTGAGATTATCACAGTGCAGGTGCATTTATACGGAGACTTGATTACACACAGGTGGATTCTATTTATCATCACTAGTCATTTAGGTCAACATTGGATCATTCAGAGATCCTCACTGAACTTCTGGAGAGAGTTTGCTGCACTGAAAGTAAAGGGGCTGAATAATTTTGCACGCCCAATTTTTCAGTTTTTTATTTGTTCACAAAGTTTGAAATATCCAATAAATTTCGTTCCACTTCATGATTGTGTCCCACTTGTTGATTCTTCACAAAAAAAAAAAAATCAGTTTTATATCTTTATGTTTGAAGCCTGAAATGTGGCAAAAGGTCGCAAAGTTCAAGGGGGCCGAATACTTTCGCAAGGCACTGTATCAAGTCTGACTAGTATTTTAGGCTTTATCATTCATGATTTGATAATAGAGCTCAAAATAAGGAAAGTTTATATGGCTTTTGCTTTGTGTGCAGTTGCAATGCTTCTTTGATAATTGTTTATATTGGATATTATGTGAATAAATGGGAAATGGGAAAATGTGATGTCTCTGTCTTGTTATACTTGGGCATTTTCTTACAACCTTTTCTTGTCATTTAACAGTGAGTGAAGGAACAATAAACTCTTTGGTCGGAAACCATAATAACATGCTGCTTGTGTATCAGGATGTGACACTAAAGTGGGCAGCGCAGGTTCCACATGTTCCAGTTGCAGTAAAAGTTGCCAACTTCCAGTAAGTGTCTGTGATAAACCACATACTTAGTTTTACTACTGTTTTAAACAAATGTTATATCTTCACATAGGTAGGACTATCCCTTGGCTCTATTAACCCCCCCCGCACTGGAAGTTTATACTAGCAGGGGGTGAAGGGGGGGGTGGTGGAATCTGTGGACGATAGATTTCAACTAAGTAGTAGCTGCACTCTGCTAGTTTCATGTGTCAGTTGGTTTTCGTTCTTTTTTGGGTGTGGTAAGAACCTGTCTAGGTATTGAAACCATCTGCATAATCATCTTAGTTTTCTACCCTCTACTTCCCTGGGCCATGAACGCAGCAGGATCCCATAGGGGCGTCCAGGTCGGAGGGGGTCATTATGTGACGCATGTTGGCCTTATATGCTTATATTTGCACTACTAATTTACCAATGTGATAACTGTTTGTACCCACTTACTTCTATGTTAAGGAATGTATGTGTTTTATATTTTTTTCGGATCGAGCTGGCCTTTGTCGGGCGTTCGATCCGATCTTGTTTACTTTCTGTTTAAACTTGTCTGAAAATACAATAAAAATGTATTGAACCTAAGTAGTAGCTGCAGCACAAGGGAAACATTGCAGTGACTGTATGTAATGTCGCCTGTGCTGATTTAAAAAAAAACATGTTTGACTAAACATAGACTGGCCATACACGTTTCGAATCTCAGCAGGAACCGGCCGAGATTCAAACCGTTAATGGACAGGCTGAATCTACCAAGCTGATCAATCAATCAACTTGGGTACAGCCTGACAAATTCCCTTGTGATTATCGCTAGCAGCGGCAATAGCCGCTATCGGTTATCACTGTCTTCCCCCTGCGTGGACAGCTTCCCCTGCACGCCCCTCCCCCACAGGTGGCAGAAAATTGCTAGGCAGGAGGGACTCAGTACTGACAGTGTTGATGCGGGAATCACGCAAAATTTATTTCCTGGAACCACAGGTTTTTTGCACTGTCTATGGCAGGCCTTAGACTTTATGAAAACTTTTAGAAATTGGCTGCACACTGATGTGGTTGAAGTCCATTTATTGTATATTCCATGCAGATAATGACACGCACTACATTTGCAGTAGCCGGGGCAGAGGTAGACTAGTTTTGCATAGCTACACTCATGCAACTTAGGCTTTAAAGGGGTTGTAAAGGTAAAAAAATGCTTTCCATAAATAGTTTCCTTTACCTTAGTGCAGTCCTCCTTCACTTACCTCATCCTTCCATTTTGCTTTTAAATGTCCTTATTTCTTCTGAGAAATCCTCACTTCCTGTTCTTGTGTCTGTACCTACACACAGTAAGGCGAGGCTTTCTCCCTGGTGTGGAGTGTCATGCTCGCCCCCTCCCTTGAGGGGGCAAGCATGAGAGTCAGGATGCTCTCTACATTGCAGATAGAGAAAGGAGCTGTGTTAGTGAGCGTTCTGACTCTCCTGCTCTCAAGGGAGGGGCCGAGCACAACACTCCACGCCAGGGAGAAAGCCTCACATTACTGTGTGGAGTTACAGACAGAAGAGCAGGAATTGAGGATTTCTCAGAAGGAATAAGGACATTTAAAAGCAAAATTGAAGGATGAGGTAAGTTGAGGAGGACCGCACTAAGGTAAATTAAGCTATTTAGGGGAAAAAATGTACCTTTACAATTCCTTTAAAAGAAGTGGCATGTCTATACGGTATGTGATGTTGGGGTGTCTTTATAATTATAGAAATTTTATTTAATAATAAAACCACAGCAGTGACAGTTCTCCCTTGGCTCATGAAGTCATCTTTCAAACAATCACAGAAGATATGGCATTGTGTCCATTTGCACTGAATGCAGTTTTAAGACTTTGTAGAACCACCTTTTACTGCAATGACAGCTGCAAGTCTTTTTGGGGATGTCTCTACCAGCTTTACACATCTAGAGAGTGACAATTTTGCCCATTCTTTTTTGCAAACTACCTCAAGCTCTGTCAGATTTGATGGCAAGCGGCTGTGAACAGCAATTTTCAAGTCTTGCCACAGATTCTGAATTGGATTTAGGTCTGGACTTTGACTGGGCCATTCTAACACATGGATATGCTTTGATCTATACCATCCAATTGTAGCTCTGGCTGTATGTTTAGGGTTATTGTCCTGCTGGAAGGTGAACCTCCGCCACAGTCTCAAGTCTTTTGCAGACTCTAATGCCTCGTTCACACGATCGGACATTCCGACAACAAAACTGTGAATTTTTTTTGATGGATTGTTCGCTCAAACTTGTCACACAAATGTCAGAGATCCTCACTGAACTTCTGGAGAGAGTTTGCTGCACTGAAAGTAAAGGGGCTGAATAATTTTGCACGCCCAGTTTTTTAATTGTTAAAAAAGTTTGAAATATCCAATAAATTTCGGTCCACTTCATGATTGTGTGCCACTTGTTGATTCTTCACAAAAAATTACAGGTTTTATATCTTTATGTTTGAAGCCTGAAATGTGGCAAAAGGTCGCAAAGTTCCAGGGGGCGGAATACTTTCGCAAGGCACTGTATATATATAAAGGCCCAGATTCACGTACATTGGCGCATCTTTATGCCGGCGACGTAACTCAGAGATGCAAGCACTGTATTCTCAGAGCAAATGCTCCCAACGATGCGCCGGCGTAACATAAATTCGTAGGCATAAGTCGGCGTAAGTAAGAAGGAAGTGGGCGTGATCCATTTAAATGAAGCGTTACAAAGTAATGCCTGCTTGGCCTATGCCCTCACTGTTCCCCGTTAAGGTTGATGGGTATAAAAACAATGATATAAAAATATTATAACCACATAGCTGGTACAAAACAGGGCATCTACTAGCTCTATGCATTTTGTGGCTTGTAGCCACTCGTCAGGAGCAGGCACATGATGAATCTAGAATTAAAATAATTGATCTAAATATTCTGTGATATACCAATATGAAAAAGGAAATACCCGCCACAGGTCTCTGGGTGGCCCGTGATTCCCAGTATTATACAAACAGTACACAATTTTCTGTAAGTAACATGTGGTGGGGGGGGGGGGGTTTCCTCTTCCATATTGGTATATCACAGAATACAATTATTTTAATTTTAGATTTATCACGTGCTTGCTCCTTCCCAACATGGGTCACTGCTTGGGCAATTGTGGCGGTAGTTCTGCCATTGTTTGAATTCTGTTCTCCTAATAATCTACATATTCCTCTTTTGTCATTTAAATATACAACAAATAAATAGCAAGTCTCTACTTACTTTGTTCCAGGGGTCAGGGTTTTGACTGATAAACATATATTAGTAATACCACAATTTGGATAGCTATTCAAGTTCTTCATACATCTTCTACTACCCAACATGCCATTGTGCTGGTCACAATCCAAATATGACTTGAATAAAGGTAGGACTGGTAATTAGACAATTTGGTCCAGATTCAGAAAGAATTGTCTAAGTTTCGGCGGGCGTAGCGTATCTCATATACACTATGCCGCCGTAACTTAGAGAGGCAGGTTCCGTATTCAGAAAGAACTTGCGCCCTAAGTTACGGCGGCGTAGTGTAAATGGGCCGGCGTAAGCCCACGTAATTCATATTCTTGTAGTGGGCGTGTTGTATTACAATGAGCTGTGACCCCATGCAATGCTCCAAAATCACGTCGGCTAGAGATACGTCGAACACTGCCTACAAGGTGCACGTAACTTACGCACAGCCCTATTCACGTACTAATTACGTAAATGACGTACAATTCGACGCTGTTCCGACGTCCATACTTAACATTGCCTGCGCCTCATATAGCAGGGGTAACTTTACGCCGGTCGAACGCCTTACGTAAACAACGTATATCAATATGCCGGGCGCAACTACGTTGTATCTAGCTCATTTGCATATTTTTAATGGGAACGCCGAATGCGTCCAGCGTAATTATGCGCCCACGATACGTCGGCGTAGGCAAGTTACGCCGGATGGCTAAAGCCATGTTTTCCAGCGTATCTTGCTTTCTGAATCGGCGTAAAGATGTGACGGCACAGTACCAGGAGATACGCCGGCGTACATTCTTTCTGAATCTGGCCCTTAGTCTGACCATTATAAGAAGTAGTTTATCTGCACCATGGAAACAAAAAGTTTAAATGGGTGCTGTAATAATGTAACATTAAGAAAAGAAAAGTGGGCGAGGTGACAAAAGGTCTTCAGAATGTTAAGCATTTCCATTCAGTTTTAATAAGAATATTTGTTCTCCCCTCCATCCCATCTGCGGTTCCTCAATGTAACTGCCATCAGCCTATCATTAAAGCACTAGTGCAGAACAAGAGAGATTGACTTTTTAATAATGGAAAAATTTGTTCTGCTATGATTTAATTTCAAGAAAAACACTGACTCTCAACTTTAATTAACTGCAATGATTGAATTATGTCTTAGTATTTAATTATTTGGTATAAGAGTTACTTCCCTATGTTTCTTTCTTTACTTTTTTTAAGAATGGATATTCTTCATACCATTTAACCTCCTCTGGACTGACCACTTTCCTTTGTGTCAAGATATCTTGCATCCCACCCAGAGTTCCCAACAATCCCTGCCTAATCTGGCTGCAAGGGATCATGCAAAAAATGTATACAACTTAAAGTGATTCTAAATGTAATCTTTTTTTTTTTTTTATCAAATAACAAACATGTTATACTTACCTTTTAGGGTCCTTCGCCAGCACTCTGGGCTCCTCCATCCTGCCGAGTGCCCACATTGCAAGATGCTTGCTATGGGGGCAATCGTGTGCTTGCTCCAGAGCCTGATCTACGTGTCTATTGACACAGAGAGCGTAGCTCAGCCCCTCTCCCTGCTCTCTCCTCACTGGCTATGATTGACAGCAGCAGGAGCCAATAGCTGCCACTGCTGCTTCCCTGTCCAATGAGGAGTGAGAGAGCTGAGAGAATTGCTGCTCTTGTGTACAACACTGGATCGGGCTCAGGTAAGTACAGGGGGGTCTGAAAGTGAAGCTGCATGCAGAAAGTTTTTTTTTACATTAATGCATACAATGCATTAGGGAAAACATTGTGCATTTAGAACAACTTTAATGTGCTTTATTTTAGTCTTACTTGAATTAGGTAGATTTTTTGCTTTTTCATTAATTTATTTAATACTTTACACTTTTTGTGCTTTTTACCCTGAAGTTCAAAATTTTAAGAGCAAGCACTTCCTCTTGAACCAAATTATATATTTATTTTAAGCATATCAGGATAAATGTAGGCATCCATGCTGGTATGTTTTGGCCAATCCTGGCTTTAGCTGTGACTATGACTAAGGGCTGATTTGGCTAAAACGTGGCAGAGTATATTTAGTTATTATTTTGATATGCTTTAAATATATGTAATGTTAGTATTGAGAACAAATGCTAGCTCTTTAATACTTTTGAGCTACGTGTACTTAGGGAAGACTGTTACTGTGAGCTGTCTGCTCTGGTCTGTCTATTGGGGAAAAAATTGAGGATTTTAGAAACCAAACTGGTGTCATTAATAACTTTGAACAGAAAGGCAAAGAACAACTAGAGAAAATGTTTAGATAATGGCAACCACAATGAAAGAGTCCCTTTTTTTTTAGAAAAAGAAAACAAAACAGGGCTCTAATCATAAATATGCTGTTATCACTGATTTGTTGTTGGGATATAAAATAGTTGGGAAATATTGTCCTATTCTTTAATATTATATGCAAAAGTACAAGCCTCTTAAAATGAGGTCAGTTCATAATATTATTAATCTGTCAGAAAGAAAACCAACTTTCTTTGAAGGAATTTTTTTTTTTTTTTTTTTTGTGAAAGATGTTTACCTTGTAGAGTGGTAGAAACTAATCTTAGAAAACCGAGAAAGAACATTTATTTCCTGTGAAGCTACCCCATGTGCTGGAGTGTAGTCTTCAGTATGTAAGTTACACCACAAAATTGTCTGTTGGCATAGATGTCTTCCTGCTGTCAGAATACAATAGCTCAATGGGGAGGATTTTTTCATTCAACCCGCTAGTTGAGGCTGCATTCACACCTGAGCATTCTCAGCTCATAAAATGCTCATCTCAAAAGTTTCTAAACACCCAACAAGCAAAATCCCATTCATTTAAATGGCCCTGTTCACATCTGAGTGTTCTGTCACCTGAAGCAAAATGCCTGAAGCTCAAAAAAGTACATGAGCTTCTTTATAGGCAGATTACAGGCATTTTACTTGGTGACCTTTGGACCGCAAAACACTGCAAAAACACCCTAAAAACACTCTAATGCCGCGTACACACGATCGGACATTCTGACATCAAAACTGTGGATTTTTTTCCGACGGATTGTTCGCTCAAACTTGTCTTGCATAGACACGGAATTTTGCCGGAAATTCCGAACGTCAAGAACGTGGTCACGTACAACACTATGACGAGCCAAGACAAATTAAAGGGGTTGTAAAGGTAAAAAATTTTTCCCCTAAATAGCTTCCTCTACCTTAGTGCAGTCCTCCTTCACTTAACTTATGCTTCGATTTTGCTTTTAAATGTCCTTATTTCTTCTAAAAAATCAACACTTCCTGTTCTTCTGTCTGTAACTATACATAGTAATGCAAGGCTTTCTCCCTGGTTTGAATAAAGCCTCTTCAGAGCAGAGGGGGTGAGCAGGAGGGTCAGGACGCTCTCTACTTTGCAGATAGAGAAAGGAGCTGTGTTTTAGTGGGCGTCCTGACAGAACTGCACCAGATTTTGTAATCTCCAGTTTTAGTAAGTAAACCCGCTGTTATTTATATGGATATATATCTTGTTCTGTATCTAACACTTTTTGCTGTGAGGTTGATCCTGTTCAGAACTATAAAATACATAAATACAAATTTTACGTACTGTATAGTAAAAATTTGAAAATGTATACACTCACATTTGGGTAATAGTAGAAGTGCTTGTCTTTCATATCTTGGTTGCAACTAGAGATGAGCCGAACACCCTGTTCGGTTCGCACCAGAACCTGCGATCAGATCAAAAGTTTGTGTGAACTTTAGAACCCCGTTAAAGTCTATGGGACTCAAACTTTATAGGCTGATATGCAAGTTATTGTCCTGAAAAGTGTTTGGAGACCTGGGTCCTGCCCCAGGGGACATGTATCAATGCAAAAAAAAGTTTTAAAAACAACTTTTTATAATAATTTTAATAATGCTTAAAGTGAAACAATAAAAGTGAAATATTCCTTTAAATTTCGTACCTGGGGGGTGTGTATAGTATGCCTGTGAAGTAAGAGCATACATAAGAGCTGTCATTGGCTCCCGCTGCATAATTCCCGGGGTGTCTCAGGTGGAGACAGGATGCGCTGCGGATATCTCATTATTGGATCCTGGACCTGGATGAAGAGGAGATCATCTCATCGCTGGACCTCGGAGAGGACATCACTCATCGCAGGATACCGGCATTGTTGAAGCGGAGACTGAGAGTGGATTACCACTGCTGGAATCTGTTTTTTATTTTTATAAAGGACTTTCCCAACGGTGTCTGTGTCTTTTTTTACAATTTGTTAGACTTTCTTTGTGAAATGGTAGGGGTACAATGTACCCCATTACCAATTCACATAGGGGGCACAGACCCCCAAAGCATCCTCCCCGTGTTAAGGGCATGTGGCCTGGTACGGTTCAGGAGGTGGGGGGGCGCACTCTCGCCCCCTCTTTTCCTGCGGCCTGCCAGGTTGCGTGCTCGAATAAAGGGTCTGGTATGGATTTTTGGGGGGAACTCCACGCCATTTTTTTTACATTTGGGGTGGAGTTCCCCTTAAAATCCATACCAGACCTGAATGGTCTGGTATGGATATTTGGGGAATCCCCACATCATTTTTTTCCCTTAACCACTTAAGGACCTGCTCATGTATATATACGTCCTTTTTTTAAAGATGGATATCTCGGTAATGGCAGCAGCTGCTGCCACAACCGAGGTATCCATCTTTAACATGAGCGGTCCTTTAACCACTTCCATACTGGGCATGTAAACCCCCTTCCTGACCAGGTGAAATTTCAGCTTGCGGCACTGCGTCGCTTTAACTGACAATTGCGCGGTCGTGCGATATGGCTCCCAAACAAAGTTGGCGTCCTTTTTTCCCCACAAATAGAGCTTTCTTTTGGTGGTATTTGGTCACCTCTGCGGTTTTTATTTTTTGCGCTATAAACAAAAAACGACGACAATTTTGAAAAAAAATACAATATTTTTTACTTTTTGCTATAAAAAAATAGCCCAATTTAAAAAAAAAATATTCAGTTTAGGGCGATACGTATTCTTTTACATATTTTTGGTAAAAAAAAAAAAAAAAATCGCAGTAAGCGACTGGTTTGCGCAAAAGTTAGAGCGCCTACAAAATAAGGGACAGAATTATTATTTTTTATTATTTATTTTTTTACTAGTAATGGCGGCGATCTGCGATTTTTATTGCGACTGCGACATCATGGCGGACACTTCGGACACTTTTGACACATTTTTGGCACCATTCACATTTATACTGCAATCAGTGCTATAAATATGCACTAATTACTGTATAAATGTGACTGGCAGGGAAGGGGTTAACACTAGGGGGTGAGTAAGGGGTTAATGTGTATCCTGCATTGTGTTCTAACTGTGGGGGGAGGGGGGGTGACTGGGGGGCTGACCGATCTGTGTCCCTATGTATAAGGAACACAGATCGGTCTGCTCTCTCCAGTGACATGACGCTGTCATTGTGAGAGCCGGCAATGAGAAATGATCTCATATGTTTACATATGAGATCATCTCTCATTGGCCCATCAGATCGCATCGCAAACGGCCACTCTGATTGGCCGTTCGCGGCGATCTGTGATTGGCTGTGTCCAAGGGACACGGCTAGTACACAAGTTCCCCGCTGCGCGCTCTGGAGCACGCGCTGGGAACGAGGAAAGGGGCTGCCGTGAAAACACGGCAGCCCGGAGATTTAGAACCACCCTGCGGCCGTATATAGTCGTACGGCCGTAGGGAAGTGGTTAAACGATAACGGCGGTCTCCGCGGCGGATTCGATTGGGTCCTTCTTCTGGCTGTGTGGGGATGTGAGTGAGGGCAAGATGGCCCCCACCTGTCCCCATAGCACTGCAGGGCGGAAGTGACGTCAAAACGTCAGTCCCGCACATGCGTCTTAAAGAAATTTTTTTTTTTTTTACCCCAGATCTCATATTTGAGGACATGTCATGCTGTTTTCTATTACAAGGGATGTTTACATTCCTTGTAATAGAAATAAAAGTGATCACATTTTTATTTTTTATTTTCAGTGTAAAAAATAATATAATAAATAAAAATAAATAAGAAAACAAAAACATTTTTTTTTAAAGCGTCCCCTTCCCGTCGAGCTCGCGCGCAGAAGCGAACGCATACGTGAGTAGCGCCTGCATATGAAAACGGTGTTATAACTACACAAGTGAGGTATCACCGCGATCATTAGAGCGAGAGCAATAATTCTAGCCCTAGGCCTCCTCTGTAGCTCAAAAGATGCAACCTATAGAATTTCTTAAACGTCGCCTATCGAGATTTTTAAGGGTAAAAGTTTGACGCCATGCCTCGAGCGGGCCCAATTTTTAAGCGTGACATGTTGGGTATCAGTTTACTCGGCGTAACATTATCTTTCAAAATATATAAAAAAATTGGGCCAAATTTATTGTTGTCTTAATTAATTAATTTTTTTTTGTGGGAGCTGTGGTGGCTCAACGTGATTGGCACTGCGCTGACAAGCCGTTCACCTCTGCAGCCAAGGGTTCAGATCCCGGTCTCGGCTACATGTGAATTGAGTTTGGTGGTCTCAGCCCGGCTCCCGGTGGGTGTGCTATGCAAGGTACGCCTGTTCTTAGTATGCCCACCCCCCCCAAAAAAACACCACACTTGCACGCACACGAAATTGGTTTAACACACACGCACTTTGGCCATGAGGTCTCCTAAAATAAAGAGAGGCGAAAGACCTACGGGGCTGGCTGGGTGGGCTAGACCCCCTCACTCCCTCATAGGGGGAGTCCCTCTGCCCCGTTGGGGTCCCGTTGGGCCCCAGTCGGGCTCCCAAGTGGAGCAGGTAGGGCGGGGGCATGGAGAAGGATGGCGATTGCCTCCGGGGGGAGGGTCTGCCTACTCCCAACTCCTACAGTCCGGCTCCTCTCTCTCTAATTCACGCACAAAATACACTTTAAAAAAAAAAAAGTGCGCTAGTAAGACCACTATGCAAATACGGTGTGACGTAAAAGTATTACAATGACCGCCATTTTATTCTTTAGGGTGTTAGAAAAAATATATATATAATGTTTGGGGGTTTTAAGTAATTTTCTAGCAAAAAAACAAACACTTTAAGCATTATTAAAATCACTGCTCCCGAAAAATGGCAGTTTTTGAAAACTTTTTTTTGCATTATTACATGTTCCCGGGACAGGACCCAGGTCCTCAAACACTTTTTTATGACAATAACTTGCATATAAGCCTTTAAAATTTGCATTTTTCGCGAAACCCCCAAATTGTTCGCTGTTCGGCGAACGGGCGTACAGGAAATGTTCGAGTAGAACATGAGTTTGACACAAACTCGAAGCTCAGTACCTCAAAACACATTGCAGCATGCCAGGATGTGCAAATACCATCTATAAGTGGGTACCTGTGCAGACTCAGGCAGTTACTACTTACTAACATTCGGAATATTCAACTTTTAGCCCTGGTGCTAGCCATAGTTTGTAGGCTATGCTGTGGACCTCAGGGTGGCTTACAAGTGCTGCTTCTACTATCCCAAAGTGAGTGTATAAAGTTATTCATTTTATATATTCATTTTTAATGCACAGGATCGGTACACTCTTGTTTTGGTTCTTCATACTAGACCTTCAATAACCTCTATAGCATTGAATGGCTAGGAGGCTGCCAAGATTCTGCTATAATACAAAGCAATATGGAAAAAGCTGAGATTGCAGTAAATCTGTTGTGAACTTTGAGAAAAAATACCTCCACAATACCTATAGTTACAGAGATGAATGAAGGCTTGTTTTAAAATACTTTTACTACTTGTTTATTGCTTTAGTGTGCATAGTGTGGGCATAGGTTCACTTGAAAGAGAAATCTTGGCATAATATGTAAGCTGGTAAACAAACAAGGAACACTTGGTGGGTGAATCCAGATAAATTAATAAGTGAAGTGAATTGAAGGACTCGTCTTAAGGCTGGTCGCCACGGATTCACCCACCATACAAACAGCAAAAAGTAAGAAACCGCTGCACTCCAAAATGATGAATTTTAAATCTTTTATTAATCCATCTAAGTGACACACCACAGGAAAAACGACAATCAAAGCAGACATGCTTCTCACAGTATCATGTGCTTAATCATTGCTGTTTCTTCCTTTTTATAATATGCAAATTACGATAATTATGCCTAAAAGGAAAGGGACTAATAGAATAGTGTGTTTGAAGTTCTTTGAGTGTTTTGTTCCCATTGACTTGGCTTTAGGGCATTAAAACTAATGTTGATAATTTGAAATAGTAATTTACAATTTGGGTTTGGTGTGTTACTGTGTTCATAACCTTGGTGGTTCTTGATGAGCTGTTAGCTAGCAATGAATATCCCATGCAGTGCTGTCAGCCTAAGCTTTCACATCGTGTTCTAATACAGTCTGAATAGTTCAAATGCAACCTTTTATCCTGATTTTTTTGGAATTAATTAAGAAATTAACTCCATGACATGACTCTGGCTTATTTTAGAAAAGATTGAAGTAAAAAAAGCGAAAAGATGTCAGTGTTGGTTTAATTCTCATTTAGCTTTGCTATCCATTTGGCATTGCCTGCTCAAATTTAATGGTGAACTACCTTTGACCTTTTTTATGAAGGTATTTGAGAGAACAACTATCTCAGTCTGTATTGATTGTTGCTGACTGCTTCAGAAGACATTTTTGCATATTTTAATATGCAAAAGAATGTTCAGATGCCAGTCAGTATTCCTTTATCACAAACCCATCTGATCTGTTTATGTCCCCTTAAACCTTTGTCAGAGCTGCTATATTATGTAATACCTGTTGGCTACTATTTAGGTACTTTTAATAGTAATGTAGAGCCGACATTGTTTACAGTGATTCATCATAAAGTGCTCTAATATCCCCTAAGTGAATGAATTTTCGCTGTACTTCATCCTTAGCATACCAGTGTACCTGTAATTTGGCTGCTGTCCTCATTATGTAAACTCTACTTTTCTCCTGTATACATTTAAATGTGCTATAAAGTCTATGGTTGCCACAGAAGTTATTGTATGAATTGTGACGGTCGTAGAACATATCCCCGTCAAGCATTCCCTTCTTCTCCCATAAAAGAAATCACCCAATATTCCCCGACTAGGAATATCCCTGGAATCGCTGAATAATCCACACATGAGCCATGGCTTAATGCTGAATGTAACAGGACACACTTTTTTGAAAGTACACAGCACACTTTATACAGGATTTGGAACATCCCGCCCCCAACAACCGCTTTCCTATTGGTCCATTGTAAAGTATGCAGTCTTCACTCTGGTCCTCTTAAACCATGCAAATGAGGACTTGAAAATGTCTCCGCAGAGATTGGTCCCAATGCTTGAATAGCCTGAATATGTGTGGCCAGAAGCCTGTGATGTGTTTTCAGACAAAAGCCCCAGGGGGTCAATCAATGTACACAATAGCCAGCCACAGAACAATGGAGCCGTCTGGAGAATTGAGACAGGGCAGAAGTCATTTACACCTGATAATAGAAAGGCTTTAGATAGGGTTATCACACAATGGACAATGAGTATTTCTTCTGAGTCTATTGACCTGGCTGAGGTTCAGAATTAAATCTTCTGTAATACATGAATTAGGATTTCAGTATTTCATGGTCCATGACATGAATGATGCCCAGTAAATCCAACCCCTCTACCTTTGCGGTCTGATTGTTAGGAAGACATCTGTTGCTGCTCTGGACTACAGAAGGTTTTCCTCATTACACTGCTGTCCCTCTATTGATAGTGCACTGATTTGTGGTTGAAAGACAGTAATTTCTCTCCTCTGCCAGATACTGTATTAGAATGGAGGAAAGTCTCTTGGGTGCATGTGGCCTCTTATTTGGATGCCTTTTTATCGTTACCATATTTTTTTTCTATCGTAGCTGCTCCCAAGCTGCTGCAGATATTTCCACACTTCTGGGTGCGTGGAACCAGTTCAATACTCTGCGCTATGGATCTACTATCAAGTGTAGCTACGTCCACCGTGCTTAAATCCTATGAATAGGATATATCCCAGAATGGAAAATGTATTTAAATATGGTGTGGCGCTAGCAATTGCTATAACCTTTCCCTTATGTAAATACCCAACTTCAATAAAGTGCACAAATCAATAGTTCAACAATTCAAATCAATAAACACCCTGTACTGGTAGCGCTGATAGCACCAATTGTCCTACACCTCGCTCAATTGTGCCTTTAACTAAATAAACAACATAAATCAATAAAGTTAAATAATCCAGCAATGTAAAACAATAAAAAAAAACACTGCAATAAAGTGCAAAGTTCCAAAAAAAAATGATAAAAGTATCTGTGTAATAAAACACATTGTGCAATAAAGTACATGCATCCAGCAAACAGTATTGTAAATCTCTGTATTAGTAAAGTGCTCTGTAAAAAGTGCTCCAATATAAAGTGCAAGGAATTTTAGTGTCCTTATGTTGCGACCAGCATTATCTGTGATTACCAATTGCTGCCCTCTTAAAAACCACACTTACCAGAGCTCCATGACCCCCTATGAATTGATGTACATGGAAAGGGAAGAAACATGGAGGCAGGCTCCTATAGTGTAAATCTGCATTTATTGTCAATTTAAAAACATTTAAAATACACTTACTCCAATGTATTGCTTGGACGTTTACAAGCTAAAGCACATGTGAACACTTCCTGGAGCCTCCTGCGCTCAAATGACAGGAAGTATGAAAGCAAAAGTGATGCAATAAGCCCTGTGGGTTCCTTGTACTTTATATTGGAGCACTTTTATCAGCACAAGAGACTTTTTACAGAGCACTTTACTAATATAGAGATTTACAATATTGTTTGCTGGATGCATGCACTTTATTGCACCCTGTTTTTTATTTTTTATCACAAAGAGACTTCTAGCATTGCTTATTCATACACTTTATTGTGTTTTTTTGTTTAATATTGTTGGATTATTGCACTTTATTGATTTATAACTGAGATAATCCCACAGTTGATTTACAATTGAGATGATACAGCAGATAAAACCAGCCTGAAATTTGTGCCAGTGTGAGTGCTATAAATAGATTAGCAGAGAGCTGGTCTATTCATAGCACAGTTCTGAACATTTTCCTGTCTTTACCTATGTAGAATGGGGGTGGGGGTGGGGGTATGCCTTTCCTCCAATCAGCAGTCACACAGTGTATGCCAATAATCCACACCCAGTGCTGAACAGGAATAAAAAATCTCTAACAGGATGTGTTCCTTCTAAAGAATATAGCAAGCTGAAGACAGCAGATATACATGTAAAACTTATGTAGGGAGATTTGTTTCATCTCTGTGTATCATCTGAGGCTGTTCACTTCACTGGGTATATGTGAGGGTTTATATCCATTTTAATTTAGTTTAACCACTTACCGATATATGTCGGTAGAATGACCGTGCCCACAGGACCCGTGGACTCGATGTATGCCCGGGTCTAGCGATTGGGTCACGGAATGGCAGAATCAGGGGGATGTCTTTGTAAACAAGACATCTCCCTATTCTACCTAGTGACACAGCACTGATCGTATGCTCCCTCATCAGGAGCAGCAATCAGTGATGTGTCACAGTAAGCCACGCCCCTAACAGTTAGAATTACTCCCCAGGACACACTTAACCCTTTCAGCACCTTCTGGTTAATCACTTCACTGCCAGTCACATTTACACAGTAATCAGTGCATTTTATAGCACTGATCGCTATATGAATGTGAATGATCCCAAAATAGCACCAAAAGTATATAATAATAAAAATGCCATAAACTACCCCTATTTTGTAGACGCTATAACTTTTGCACAAACCAATTAATATACACTTATTGCGATTTTTTTTTTTTACCAAAATTATGTATGTAGCAAAAAGTACCACAATTTTTTTTTTTTAATTGTCGCTCTATTTTTGTTTATAGCGAAAAAAATAGAAAACACAGAGGTGATCTGGAATACCACCAAAAGAAAGCTCTATTTATGGAAAAAAAGGACATCAATTTTGTTTGGGAGCCACTTTGTACGACCGTGCAATTGTCAGTTAAAGCGACGCAGTGCCAAATCACAAAGAGTGGCACATTCATTTGGCAGCCAAATGGTCTGGGGCTGAAGTGGTTAAGGCACAATTAAGGGGGTTGTTTTGTAGTGCAGTCGGCGCTATCAGCACCTCTTCACAACATATAGGGGTAGATTCACGTACATCGGCGCATCTTTATGCCCCCGTAGCTTATCTTATTTACGCTACGCTGGTGCTACGCAGGGAGACAAGTATGGAATTCACAAAGAAAATGTTCCCAACGTTGCGCCGGCATAGCGTATACTCGTTGGCGTAAGCCGACGTAAGTCAAAGTAGGTGGAAGTGGGCTGAAAGTGAGCGTGATACATTTAAATGAAGCGTGACCCCATGCAAATGATGGGCTTAGCTTGAAACAACTACTAAAAACGAATAGCGCATGCGTCGTATCTTGGACGCATCCCAGTGCGCATGCTCACAGTCATGTCAAAATAACTGCCTAAGATACGTCGAAACACTGCCTACGATGTGAACGTAACCTACGCCCAGCCCTATTTACGTACTACATAAACGGCGTACACAACGTAAAATTCAACAGCGTCCGTTCCCTGGTCCACACCTTTGCATGGGTTGCGCCTCCTATATGAGGAATAACTTTACGCTGGACGTAACCCTTACGCAAATCACTTAAAACATGAGCCGGGCGCATCTACTTTGAATCAGCGTATCTCCCTCATTTGCATATCTGAATCGAAACTTCCATATGCATCCAGCGTAAATATGCTCCCACGATACGCCGGTGTAGGAAAGTTATGTCGGTTGGAAGAAGCCAATTTTTCGACGTAACTTAGTTTGTGGGTCCGGCACATAGATACGACAGCGCACATTTGTACTTACGCGCGGATCTGTAAATACGTTGGCGTAAGTGCTACGTGAATCCGGGCCATCGTTTTTATTGATTTGAATTGTTTAACTATTGTTTTCGTACACTTTATTGAGGTTGAATGTTTACACAAGAGAAAGGTTATAGCAACAATATTAAATAGGGGGAAGTGTCCTGTAGCACCGCTAGGGACACATCATAATTAATTTATTTTTTCATTCTGTGTGTATAATAGCTGCTCCCCCTGCACGCTGTAGTTCCTCCTGCCAGCTTGTATGTCAGCACAGAATGTTTAAGCTGTCGGGAGGAATCACAGCGTTTAGTGAGTTAGCAGGTATTCGACACTCCCGAAATGTTGAATGACTGCAGAAGCTAGGAAGCTGTGGTTTTTAAACAGGCCACCAAAAAGGTAACTTTCTTTCTCGTACATCACGGGACACAAAGCGGCATATTCATTACTATATGGGTTATATGGAGTACCTTCAGGTGTGGACACTGGCAATCTCAAACAGGAAGTCCCCTCCCTATATAACCCCCTCCCCTAGAGGGAGTCCCTCAGTTTTTTCGCCAGTGTCTTAGGTGTTGGTCACGGAATAGCTTTGCTCCACATCCTTGGGATTAAGGGCGGGCTAACCGGATCTGTCCAAGGAGCCTCAGTGCCAAAGTGGACAGTACCCGGGCCCCAAACCGTGGGGTTTTGCCTATAATGCTCCTCTTTGGAGGGCTGGACCCTGGGCCCAGGACTTGGAGTTCGTAAAGACCATAAGTTCCTGTTTGCCAGGGTGCTATATAGGTCCAGGACAGTGGGTACCTTCATAGGACCCCAGGGCCTGAAGGTCTATTACGCTACCCACGGAGATGGGAGAAGATTGGATCGTTTTGCTAGACAAACATCCTGCAGCATGGAGCAGGTAAGAGGGGAGCCTGCGGGACTTGGTTCGACAGCAGGCTCTCCGGGGTAACCTAAAAGGGGGGTAGCCTAAGTATGCTCTGCATTGGCAACCTTGCTCACTATGTCTGAGAAGACAGGATGATCTCATTCCCCCATCACTAGGTTCCCCTGTCTAAGAAACAATTGTGTTTGCTAGCTATCTGCTGCTTTCTTCCTAGGGCTAGTAAGGACCCCTATGGGGCCTTTTGGAGAGTCCTACCTGGCCGGGGGTTTGATTCTGCCGCCTGGTACTGCAGTCCTGGGTCTCCAGCAGCGCGGCTCCTCCATGTACTTCCCGCTCCGGCATACGCGCGCGCGTGCGCGCGCACGTCTTATAGACGTTTTTCGCGCCGTTCGGAGGGGAGGGCGGGGGGGGGCCGTGCCTGCAGCGTCATCAGGGACGCGCCGTGTGTGCTGTTATAGATCAGCAGGCTATAGTCAGTGCTCAGTCTGAGGCTGATCTGAAAGGGAGAGGACGCAGAGCGGCAGAACAGTGACTCCCGGTGGTGGAAGAGGGGTAGTACATGCTGGACTTGGTTCCAATGCTTTTCTGTTAAGCCAAAAAATCCCCCTTTTTGCAACAGGTTGGAGGCTGGCAAACTAAGTTTGGGGTCGCTGTATGTTTAAAAAAAAAAAAAAAAAAAAGACTTATATATTAAAAAAAAAAAAAAAAAGAGAAAACATACGGGGCCCCATCAGTTTTTGGGCATTAGTGATCTATTGTCCCCTAAACCCTAGTTTTGTACTCCTGGCCACTACAGTCTGCTGTTGTAGGCGGAGTCCCTCGATTTTGTATTATGGCTTCCAAAGGTTCGGGGTCAAAGGGTACAAAAAAGACCAAAAAACAAAGGGGTTCCCCCTCTGATTCTGATGATATGCCGATACTTTCCCCGCAGCTTATTCCCATGAAGGTCGCCTTGGATGAGCCATTGGGGGGGTCTGGTGCTGAGGCTGGCCCAGATCAGCCCAGCCCTGTGTTTATCACAGAGGAGATGCTAGCTGTATCCCTAGGGGGGCTAGAAGAGAGATTAGCAGCGTTGATCGCTAGATCTATTCCTGGCAAGAAACGGGCTAGATCCCCATCACCAAAAGGTGTATCCTCAGATGCTGAAATTCTCTCTCCGGAGGAATTGGAATCGCAGGAGGATCAACAAGACCTGAACCAAGAGGGTTCAGGGATTGAGGGATCTACCTCTGAGGAACCATTTTCAGACTCCCAGACAGAGAGACTGTGGGTGCAGTCTTTGACGGACATGGTCCGCTCGGCATTTAATTTACCATTGCCAGAGCCTCAGGTTCCTGCGGTATCCTCTCTGGGCTCTTTGAAAGCTCCTTTGAGCAACGCGGTTTTTCCGGTCCATCCTCTCCTGGAGGAATTGATCTTTCAGGATTGGGTACGACCGGACAGGATTTTTCTGCCGCCGAAGAGATTTGCGGTCATTTACCCTATGGAGGAAAAATTCTCGAAGAGGTGGAAGCTCCCAGTGGTGGATGCAGCCATCTCATGTGTGAATAAATCACTAACTTGCCCGGTGGAAAACATACAAATGTTTAAAGATCCGGTTGATAAACGGTTAGAGACACTTTTAAAAGCATCCTTTGCTACGGCAGGAGCAGTGGTTCAGCCAGCTGTGGCTGCAATTGGAGTTTGTCAGGCGTTAAAGGACCAGACAAAAGAAATGCTAAAAGACATGCCTACCCAACAGGCAGAAGAGTTTTCTGACATTCCCAGAGCTCTGTGTTTTGCGGTAGATGCTATAAAGGATTCCATCCAGCAGGCCTCTCGTTTATCACTATTTTTGGTGCACATGAGAAGGCAAAAAGCTTCTGGCAGGGTTTCCCTTCCATGGAGGATGACTCTTCGGAGAGGATCTGGATAAATACATTCAGACTATTTCAAGTGGCAAAAGTACCCTTTTACCAGTCAAAAAGACATTCCGGGGTCCTACATTTAAAAGGCAGCTCTTTCCTGTCTCAGGGCCCTCAAATTCCAGGCAGTATCGACGGCCGCCTGCGCGATCCAACTTTAACAGTAGATCGCAGGGACAGGCCCCTGGGGGTAAGAGACCATGGTATCGCAAGCCGACAAAACCAGCCCCTGAGTCTGCCTTATGAAGGGGCGCCCCCACTCTCGCGGGTGGGGGGAAGGCTTCGTTTCTTCTCAGAAGTCTGGGAAGCCAAGATCCCCGACAAATGGGTCCGGGCGTCTGTAACCACAGGCTACAGACTGGAGTTTCTAAAGTTTCCTCCGCCTCATTTTCAAGAGTCAAGGCTACCAAAGGATCCAGCAAAGAAGGCCTCGATGCTGGCAGCTTTGGATCACCTGCTTTGCCAGGACGTGATAATAGAGGTGCCAGCCCAAGAGCAGGGGCTAGGTTTCTATTCCAATCTCTTTGTCATACCAAAGCCCAACGGCGATGTCAGGCCAATCTTGGACCTAAAGAGTTTAAACGTTTACCTAAGGGTTCGTTCCTTCCGGATGGAATCCATCCGGTCAGCAGTCGCCACGCTCCAGAGGGACGATTTTCTGGCTTCCATAGACATAAAGGATGCTTACCTTCATGTACCAATCTTTCAGTCGCATCAAAGATTTTTACGCTTCGCAGTGGGGCAGCGACACTTCCAATTCAGGGCGCTCCCCTTCGGGCTAGCCACGGCCCCCCGGGTATTCACGAAGATCCTAGCCCCAGTTTTGGCCAATCTAAGGATCCAAGGGGTCACAGTCCTAGCATACTTGGACGACCTTTTAATCATAGATCACTCACGGCCGTGTCTGCAACAGGCAGTAAACCTCACGGTTCAGTACCTCGAAAGGTTCGGCTGGGTCCTAAACCGGGAAAAGTCAGCGTTCCAGCCTACAAAGCAGTTGGAATACCTCGGCATGAGGTTAGACACAGAACAGCAAAGGGTGTTCCTGCCCCTTGTAAAGATCGAGGCTATCAAGGGATTGGTTCAGTTGGTTCTAAGCAAGAAAAAACCAACTATTCGCCTGTGTATGCGATTACTAGGCAAGCTAGTGGCCACGTTCGAGGCAGTACCATACGCTCAGATCCACACTCGCGTCCTACAGGCAGCCATTCTAGCAGCCTGGGGCAAGAGAGCACATGCCTTGGAGTCCCCTTTGACGCTATCATCAAGGGTCTGACAAAGCCTGGCCTGGTGGTTGAACCCTCAGAATCTTCTAAAGGGAAGGTCCTTCAGCCCCGTTGTCTGGAAGGTAGTTACCACAGACGCCAGCCTGGCAGGCTAGGGGGCGGTCTTGGAGGGGTTCTCTCGCCAGGGAACTTGGGTGGAAGCAGAGAGGCAGCTACCCATCAATGTCTTGGAGATCAGAGCTGCTCGCCTAGCCCTCCTGGCATGGACTTCCAGATTACAGGGGTCCCCGGTGAGAATCCAGTCAGACAATGCCACAGCGGTGGCATACATAAACCACCAAGGGGGAACCAGGAGTCAGGCCGCTCAGAGGGAGGTGAGCTTGATTTTTCAGTGGGCAGAGGTTCATGTACCCTGCATTTCGGCGATATTCATTCCCGGAGTGGACAACCTGCAGGCAGACTTCTTAAGTCGCCAGATTCTGTCGCCGGGGGAGTGGTCTCTGCATCCCCAGGTCTTTCAGACAATCTGCCAGAAGTGGGGAATGCCAGACGTAGATATAATGGCATCCAGGTTTAACAAGAAACTAGACAGGTTCGTGTCTCGAGCGAGGGACCCTATGGCCTGCGGAACCGATGCGTTGGTTTGCCCTTGGCATCAATTCAAACTTCTATATGCATTCCCTCTGCTACAGTTACGTCCTCGCCTGTTGCGCAGGATCAGCGTGGAGCACAAGCCAGTCATTCTAGTAGCTCCAGCTTGGCCCCGGAGGACATGGTACTCACTAGTCCTGAAGATGGCAGTGGGAGACCCTTGGACTCTTCCTCTACGACCAGACCTACTCTCTCACAAGGCCCGATCCTCCACCCTACATTACAGCGTCTAAATTTGACGGCCTGGGGGCTGAATCCCTGATTCTCAGGGGTAGAGGTCTGTCTAGGCAGGTAATTCCTACCCTGATTAGGGCTAGAAAGCCGGCCTCCAGGGTGATTTATTAAGGGTGTGGAGGAACTACGTAGGCTGGTGTGAATCCAAAAGATGGAATTCCCGCAAATATACCATTGATAGGGTGTTAGGTTTTCTCCAGCTAGGAGTGGATAAAGGCCTGGCTTTAAGCACAATCAAGGGACAGATTTCAGCTCTGTCAGTGTGGTTTCAGAGGCCGCTGGCCACCCACTCGCTGGTAAAGACCTTCATACAGGGGGTCTTGCGTATTAATCCTCCTGTCAAGTCACCAATTTGTCCATGGGACTTAAATCTTGTCCTGTCCACTCTACAGAAACAACCCTTTGAGCCGTTGGCTGAGATTCCTTTAGTTTTACTGACAAGAAAGTTGGTATTCTTGGTCGCCATAGTTTCGGCCAGGAGAGTGTCAGAGTTGGCAGCCTTATCGTGTAAGGAACCATATCTCATTCTACATAAGGACAGGGCAGTTCTCCGGCCCCATCCTGCCTTTCTACCAAAGGTTATATCCAATTTTCACTTGAACCAGGATTTGGTACTTCCATCCTTCTTTCCGAAACCCACATCTAGAAAGGAGGGGTTGCTGCATACCTTGGATATTGTCCGGGCCATGAAGGCCTATCTTAAAGCTACAGAAAAGATCCGGAAAACAGATGTGTTGTTCGTTCTACCAGATGGCCCCAAGAAGGGGCAGGCAGCTGCAAAATCCACCATCTCGAGATGGATTAGACAATTAATCATTCAGGCCTACGGTTTGAAGAGGTTGCCTCCTCCTTTGTCGGTAAAGGCCCATTCTACCAGGGCCATGGGCGCCTCCTGGGCAGCACACCATCAGATCTCTATGGCTCAGATATGCAAGGCGGCGACGTGGTCATCAGTCCACACGTTTACAAGGTTTTATCAACTAGACGTGAGAAGGAATGCGGATTCAGCCTTTGGGCAGGCAGTACTACAGGCTGCGGTTTAAGATCCTCGGGATCAGGGGCACCCTTGGTTGTAAAAAAGAAAAAAAAAAAAAAAAGTTTTTCTTGACTAAGTTGGATTTATTATTATTATTTGAGTATACCTCTAAATTAAATCTCTTTTGAGAAGATGTCTCCCTCCCCTCATTAAAGCCGTGATGTACGAGAAAGAAAAAGGGATTTTTAAATACAGCTTACCTGTAAAATCCTTTTCTTGGAGTACATCACGGGACACAGAGCTCCCGCCCCTCTTTTGGGGAACATTTTTGGGAGGCATACTGCTTGCTACAAAACTGAGGGACTCCCTCTAGGGGAGGGGGTTATATAGGGAGGGGACTTCCTGTTTGAGATTGCCAGTGTGCACACCTGAAGGTACTCCATATAACCCATATAGTAATGAATATGCCGCTCTGTGTCCCGTGATGTACTCCAAGAAAAGGATTTTACAGGTAAGCTGTATTTAAAAATCCCTTTATATTCACTCTTATTTTACAGACTGCCTTGTGTTTTAAAGCTATTCTCTGGTGACATGAACTCTCTAATGTAGTTATGATGTGTGCAAAATGTGCACTATTGGTTTTCTAAGAGCAGTTTTGTACTAAAACTGAAACTAATTAGAAAAAACTGCTATGCTGTACAGCAAATAATGCAGGCAGACTAAAGTTAAAATGTTTACTAAATTAAAATGATTGTAAAGTCTTGTTTTTTTCCCTATACAAATAACAAACATCTTATACTTACCTGCTGTGTTACAGTGGATTTACACAGAGAAGCCGTATTCTCCTCTTTTCGGGTCCCTCTTCTGTGATCCTGGCTCCTCCCTCCTGTTTGGTGCTTCCACAGCAATCAGCTTGCTACACCGCCATCTTGCTACACCCCGCACTCCTCCACTGTAATGATACACCGAGAACGGTGGGAGGACATCTTGTTACACCCATCAGAGTTTTGCATTTCGCTGTTATTTTTAACAGTAAACAGAGCTTATGAGGTGAAATAGAGTATTTAGAAATCTGACGGACTCTTTACATGTTGAATTTATAATTTAACATGTAAACAGTCCGAGAGATTTCTAAAACTGTACTTCACCATATATGCTCAGTTTCCTGTTAAAAATAACTGTGACATGCACAAATCCGGTGATGAAACAAGATATCTGCGTTCCCCATTCTCTGTGTATCGTTACTGTGGAGGAGTGCGGGGTGTAGCAAGATGGCGGCGACGAAACTTTGCTTCCGTTACCAATTCCGATGGTTCGCCTAATCTGATGGAACAGGGGCACCTGAGCCGAGTCACAGCTCCCTGTGTCCATTCAGACATGGATCCCCAACCTAGCCCGTCCACTTTCTCCCCTGATTGGCTAGCTAGCTTTGATTGACAGCAGCAGGAGACAATGACGCCAATGACTCGTAGCCATCTCTGGACAGAGAGGGACCTCAGGTAAGTGTTAAGGGGGCTGAGCGGGGCCGCTGCACACAGAAGGCTTTTTATCTTAATGCATAGAATGCATTAAGATAAAAAAATAAATAAATTTGCCATTACAACCCCTTTATCCTAATCTGACTAACACAATTCAATGGGGCCACAATCCTCAGGGGTCCCCAGTTTGTATCCAATTGGGCAGGCACTTGCACTACATAGCTGATCTAAAAAGATTGTACAAAAATATTGACTGAAAACTACAACATTTTCATTATTAATATGATCCATTCTGAAAATAATCTTCAATATTTTACATATTCACTACAAGGCTTCCCTAAAGAGAAGTATTTGCTTTTCAATGTTAGAATCACTTGCTGAAACAGATTTTCACAGTTGAAAATGTAGCAGCTTTCAATTATTAAATTGGCTTTTTGGTGTACTTGCCACTAATAAGCTTTTTATTGTTGCCAAGAACAATTTGGCAAGGGGGAAGACTACTGTCAGCCAGCTCAAACCATAAAAATAGTTCACCATTAGAGTCACAGTATGGATTTAAGTGTTGGTTTAGGAAAGAGTGCCTTTTTTTTTTTGGTGGTAACATGTGACTATGAATCATGACTGCACTGTTAATTTCACCTGTTACTGCTGTTGTCCCTGTGTGGACACTTCATTGTAACCATTTTAATTATAACCAATAATCTCAACCCTGTAAATTCTTTTGAAATGCTTATATGCCCCAACAGTAATAAGAGGGCAAAAAAGAAAGAATAATACATACAGTAGTATTAATTATTTGCTCCCCTGCAGATTTTGTAAGTTTGTCCACTTACAAAGAAATGAACGCTCTATTATTTTTATCATAGGGGTATTTAAAATAATAGACAGAATATCAACCAACAATCCAGAAGAAAACCCACAAAATACAAACGTTATAAATTGAGTTGCAGTTTAGTAAATAAAATAAGTATTTCATCCCCAAGCAAAACATGACTTGGTGGAGTAACCCTTGTTGGCAAGCACAGAGGTAAGAAGTTTCTTAGAGTTGGTTACCAGGTTTGCAAACATCTCAGGAGGGATTTTGGTCCACTCTTCTTTACAGGTCTTCTTTATATCCTTAAGGTTTATAGGCTTGGCAAATAGAGGTTTCAGCGCCCTCCATAAATTTTCTATAGGATTAAGGTTTGGAGACTGGCTAGACAACTCCATGACCCTATTGTGCTACTTCTTGAGCCACTCCTTTGTTGCCTTGGTGGTGTGTTTTAGGTCATTGTAATGCTGGAAGACCCATCCATGACCCATCTTCAGTGTTCTGGCTAAGGGAAGAAGGTTCTCATCCAAGATTTTACAATACGTGGCGCCATCCATTGGCCCCTTAATGCTTGCAAAGTCAGCATGTATCTTTAAAAGAGAAACAGCCCCAAAGCATAATGTTTCCACCTCTGTGCTTGACTGTAGGGATTGTGTTCTTATGGTAATAGTCAACATTTTTCTTCCACTAAACACAGCAAGTCGAGTTAATCCCAATGAGCTAAATTTTAGGCTCATCTGACCACAACAGTTTCTCCCAATCTACCTCTGAATAATTTAGATGTAAATTGACAAACCTCAGACGGGCCTGGTACATGTGCCTTCTTGAGAAGGGTGGCCTTGCAGACACTGTAGGATTTCAATCCATGGCGGCATATTGTGTTAGCAATGGTTTGGTGACTCTGGTCCCAAATGCCTTTAGATCATTCACAAGCTCCTTCTGTGTAGTTCTGGGCTAATCCCTCACTTTTCTTATGATCATCATTACCCCATGAGGTGAAATCTTGCATGGAGCTCCTGACCGAGGGCGATTAATGGTTGTTTTGTATTTCTTCCATTTGCGACTAATCGCTTCAACAGTTGTCTCCTTCTCACCAAGCTTCTTGCTGATGGTCTTGTAGCCCATTCCAGCCTTGTGCATATCTGCAATCTTGTTCCTGACATCCTTTGACAGCTCTTTGGTCTTGTCCATGATGGTGATGTTTGAATGAAAGAAAGAGATTATGTGGACAGGTGTCTTTTATACACATAACAAGTTGTCATTAAGAGCAACTTCTTAAATTGACCGGACTAATCTGTGTACCACATGAGCACAAACTGTAGCCAGTCTGTGGGAGCCAGAATTATGATTTTTTTTTTTATGGATTTTTGGTTGATATTCTGTCACTTTCATTTAAAATACATCTATGATAACCACTACAGACCCTTGATTTCTTGTTAGGTGGGCAAAATCTGCAGGGGGATCAAATAATTATTATTTTCCCCACTGTATACTCATGGAATAAATGTATAGGAAGTCAAACTATATATTTAAAAGGGAGTAATCAACACGGGGGGGGGGGGGGGTGTTCCTACTGCCTACTGAAGATACAGACACACTGTATATTGGCATGGCGTCCTGCAAGTCCCTTCATTGATTCCAGGAATGCAGACTGAGCACGCAAGCACAGATCTGCTTCCATGCTTTGCATGATCAGTTTATAACAAGGAAGAAGGGGGGCTGGCAGGATCGATTCAGATATTTCTCATGAATGAAGTAAATTAAAAAGTAAAAGTCTTCTATGAGGGGTGTTACATACACTTCATAAATTGGAACTTGCCTACTGTTGCTACCTTGTTCTGCTGCGGTGCAGGCTGCTGATGTGAAAAGGGACAATGTTTCACTCACTTAGCCCCGCAGTTCCTCTGTGTCCTGCTCTGCACTACTACTCTGTGGCTTGGCAGTAGTCACTGTGTATGCCAGCTCTAGAAAGTGATTTATTTTAGTTTTTTGGTAGAGCCACTATTAGAAATTATTGGGCTCGTGCAGCCTACCTGGTGGAGCCACCCACCTCCCCCATGGACCCCAATTGGGACAGTGCTATGATAAATGAAGAACACGATTTCTCATAGTTACACATGTGTAATAGCAGTTTAATATGTGTAAGGAATGCCACAGATGTTCAGATACATGCATCATTAATCAGGTTACAATCACTTACGGACAAATCACAGGCCATGGACTGTCACAGCACAGAACAGGATTACTGGGCTTACGGAAAACTGCACTCACTGCAGATGTCCTTTCCATCATCAAGTGACCGGATTTCTCTGCACAGACTACACCTGTACTCAAGGCAATTGTCCCCCTGCCACATATTACCAAACCCACCACAGGCAGGTCCTTGGGTCTAGTCTTGCCCATCCTTAATTGTTCCCCACCCTCTCTGCTGCATTCTGTGAAAAGTCACACCAACAGCCATTAATCAACTAATTTGAGAACAAATCCTGCTCATTGGCACATTCGAGGGTAATAGTCTCAACAGATACCATCCTGTAACTGAGGGATGAGCTAATCACATGTAGGTCTGAGCACAGCACTTCCAGCCTACACTAGCCCTTCTACTGACCCAATGAGGCCCATTGTTAGACTGCAAGCCACACAGATTTTCTCCCCTCTGTACCATGGCTTGACAGGTACTGCTATCACAGTCTCTACAGCACCACACTGTTCACTAACTCTGAGCCTTCCTGTTAGGTGGAGACTATCTCACAGTGAACACTGGGGGGTTAATTTACTAAGACTAAAAAGAGCAGCTGTGCATAGAAACCAATCAGCTTCCAGGTTTTTATACAAAAGCTTAATTGAACATGCTGAAGTTAGAAGCTGATTGGCTTTCAGGCATAACTGCAACAGATAGTAAATCAACCTCAGTGTTCTTTCCTACATAGGTGTTTTGATTACCTAACCTAATCCTTCAATCCAGCAAGATCCCTCTGTGCCAGAAGTCTGACCCCCATATTCTTTTCTCTAAGGCACATGTTGAGTATAATCCAAAGCTTTTTTTGAAGAATGATCACATCGCAAAGTAGCAAGTGCAACCTTTTGGAGCTTTGCAGGACTCCTCTGTCAGGCATCATCACATGCTTGACGGAGTGGTCATGCGAGGGTGAGAAGGACAGTGCTGGCTGCTGGGGGAGTCAGTAATAAGGTAAGTAAAAGGTCCCTTTTCCTGGTAACCTAGACATAAGTGAGCATTTAACCCTTGGGGTGAAGCCTTAATTCTTTGCCTTTTAGTAAATCAACCTCATAATGTATATCAAAATATGGGAATACACTTAAAGTAACATCATATAAAGAGGGATCAGGACTGCGCTTTGGACAGTCATTTCTATAGGTTCATATATAGCTTATTTTTTTATATGGCTAAATCGAGTCATACACTAGGTGGAAAGAATGAACCTTGAATGTTATAATCATTATAATCATGCAAAGTGAATTACTTTCCCATGCAGAAATATATATTTTAGAAATAGGTGTATGAATGGGATTCGAATGATTGATGATTCACAATAACATCCACTCTATCTACGTCTCGTGTAGCACACAGGAGCATGATGTTCCTTCTATTTTCTACAATAGGCTTATTCAGATGAGTGAAGCACTTAAATGGCTCCCCAGTTCTTATCCAGAGTTTCCTAAATATCATCACCTTCAAAAAGTAACCTATTTTAAAGCACTTTAAGTTCACAGATCACTTAGTCTCTTTTCTCTGTGTCCTTTGGTTTACTTTTAATGGTAGTATTATTTGACATTAAAGCGTTAGTCTGTCAACAGCTGTTAAATTAGGTTTTTGTTTTGGCTGAGAACTATGCTGTGGATTTTTATTTTGTACCAGCTAGTTTATTGACATCCTCCACAAACTAGGGTCAGATAAAATTCAGTTACATGAATTATAATATTAATATATATATATATATATATATATATATATACAGTGCGGAAAATAAGTATTTGAACACCCTGCTATTTTGCAAGTTCTCCCACTTGGAAATCATGGAGGGGTCTGAAATTGTCATCGTAGGTGCATGTCCACTGTGAGAGACATAATCAAAAAAAAAAATCACAATGTATGATTTTTTTAACTATTTATTTGTATGATACAGCTGCAAATAAGTATTTGAACACCTGAGAAAATCAATGTTAATATTTGGTACAGTAGCCTTTGTTTGCATTTACAGAGGTCAAACGTTTCTTGTAGTTTTTCACCAGGTTTGCACACACTGGAGGAGGGATTTTGGCCCACTCCTCCACACAGATCTTCTCTGGATCAGTCAGATTTCTGGGCTGTCGCTGAGAAACACAGAGTTTGAGCTCCCTCCAAAGATTCTCTATTGGGTTTAGGTCTGGAGACTGGCTAGGCCACGCCAGAACATTGATATGCTTTTTATAAATTCTTTATTTTCAACTTTTAACTTTTCCAGAGTTTCAAGTTACACATTAACATATTTCTTAACGTTCATTTGAATCAATTATTATAGCCAGGAGAGAGAGAGATCGAGAGAAAAAAATAAATAGATAATAATAATTAATAATTAGCCAAAAAGGAGGAGACCAATGGACCCCCTTCCTTTCAGCTTCTCTATCCCACTCCTTAACTTTTGTGGATTAATGTACACTCTTATTTCTTACCGGTCTATTCCCCCCTATTTCGCCCCCCTCCCTTCCCCCCCCAAAAAAAAAGAGGGGGTTACTTTATCTAACCCCCCATCGGCCATCTCTCCCCCCCCTTATACAGCTATCCCCACTACTCCTCCCTATACCTTAGATATGGAGCCCATATCTTCCGATATCTCTCATCTTCATCTTTCAATGTCATTGTTAGATTCTCCATTATTTGAATCTCCGCCACTCTCGCGATCCACTGAGCTTTAGATGGGGAAATCTCTTGCTTCCACAGGATCGGGATACATGCTCTCGCAGCTATAATGAGATGTCTTAACAGCGAGTTTTTGTATTTTTCTACTGACATTGGGATATCTAGTAATAGCACAGCTGATGGTCTACCTTCTAGGTTAATCCCTGTGATTTTTGTGATCGTTTCTATCACCATTTCCCAGAATTCTTTTATTTTTGCACATTCCCAAAAAATATGCAGTAGTGTCCCTTCTGCTGCATGGCATCTCCAACACCTGTCTGGAGTCTGCGGGTATATACGATGTAATACTGTTGGTGTTCTGTACCATCTTGTTAAAATTTTATAGCTCCCCTCCTCATATTTACTTGCCACAGAGGCTTTATGAGTAAACCGGAGGATCCTAATTTTTTGTTCTTGGGAGAATATTAATCCCAGCTCATTCTCCCATGCTTGCATAAACGGGAGTTCTTGTGGTATCTCTAAGTTAATAAGTGTTGCATAGAAGTAAGATAACATGTGTCTCTTAGGCTTCCCTTCTAGACATATCTGTTCGAATTTAGAGGGGGCCCTAACTACTATATGAGTCTTTGCTATTATCCGCAGGAATGCTTCTAGTTGTAGCACTCTTAGAGAGTCCAAGTCTGGTGTAATTTCTTTTTCAAGCTCTTCCCTTGTCATTATTCGGTTATTTTTTGAAAAATGGATAATTCTACTCATACCTCTATCTCGCAAGGCTTTGAATCTTGGATCTACCAGACCTGGCTGAAATGTCTTAGTACCCAAGATCGGAGTCAATGGACTGGGATATTTTGACATGTTTGTTTTTTCAAAAATCTTTTTAGTTATTTGAATAGTCGCTCCTACCATTGGATGTCTCTTTACATCTGTTGTTAATTCTGCTTCGGGGATCCAGCTTAGACCATCCAGTGGTATTTCCACTGTAGTTTCTTCTATTTTTATCCATGGTTTCCTATTTTGCCCACACCATTCTGTTACTCTGACTAAGTGGGCTGCTTCCTGGTATTTTACCAGGTCTGGGAATCCGATTCCTCCTTCCCCCTTCGGAAGTGATAAGATGGCTCTACGTATCCTTGCAGGTTTTCCTGCTCAGATAAATTTCAGAAAACTTGATCTTAGTTCCCTTAGGAAACTTTGTGGAATCTTAATTGGCAGGGCCTGAATTAAGTATAAAACTTTTGGTAGCACATTCATTTTCAATATGTTCGTCCGCCCAAACCAGGTGAATATTTCCTTATCCCATCTCACTAGATCTAATTTTATTCGCCTGGCCAATGCTACATAATTAACTTCATATAATTTATTTAAGTTCCTTGTTATTTTTGTTCCCAGGTAACTTATGTGGGAATCTGTCCATCTAAAATTAAATTGTGTTTTTATCTGTTCAAGTAATACCGCATTTGTTTCTATCCCTATTGCCTCTGATTTCCCATAGTTGACTTTGAAATTTGAGAATTTTCCGTACTCTCTGATTTCTGACAATAATACTGGTAGAGAGATGACTGGGGAGGTTACAAAAAATATTAGGTCGTCCGCATATGCTGCCACTTTCTGTTCTTCTTTTTCTATTTTTAGTCCTCTGATGTTTTGATTTGCCCGTATCTTCCTTAAAAATGGTTCAATTGTTAAAATGAAAATAATAGGTGACAGTGGGCAACCTTGCCTTGTCCCATTCCGAATAGAAAATGGTTCAGATATCTTCCCCGCTATGCTAACTTTCGCTCTCGGTTGTGAATATAGATTTGAAAACCAGCTCAGCATTCCCTCTCCCAGCCCTATATGTTGTAACATAGCTTTTAAAAACGTCCACTTTACTCGGTCAAAGGCCTTCTCTGCGTCACTAGAAACTAATATCATTGGCTTCTTTTGTTTTTGGGACAGGTATATCGCATTTATCACTCGCTGCGTATTCTCTCTTCCCTCTCTCCCTGGTGTGAATCCCACTTGATCTGGATGTATAAGTTCTGAAATATATTCTACAAGTCTTAAGGCCAAGATTTTGGTAAATATTTTTAGGTCTACATTCAGTAATGATATGGGGCGATAACTGGCACATTGTGATGGGTCCTTCCCATCTTTTAAGATAACTATTATATGTGCTAGCAGTGATTCACTTGGTATTTTCTTACCTTCTCGTAGTGAATTGTATGCTGCTATAAATCTTTGTGCCAGTTTCTCGGAAAACAACCTATAATATGATAAAGTAAATCCATCTGGTCCTGGGGCCTTGCCCAGTTTTAATGTTTGGATTGCTTCCGTAAACTCCCCTGTTGTTATTGGTTCATCTAATTTTCTAGCTATTTCTTCTGGTATTTTTGGCATCTGGGTTTCTTTTATATATTCTTTGGCTCTTTCTAGTTTCTCTTGGTCTTTCTCCCCCGGGAGCTTCCCATCTAATTGGTATAATTTCTCATAATATTCCTTAAAACCTTCTACAATCTCCTGTGGGGTGTTTACTATTTTATCTTTGACTGTCTTTATTTGCGTAATGTGTTTCACTGCCTGAGCTTCTTTTAGGGCATTTGCTAACATTCTACCTGGTTTATTACCATACTCATATAATGTTCGCCTTCCCCTTAATAATTTGACTTTGGCTTTGTCGATCAACAGCAAATTCAGTTTTTCTCTTATTTCCTCTAGTTCTTTTTCTACTGATTGTGCTTGGGTTTTTTTATGTACCGTTTCTAGCTCTCCAATATGTTTAAACATCTGATCTATCTGTTCATTTAATTTTTTTTTTCTATGTGCTCCCATTGCGATAAAGTTACCTCTCATTACACACTTATGCGTTTCCCATAAACAAAAAGGGGTTGTTTCGCCTACGTCATTCGTTTTAAAAAAAAATTCTAGCTCTTCGTTTAGCTTCTTTTTATAATCGTTGTCTTTTAATAAAGTCTCATTAATCCTCCAGTGCCAATCTTTCTTATTGACCTCTCCCCATTTTATTATGCAATCAATTGGAGCATGATCTGAGAGTGTAAAAGTTCCAATAGAGGCATCTACTAGTGCTGAGACCAAATTCTGAGGAAGGAAAATATAGTCAATCCTAGTATATGTCTTGTGTCTAGCTGTATAGAACGTATAATCCCTTTCCTGTGGATGAGTCATCCTCCAGCTATCAATCAGCTGCAGTTCTTGTAAAAGTTTTTTAGCTTTTATTAATTTGATGTATGATAGATGAGAGATACCTTTAGAAGTGTCTTTTATAGGGTCCAGGGACATATTCAGATCCCCCCCTATTATCAAAATACCTTCTCTGTGTTGATGGACCTTTTGTAGACATATTTCCAAAAAATTTATCTGGTCAATATTCGGTAAATATATGTTCACCACTGTGATTTTTTGTTGGTTCAGAAAACCCTTAACTATTAAAAGACGTCCTACATCATCTCTAATCACCGCTGATTCCCTTCCAGACCATTTGCTTAGATATCAGCACAGACACTCCACACGTTCTAGAGCTTTGTGATGTACTATGGTATACTGTAGGGAATCTGTGGTTCTTAAGGGTCGGGATTTTATCCCCTTTAAAGTGTGTTTCTTGTAAAAGGATAATCTGTGATTTACGTCTATTAAGTTCCGATAATAATCTAATTCGTTTCTCCGGGATGTTTAATCCTTTAACATTATATGAAGTAAATGTTATGTTAGTCATATTTTATACTACCAGCTCAGCTTTTCCAACACTCGGGGGGACAAGAGGGAGCCCCGTGGGGGGAAAGAAAAAAAAAAAAGAAAGACCAAAACAGCCGAAGAGGGAGAGGGGGAGGGATAGCCGAGAAGAAGAAGAAAAAAAAAAAAAAAAACTCCCCTACCCCCCCTTTTCTTCCCCCCGTGGGAGAGGCGCTTAATGTGGGGGTATTAGGAAGCAGAGCGGAGCTGACACCAGGCGTCCCTATGCATGGCCCTCCTCCTTTGTCTCGTTCTGTTTAATTTGTATTTCTCTCTCCTTTATATTCCTTCACACCTCTTTAACGTTGTTACCCCTCCCTTCCGCCCTAGGCTCTTTACACCTTATCCATAGATCTTTAGGCGTTTAAACTTATCATATCTTTCACTTCACAGCTACTTCCACCCCCCTATCTTATTAAATAACAAGAAGTTACCATAATACCAGTATTAATTTACAAAAAAAGAAGAAAAAAAAAACATACATCTGTTCCATTTGTCAACTCTCCAGTGACCTGTGACTATGTATATATATATACATACCCACACACATATATACTCTATGTTTAAATTCCCCTCATGTTAACCCTTTATTCACTCTCTATACACCTTATCTTAAGTAACCTCTAATCTCCCCTAGGTCAAACAAAAAATAAAATAAAAAATAAAAATAAATAAAAAAGGTTATTTCTATCCCACGTGCCCCTTCTACCCCTATCAAATTCCCAATCATTCACGTGTCCTTCCAACCTTTCTTGCCCCTTTCCTTAACCCTTTAACCCCAACTTGTCTAATTATTCTGTCGTCTTTGTGTTTGTGTGAGTCTTACTCCGTCCCCAATCATATCGTTTTACTTTTCACGTGTACACATAATTAACCCCTTATCTCCCTGTGAATCAGCAAGACTTGATGCAAGTCTTGTTAGTTAACAGTGTTAAATATTTACCCCCCCATAAAGTCCTGATTTATCTATCTGTGAAAACCGCTGTGACCAACCCCCCCACCTCCGTGAGTAGGTCCTTTACAATTACCTATTATACAATTGTGTTAAGATCCCTCCTTAGTGGAGAGAAAAAAAAAAACACCAAACACCCTATGTGTATATAATTTAGGTGCATATATATTCAACACTCCCACCTCCCAAAAAGTAAGAGAAAAAAAAAAAATTTTTAAATACATTTAAAACAGTTTGACCCTAGGTTATCTTAGACAGACAATGCAACTCGGCATCCAAAGCTCCAAAGCTCCTAAACATACAGAAAAAAGCACAGAGGGGGCAAAAAAAAAAAAAAAAACACATGTCCAGGTCTAGGGCGGAAAGAACTGTTTACCCAAAAATGTATGTCCAAAAAAAAAAGGAGAGAAAAAAAAAAAAAAAAAAAAAACCCAATAAGAGTCATTGGCTAGTCTATTTTAAACGTCTTCGGTGGCCTGCTGGGATCCACGAAAGTCCACGACTGGATTTTATACTATCTTTTCTGAGGCCTTACATCTCTAACTGTAGTGATCTCTAATTCCATCCAGTTTGGAACGTCAAAAGCTTCAGACCCTAAAAACTGAAATACTTCTGGTAATTGTGCTGGGTCATGTAAGAGAAAGTTGTCATCATCTCTCTTGATTGTCAGAGAAAATGGATACCCCCATCTGTATGAACCCCCTTTTAGGCGTACGTGATCTAATAGAGGTTTTAATCTTCGTCGTCTTTCCCTCGTCTGGCGACATAGATCAGGGAATATCTGGATTTTATCATTATTTACCTCTATAGGTCCTTTCAGCCATGCTGCCCTCATTATCTCCTCTTTGGTCCTATAGAAATGCACCCTGCAAAGGACATCTCTTGGGGGTTCTTGTGGTCGTTTGGGCCCTGTAGGGACCCTGTGTACCCTGTCAAGCTCTATTTGATTTTCTGGGGGCTTGTCAAGAATTTCATTAAAGATGGATATCACTCTTCCTCTTAGATCGGATGTGTTAATAGCCTCTGATATACCTTTCACCCGTATATTGTTCCTTCGATTTCTATTATCATTTTCTTCTGTTTGTAGTTGTAAAGTTATCAATCTCCGTTGTTGAAGCCTAATTGTCTCCTCCAATTGATCTAACCGTACCTCGGTTTGCCCTTGAGCATCCAAGCAGATATTGATCTTTTTATCTAGCCCTTCTGTACACACCCGTATCTCGTCCATTTCTTGTTTCAGGGGGCCCAACCATTTGCTCATCATCCCTTGTATATCCTCTTTAGTTGGTAGAGCACTTAGTATTTTTCTAATGTCCAACTCTTCTCTCTGATCTCCTCTGCCCTGTACACTCAAACAGGTTTCCTTGTCATATCTTTGTGTCTCATTGTTACTCTCAGTGCTACTATCTTCGTGTCCTTTATTTAGGCCTTCTGCACCTTTTTCTTTAAGGCTATCAATATTAGAATCTTGACCGCCTCTATATACTGCTTTATCCATGCTTTTGTCCATATTTGTCTCAGACTCTAATATTATACGCTGGACAATATTTATATCTGGTGGGGATATCAATGGAAATGATAATTTACTCTGAACAGTTTTTCTCTCACCTGGCGTATGGTGCTGTGTTCTCAGCGACTCTAGCGATTCCAGCGATTTTGTTGACTGTACTTTTACTTGGCGTACTTGACGGCTTTGCTTTATCGGTTTTAGCTGGTTCTCTGTTGTCAAACGATGTTGTGGTTCACTTTCACTTTCAACTAACCCCTCTGTGACTGGGTAGGAAAGAACCTCCGTTCCACTGCTTCCCGCTTGGGATTGCAAGCGGGTGCTGTAGGAGTGGGAGGAAAAGCTCAGCCCCCCCGCCTGTTTGCTCTGCCCCAGCATGAATCGCACCACAGCCCAGTCCACTCCACTCACTGTTCGGGGTCTCAGTGTGCCAACAATCGGAACGCCTCCCTGTGATCCTGTGTCCACGCAAGCAAGCAGGCAAGCAAGCAGGTAACGATAGCAGCGGGACCGGTCCTGTTTGATAAGGACAAGATAAGGCGGGATAAGGCAGGATAAGGCACACAAGAGCAGAGCAGAATCTAATTCCCGTCTCCTACAGGAGGCAATCAGTGACAATCAATAATTCGGATGGATCCCTGCAGACCCTCTGCTCCGCGCTGCTCCGTGTAGCTGCAGTAGCTGCAATCCGTAGCACCGAGTCAGATCGGCGTTCCTTACCGAGCCCGGTCAAAGCCTGATCGCAGCCTGATCACAGAGAGAACTAGCTCCGCACTCTACGCTCCGTGCTCCGTGCTCCATACTCCCCGCTTCCACTGCATCAATCGCCGCGCGGGTTCAGTTCAGGTGCCGTGCTGCTAACGAGAGCCTTGATGGGACGCCTAGCTCCACTCACAGCGTCTCACTCCGCCATGCTCAACCACGCCCCCACCAAGTACTGGACTTGATATGCTTTTTACAGAGCCACTCCTTGGTTATCCTGGCTGTGTGCTTCGGGTCATTGTCATGTTGGAAGACCCAGCCTCGACCCATCTTCAAAGCTCTAACTGAGGGAAGGAGGTTGTTGCCCAAAATCTCGCAATACATGGCCCCGGTCATCCTCTCCTTAATACAGTGCAGTCGCCATGTCCCATGTGCAGAAAAACACCCCCAAAGCATGATGCTACCACCCCCATGCTTCACAGTAGGGATGGTGTTCTTGGGATGGTACTCATCATTCTTCTTCTTCCAAACATGGTTAGTGGAATTATGACCAAAAAGTTCTATTTTGGTCTCATTTGACCACATGACTTTCTCCCATGACTCCTCTGGATCATCCAAATGGTCATTGGCAAACTTAAGACGGGCCTTGACATGTGCTGGTTTAAGCAGGGGAACCTTCCGTGCCATGCATGATTCAAACCATGACGTCTTAGTGTATTACCAACAGTAACCTTGGAAACGGTGGTCCCAGCTCTTTTCAGGTCATTGACCAGCTCCTCCCGTGTAGTCCTGGGCTGATTTCTCACCTTTCTTAGGATCATTGAGACCCCACGAGGTGAGATTTTGCATGGAGCCCCAGTCCGAGGGAGATTGACAGTCATGTTTAGCTTCTTCCATTTTCTAATGATTGCTCCAACAGTGGACCTTTTTTCACCAAGCTGCTTGGCAATTTCCCCGTAGCCCTTTTCAGCCTTGTCGAGGTGTACAATTTTGTCTCTAGTTTTTTTGGACAGCTGTTTGGTCTTGGCCATGTTAGTAGTTGGATTCTTACTGATTGTATGGGGTGGACAGGTGTCTTTATGCAGCTAATGACCTCAAACAGGTGCATCTAATTTAGGATAATAAATGGAGTGGAGGTGGACATTTTAAAGGCAGACTAACAGGTCTTTGAGGGTCAGAATTCTAGCTGATAGACAGGTGTTCAAATACTTCTTTGCAGCTGTATCATACAAATAAATAGTTAAAAATTCATAAATTGTGATTTCTGGAATTTTTTTTTTTTGATTATGTCTCTCACAGTGGACATGCACCTACGATGACAATTTCAGACCCCTCCATGATTTCCAAGTGGGAGAACTTGCAAAATAGCAGGGTGTTTAAATACTTATTTTCCGCACTGTATGTGTGTAACTGTTAGCCGCTTTTGTAGAAAACGTACAAATATTCATAATAATGTTGTATGCATTACAAAGTGTTTTTAAACCTCTGAAATAAAGATTGAACAGAGGATATCCTTCTATAGTGTGTACTTGCCGTGATCCAAAGCACATAGATCTGCTCTGTTTTTCCTCTGCTATCAGCATTGGTCATTTCTGACAGTCTATGTCGACACCAGGGAATCCTGGGAGATGCCTCCACCCCTTTCCAGCTCACAGAAGGTCATTGAAAACCTCAACTGTGCATGTTTCCCAATGAGACTATGTAGAGGGGTGTGTGTCCATTCCCACTCAGGTCTCAGATTACACGCAGACACTCAGCTCCCTGCTCTATGCTGTGCAGTATGTGACATTGGATCTCCCCCCCTGCCTCCTGAAGCTCAGAACTGCTATGTAAAATATGTGCTTTAGGAGGCTGTAACGGAGCGAGAGGAATGCAAATGAACATGTACAACTTACTGTATGTAGGAAGATTTGTTTAATTACCTGAGGCTAGTCACTTCACTGATTATATGTAGAGGTTTATAACCAACTTTAAGTATTTTTAGTTCTGTTTATTACTTTTCCGATTTTAAAGCATTGAATGTGACTTCCACCAAACATTTTTTTAGTCCATCATACCAAATTACATATGTAGTGGTACCCCCGTGAGGGCTGCTAGTAGATTCTATACCCCATTGGTTACCTTGACTCTGCAAATCCTCTCTTACCTCTGACACCTTGGGTTCCATCCCGCCACAGCTGCGATATTAATGAGAAACTCACACAGTTTTACTGAACAACTCAGCTATGTTTACTGGGATGAAATTAACACACAGAATGGCATGAATAAACACAGCTTAGTTTAACAGTGAATAGGTCACATAACTGGTATGCAAAAATACCTGACATAAATCCACTACAAGACCTATGTGAACAGGTAGACCGAGAAACAAATACTCAACACTGTAACACATATATTGGATCGTTTTCCTCTGTGTCCTCAACAAACAGATCGGCAAACAGTGATAAACATGTGTATATTAGACACAATGTAAATTGAACAACATCCTATAAATTGGTTCCCCCTGTGTTTGTAGTTCAATGCAATAGCAAAGAAATGTAAGGAAGATGTGCATAGTAGAGAAGAAATAATAAATGTTCCTTCAGTTCCGGTTATCTTCAGCTAGCCTGTTGTTTATACTGCAGTAAATTTGTTATCCAAGATGGAAAATGAGAACAAAGATGAACTAAACTGCATCATATCTGAAGGGATGATAACACATGTATGCTCCTCTTTATCTGTGTCAGAAAAATGTCCACAATACTGACTTACAAGCACAATGGGGAATATGGGCCCCAAGCGCCTGCTGTTTGAGGTCTGGAAAGAAGTAGCTTCACATCCGTGGAACTACAAGTATCACCAGTCAGTCTGTGTAGAATTTAATCAGCAGTACTGTTGTCACGAACACAAGGGCTATGCCCGCTCACCACTATGGACATCATATGAGTAGAGAGAATTCTCTGTCTCTGTCCTGTGGAAATGGTGCCGCCACGCCACAGCTCTCGGTAGACTGGATTCCAGGTGCCTCCAGATGGTCTGGAACACAGGCCGGTCCGCTGTGCTGGAGTGGTGATGCTGTCCTCTGGGATCCCTCTGAGGTTTGGCGATCCGGCTCCCCGCTGTGCAGGCTGCAAATACTCCATTCCCTGTCACACAGACCTCTTGCTGGCAGGGTCACATTGGCATCCAGTGTGAGTGAAAACAGGCCACATCCTCTCTTTTATTTCCTCTCCCAGCAGGCTGCTCTGTGCGCACAACATTCTGTTACATGTGGTCCAAATTGGTCCGGTTAACAGTGTCACTTGCTCATCCCGGACTAGATGTTCCATAATGCATTGCTCTGGTCATTCTCACAGGAGGGAAAAAAAACACAGAGTCCAGCATGCACTAGAGGGAGCCAATGTCATATATATATATATATATATATATATATATATATATATATATATATATATATATATATATATATATATATATATATATAATAAAAAAAACTGTCCCTTAATAATAAGCACAGTAGCAAACCTTGGCTACACATATTTTATTATATCAGACAAAAATGCTTTGCCCTCAGTCAAAAGGGAACTTAAATCTTGTATTGTTCTCAGTTTTAGGCTACCATTGTATATATTAATGGTTTTCTTTGTTCACTGTATTTGATTCTAAGTGTCACTTGAAAGTTATTCTCTTTTTTGAAGTTTTAGCATTACAAGCCATATTTCCACTTTCTCTTCTTTCACAGCAAGTGACCCATCTAGCTTTTGAAGATGAACCACTGCCAGTAATCTGAAATACAATTCTCTGGGATTTGCTAATGCTTGAAAAACAATACAAGAAGAACCTGAGTTAACCTATAACCTGTGCAATATGAACTGCTAACACCTACAGGGATAAGTGTATTGTCATCAAATCACCCGTTAAAAGCTTTTTTGTGCAATCTCTTGGCAACAGAAAAGACTTTACTCGTCGTGATGTCAGTTGATCACTATTTTCTGATAAAATACCTATCAGTTTTTAGCCATGACTGTGGATTAACGTTTGATACGGTGATAGTCCTAAATGCATTAAATAGCTTAGAAGAAAAGCACTTTTCAATTAAATACAGATTACTGGGATATTATCTACAGAAGCCAAAAGAACAAGAAGCATCATTCTGACGAAAGTCTAATTTTAATAATGTTAGTAAATAATTGGCATGGGCATGTAGTGGGACTGTAGTGGACACAGAAGAAAGTGTGAAATGATCTCCTTTTGGGACAGTCATAGTTCTCTAAAGCGTATCTCTGCCGAAAAAAAATATTAAAAGCCAGCAGCTACAAATACTGCAGCTGCTGACTTTTAAAATTAGGACACTTACCTGTCCCGGATACCAGCGCCGTCGGCAGCAGAGAACAAGCGGTCACTCTGCTGCCCCCATCGTCATCCTCGGCAAGGGAAACAGGAAATGAAGCATTGTGGCTTCACTGCCCGGTTCCCTACATGTGCGAGTCGTGTGCGCCGTGCTTACTGGTCCCCGCTGTGTTCTGGGAGCCGTGTGTATCAGGGGAGCGTGATCTGACATCCTGCCCGCAGTCTACCTGCAGACTGTGTGACCGGAAGTGGGTGCAAATACCTGTCTTTAGACAGGGATCTACACCCCCCTCCCCCCTGAAAGGTGTCAAATGTAACATCGGAGGGGGGGAGGGTTCTGATGAGCGGAAGTTCCACTTTAGGGTGGAGCTCCGCTTTAACACATCCTCCCACTACATAGAATGCCTGTAAGCTGAGATAGATTATCAAGATGAAGTTATCATTTCCAGGCAAAACAAAGTATGCACGCAACTGTTCAAAATATCTGCTCTATCAAGAACATTGTGGTGAATCATAGAGCCCTTTGTTTTTTTGACATCCATGGACTCTCCAGCAATTTACATTCCTCACATTCAGTCTGCTAATGGTAACCTGCTTACCCATCCGATGTCTACTAATGACATATTTGCACCCTTCTTTCAGGACCTGTATTTAGTCCGTGGTGGTGTTTTAGATGAAGATTTATCCGATTTCTTCCACACAATTAAAGTGATTGTAAAAATAATACTTACCTGCTCTGTGTAATGGATTTGCCCAGAGCAGCCCAGATCTTCCTCTTCTCAAGTTCCTCTTTTGCTCTCCTGACCTCTCCCTCCCTCCTGACGAGTGCCCCCACAGCAAGCTATGGGGGCACCCGAGCCAAGCCACAGCTTCCTGTGTCCATTCAGACACGGAGCTGCAGCCTGGCCTGCCCTCTTTCTCTTCTCATTTGCATCACTGGCTGTGATTGACAACAGCGGGAGCCAATGGTGCCACCCTGCTGTCTCAGACAATGAGGAGGGGAGTCCGGGCAGCCGAGACAATCCTACAACAGTGCTGGATAGAGAGGGAGCTCAGGTAAGTATTAGCCGGCCTGAGGGGGGCATTAAGATAAAAAAAACGTCTGACTTTACAACCCCTTTAACCTCCCCCAGTTGTCACAGGAGGACAGTACCTCACTGGATAACTCCCTGACACAACAAGTAATTTTAGATGCCTTCCACTCCTTCCCAGCTAAAAAAAATACCTCTGAGGAAGGATGGCCTGTTGTTCTGGGTGCCTCATTTACTTACAGTTTATAATGATAATTTTGAAAGTGACCAACTGCCTCATTCTATAACCAAATTGCTGATTATTATTTTTTATACACACCCGGCAAAAGTTTAAAGGAATGTGTATCCTATCACCATATTTTGGTCATTAATAGAACATTTTTAATTAAAGTGCTGGCCCATCAATTTGCTAAAGTAGTGCAGTATTAAGTATTATTTACTCAGGCCATTCTTGATGCCTGACAAGAGCACATATGGCAACGTTAGATGGCTATTCTTACACATACACCAGACATGGTGTCAACAGAGTAACGGCTTTGTGGTGTCAACTTATATAATGAAAGCTTTTTGTTCAGTCAGCTGGCAATATGTGTTTGCTATGCAGGCATTTGGTATAGGTCTACAGTTTTTTTACATTGAGCTAAACTATTATATGCTGAACCACTAGAGAGGATACCTACTAGTCAGAATGTCTCTGCTGTTTTTCCTCTGTAAAGGGGTACCCATCAGGGTTGCCCCATTTTACAACTGCCTTTTGCATGTAGTAATCGGCATTCATGTCTGCCTAGTGGCATTCAGAAGAGGCTCCTGGAAGAGTGCATCTTTTTGTATGCCGATGTTTCTCTGGTATACTTACAAGATGTCAAACTTTCACTTAAACATCTGTTAAATATTATGAATAGTTTTTCTCTGCTACTTTATCTTTTGTGCAGGTGTACTTGGAAGAGTCAATAATTCTCCCTAGAACGCCCCCGAAATCATACATCTTTATGCAGCATTCTAAACTGGCCACAGTTGAGAACTTTTAAATACTTTGTGTTCTTACCCTTAACGGGCTCTACTTTTTTTTACTTATTGCAATAATCTCTCTAAAACCTACTTGGCTCTTAATTTGATTGAGATTATATCAACCCAATAAGTATTTATCTTCCTAAAGTTCTAAACATAATTCAGATTTCCCAGGTTTTATTCCAAATACAGAGAGGCAACTCTAAAGCCTCGTACACACGGGCCAGAATCTCGTCCGGAAAAAAGCGTTGTTTTTCCAGACGATATTCTTGGCAAGAATCTCTTGCCGCCTGAGTGTACACACTCTCCTTTCAAAAGAACCGCGGTTCTCTTGAAAGGAAAGAACGTGGTGACGTCATCGCGTATAACGAGCATGCACTCGTCACATTCGATGCCGTCGCCGCCATCTTGCTGTACCCTACCAATGCCTAGGAAGCTACCGCCCATGCGTCAAAGTCATTTCGAGCATGGGCGGGTTTCCGCGGTGACAGGTAAGTATACAGACGCTCGGGTTTCCCATCAGGAAACAGGCCAACAAGAATCTCAACAAGAAAATAGAGAGCAGGATCTCTATTTTTCTCGTCGAGATTCTGGCCAGATTTCCAGACAAGAAACCTCAAAGCCTCGTAAAACCGAGCGTGTGTACGAGGCTTGAGTGTAGCAATCTGGTTACATTTAATGAAGGTACAACATTTAGCAACTTATTGCTATACTTAGAGGTGCCTCCCTTCTCTGTTATACCCTGTAAAAATATTTTTACAAGTGCTTTGGATTACAAGCATGTTTCTGGAATAAATTATGCTTGCAAACCAAGGTTTTACTGTACATTGTTTCACAAACTTGATTCTTCCTTATTCTCATTTATTTGGAACAATTCTTCTGCACGGTTTAGCCCACATTACAGGCAGCACTTGCAGGTGGCAGCCTTGCTCACGCTAACTTCTATTAATATTTGTTATCCTCACAATTGGCATTATTGCCGGAGTGGTTAACTTCCTTCACTGAAAAATTCAGTAACTTCTATGGAGGCAGCTGTGGTAGGGTCCCTTGATCTACTATGGGACCTGATCCACATGATATCTGTTACCCTTGCTCCAGCCTAAATCTCATTTGATTACCTCTGTCCTGGCTTGACACTGAGCTGTGACACTGCTGGGCTATATAGGAGCTGCCCTTATCTCATGTGCCTCAGTGGTTTAAGCCCAACTTTCAGGAGCTAAACTGGCACCCAGGCTGTTTGTGGTGCACATCCAAAGATTTAAATACCTGTCTCATTTGATTGCCAATGGCATATTTTCTTTATCGTACATCACGGGACACAGAGCGCATAGCAATTACACTTGGGTTATATGGGTACCTTCAGGTGTGGACACTGGTGTAATCAATTTCACAGGAAGTTTCCTCCCTATATAACCCCCTCCCACTGGGAGTGCTTCAGTTTTTTCGCCAGTGTCTTAGGTGTTGGTGTTGGTCTAGCTGTCCCTCGGAGGTCTCGGGACCCAGGATAGCTAGCCGGATCCGTCCGAAGTGCTTCAAAGCCAAGGTGTACGGTACCCGGGCCCTGCTGGAGTGGGGTTTTGCCTATAATGCCTCTCCTTGGAGGGCTGGATTCTGGGCTCCAGTGCCTTAGTCTCTTCCAAGAACTAAACGCTACTGATGCCAGGATGCTATATAGGTCCAGGTGTGTGGGTTCCTTAACACAGGACCCCGGTCCCTGAAGGTCCAAGACAATACCCACGGAGATGGGGGAAGGTTGGGCCTCTTGCATTTTGCAATACCCTGCGGCGTGGAGCAGGTAAGAGGGAACCTGCGGGACTTGGTTCGACAGTAGGTATCCCCCTGGGGGTTCTGGGTTGGCTAATGGTATGCTTGTGCATCAGCCACTATCTCCACTATGTCTTTTGAGGCAGGATGGGATGTACTAATGTTTACCCAGATAACATGTAGGTATATGTATGCTTTTAAAGATATGTATTTGCTACTCCCCCCAGATTTGCCTGTTAGCATGATACTGCAGCCCCACGTGCTATAGGGAGGAAATGCTGACAAAACTCCTGTTTCTTAGGAAGCCTATGGGGACAGCTTCCTCTATGTGTGCACTACAATAAAGATTAGTGTCTTGCCTGGTGTCTGTTGGGTTGCTAGCGCTGGTCCAGGCTTCTCCTCTGCTTTCTGCTTCCTCCATGTTGGTTTCAGCGTGGGGGGGGGCGCGCGCGCGCGCGTGCGCGCCGCCTTTTACAGCGTCAGCGTACGTGGGGGGGGGGGCGGACCAGCAGCGTCAGGTCTCAATTAAAGCAGCAAAGCATTTCCTGGCTGGTCATTCCCTCCTGAAAGCAGAGGAGTCTGAGGACACAGAGCGCGCAGCTGAGCTTTTTCTGGCTAACAGTGACACCCAGTGGGGGTTTGTGGATCTTCAGGTCTGGACTTAGCTCCATACTGACCAGAAAAAAAAAGTTTTTTTTCTCAAAGGGACTCAGCCTTAGATCTGGCAGTATCTGAGTCGGTGCAACCTTGGGCATTGGTGTGGCAATACTCACAGGACTTTCCTCGGTATTGCCGCCTTCTCGGGCGTATGAAAATTTGGAAATTTTTTACCATAGCCTGTTCTTATTAATGGTTCACTTCTAGCTACAACAGTTGGGTGTTGGCTTTAGGGGTGTCTCAAGGTTGTGCAATGGCTCCCAAGGGATCAGGACCAGCTAAGGCTGCAATAGGTACCAAAAAACTAAAGGGGTCTCCATCGGGGTCAGAGGATTTGGGCCAGGCTCTAGCGGTCCCACCCTCACCAGATAGACCACCGAACAGCATGTTGCAGGAGCCATTGAGGGTGCTAGGGGCAGAGGCGGCCCCCAATCAACCCATTCCCGTTTACGTTACAGAAGAAATGCTAGCGACCACCCTGGGTGGGCTAGAGGAAAGGTTAACTGCTTTAATTGCCCGCTCTTTGCCAGGTGGCAAACGGGCTAGATCCCCGTCACCTAGACTGGTGTTTTCAGATGCAGAGGTCCTCTCTTCGGAGGAATTGGACCCACAGGGGGATCAAGCGGACCCGAGTCCCGACGGTTCAGACATTGAAGGTTCCACTATAGATGAAATTGTTTCGGCTTCTCAAGCAGAGAGCCTGTGGATCCAGTCTCTGACAGATATGGTTCGCACTGCTTTTAAACTTCCAATGTCAGAACAATTAGCCCCCGCGGTATCCTCTTTAGGTTCCTTGAAGGCACCGTTGAGTGGTGCGTCTTTTCCGGTTCACCCCCTTCTGGAGAGCGTGATTTTTCAGGATTGGGCTCGACCTGATAGGATTTTTATCCCTCCTAAAAGGTTCACTATTCTCTATCCTATGGAAGAAGAATTTGCAAAGAAATGGGCACTCCCTACCGTGGACGCAGCCATTTCCTGCGTAAATAAATCCCTGACCTGTCCGGTTGAAAATGTCCAGATGTTTAAAGATCCAGTCGACAAAAAGTTGGAGACCCTACTGAAGGCTTCTTTTACCACAGTAGGTGCCGTGGTTCAGCCATAGGCTTTAAAGGATCAGACTAAACAGATATTAAGGGACATACCGGCTCAGCAAGCTTGTGAATTGGCTGACCTCCCAAGGGCTCTCTGCTTTGCAGTAGATGCTATTAAGGACTCCATTCAACAGGCGTCCCGTTTATCTCTGCTGTTGGTTCATATGCGTCGCCTTTTGTGGCTGAAAAACTGGTCAGCAGAGGCACCCTGCAAAAGGCTTTTAGCAGGATTTCCCTTTCATGGTGGGAGACTATTCGGTGAAGACCTAGATAAATATATCCAGACCATATCAAGTGGTAAAAGTTCTTTCTTGCCTGTCAAGAAAAGATCGCGTGGGCCCGCGTTTAAGCGACAGGCCTTCGCAGGCTCGGCCCCTTCAACTTCCCGTCAGTATCGACGGCCTCCCGGGCGTTCAGCATTTAATAGTCGCCCACAAGGACAAGCCACGGCAGGCAAGAGGCCATGGTCTCGCAAGCCGGTTAAACCAGTCATCAAGTCAGATTCATGAAGGGGCGCCCCCACTCTCTTGGGTGGGGGGAAGACTTCGTTTTTTTTCCGAAGTGTGGGAGGCCAGAATTCCCGACTCTTGGGTACTGTCCGTGGTAGCCACGGGCTACAAGCTAGAGTTTCGGGAAGTCCCCCCTCCTCATTTTCAGGGGTCAAGTCTTCCAAGCGACCCATTAAAGAGGGCCTCTCTTGTAAAAGCATTGGATCGTCTCTTGCTCCAAGGAGTAATTGTAGAAGTACCAACCCAGGAATGGGGTCTGGGATTCTACTCCAACCTTTTCATAATACCAAAGCCCAATGGCGACGTCAGGCCTATCTTAGACCTCAAACGCCTAAATCGCTTTCTAAAGATTCAGACCTTTCGTATGGAGTCCATACGTTCGGTGGCAGCCAGCCTACATCAAGACGACTTTCTAGCATCTATAGACATAAAGGATGCGTATCTGCACGGGCCGATCTACCCGGCACATCACAAGTTTCTTCGTTTTATGATAGATCACCGTCATTACCAGTTCGTAGCCCTCCCTTTCGGGTTGGCAACAGCTCCGCGGGTATTCACAAAGGTGTTAGCCCCGGTGCTAGCCGTCCTAAGGACAGAAGGCATTTTGGTCCTGGCATACCTGGACGATCTTCTGGTTATCGACAGCTCAGCTTCCAGCCTCAATCATGCAGTAGTTCGCACAGTTCAGCATCTAGAGGAATTCGGGTGGATCGTGAACCAAGAAAAATCGATATTGAAACCCACAAAGCAGTTGGAATATCTAGGCCTTCGGCTAGATACAGACTGCCAGAGGATATTTTTACCTCAAGCAAAGGTCAGATCAATAACTCAAGCAGTTCAAGTGATCTTAGGCAAGAAGAGGCCGACTATTCGCCTATGTATGCGACTGCTGGGGAAGATGGTGGCCGCCTTCGAGGCAGTGCCCTACGCCCAGATCCATACCAGATATCTTCAGGCAACCATTCTCTCTGCTTGGAACAAGTCCATTCAGGCGTTAGATCATCTGTTACTGCTCTCCCCAGGAGTCCGGCGCAGCCTGTTTTGGTGGCTGGTCCCTCAAAATTTGTCAAAGGGGAAATCCTTTTGCCCCATCACGTGGAAGATAGTAACCACGGATGCCAGCCTGTCAGGTTGGGGGGCAGTTCTAGAAGGACAGACCCAGCAAGGGCAGTGGTCGGAGGCAGAAAAATTGCTTCCCATCCATATCCTAGAGATCAGAGCTGCTCGGCTGGCCCTGATCGCCTGGACTCTCCCCCTTCAGGGTCTGCCAGTAAGGATACAGTCCGACAATGCCACTGCGGTGGCATACATAAACCACCAGGGGGGCACGAGGAGCCTAGCAGCCCAAAGGGAGGTAAACCTGATTTTCTCATGGGCCGAAGCCCATGTACCCTGCATCTCGGCGGTGTTCATCCCAGGGATAGACAATTCTCAAGCAGATTTTTTGAGTCGTCAACAGTTGCTCCCGGGGGAGTGGTCTCTTCACCCCCAGGTATTCCAAGAGATTTGCCAAAGATTCGGAGTCCCAGATGTGGACATTATGGCAACGAGATCCAACAAAAAGTTGGACAAATTCATATCCCGAGCCAGGGATCCCTCGGCCTACGGGACCGATGCGTTGGTTTGCCCCTGGCACCAGTTTTCTCTCCTGTATGCGTTCCCTCCACTGCAGATGATTCCCCGCCTTCTACGGAGGATCAGGGTGGAGCGCAGGCCTGTGATCCTGGTGGCCCCAGCCTGGCCCAGGAAGGCTTGGTACGCACTCATCGTGAAGATGTCAGTCGGGGCGCCGTGGCCGCTCCCCCTGCGCCCAGATCTGCTGTCTCAGGGCCCAATCTGCCACCCTGCTTCACAGCAGCTAAATTTGACGGCTTGGCGGCTGAATCCCTAATTCTTAAGGGCAGAGGCCTCTCAGCTCAGGTCATATCTACGTTGATTCAGGCTAGGAAACCGGTCTCCAGAAATATTTATTACAGAGTCTGGAGAACCTATGTGGAGTGGTGCGAGTCTCAAAAATGGCACCCTCAAAAGTTTTTTATTGACAGGATCTTGCGATTCCTCCAGGTTGGCTCTTAGTACTCTAAAGGGGCAGGTGTCGGCTTTATCGATATGGTTTCAAAGACCCTTGGCCACCCATTCGCTTATGAAAACCTTCTTGCAGGGGGTCTTGCATGTGAATCCCCCTATTAGAGCTCCCCTCTGCCCCTGGAATTTAAATCTGGTCTTGTCAGCTTTACAAAGGCAGCCGTTTGAACCTCTGACAGAAATCCCTCTTGTGCTACTAACCCGAAAGTTGGTTTTCTTGGTGGCTATGGCTTCGGCCAGAAGGGTTTCCGAGCTGGCAGCCTTGTCATGCAGGGAGCCATACCTTATTCTGCATAAGGACAGAGTGGTTCTGCGGCCTCAACCTTCTTTCCTTCCTAAGGTCATATCCAGTTTTCACTTGAATCAGGACCTAGTCCTACCATCCTTCTTTCCTGCTCCCCAGTCCAGAGAGGAAAGACTGCTTCATACTTTGGACGTGGTTCGAGCCATGAGGGTCTATCTCAAGGCTACAGAGAAGATTCGGAAAACAGATGTGCTTTTTGTTCTTCCGGATGGCCCCAAGACGGGTCAGCCGGCTGCCAAGTCTTCCTTGGCTAGGTGGATTAAGCAGCTGATTTTTCAGGCCTATGGGCTGAAGCGCGTTCCACCTCCCTTATCAGTTAAAGCCCATTCTACGAGGGCCATGAGTGCCTCCTGGGCGGCACACCATCAGATCTCTATGGCATAGGTTTGCAAGGCGGCAACCTGGTCTTCCGTAAATACGTTTACTAAATTTTATAAGTTGGACGTTGCAAAGGGTACGGACGCAGCATTTGGGCAGGCGGTCCTACGGGCAGCAGTATAGAATCCTCTGGTCCGGGTCGCGCCCCCTTTTCTCTGTTGGTGGAGCTACTTTACTTCCTGATAATTTTTTGTTTGGCTATTCTTGGCCTTACGGTCTCCCTCCCTTCATAGAGCATTGCTTTAGGACATCCCAAGTGTAATGGCTATGCGCTCTGTGTCCCGTGATGTACGATAAAGAAAAAAGGATTTTTAATAAACAGCTTACCTGTAAAATCCTTTTCTTGAAGTACATCACGGGACACAGAGCTCCCACCCCTCTTTTGGGGAACATTGTGTAACCTCGGAGGAATTGCTTGCTACAAAACTGAAGCACTCCCAGTGGGAGGGGGTTATATAGGGAGGAAACTTCCTGTGAAATTGATTACACCAGTGTCCACACCTGAAGGTACCCATATAACCCAAGTGTAATGGCTATGCGCTCTGTGTCCCGTGATGTACTTCAAGAAAAGGATTTTACAGGTAAGCTGTTTATTAAAAATCCTTTTTTTCACTTTTCAATATCTAAACAATAACCATGATATTCCTAACATGATCCACCTCTTGTTGTAGCACCCCTTGCCAGTTGCGCTAACTCTGACAACTACTCTGCTTCAGAACCTCCTTTTGATATCCTGTCCAGAAAAAGGTGGTTACTAACCTATATTATCTGCTGCAGAGAGCTCTTGTCTCTTTTTTCCCCCTAACAGATGACCTATGAGATGAGCTGCAGCAAACCAGATTTGGTGACATCACTACTATGGACAAATTAAGTTAGTTTAAACCATGGACTACACTACACACAGCTTTCCAAGATGACACTATTCGATCACACTCTGTATACTCAGCAGCAGCATGTTATGAGGTGTTTCAAATTTATTGGAAAGCAATACACTTTTTATTGGTGCAAACACTGACCTTCATAGTACCCTTTTCTCCAAAAGTGCTGCTCTGTATGTTTTTAATTGTATTCTGGGCTCCTACAACAGGAAACTTTTTTGATGGATTTGTTTCTTTGTTGGAAAGCTAATCTTACTATGTTGGGTTGGAGAGATGCAACACCTCCAAATAACCAGCTGTACTTCAAGCTGATTAATGATGCTTTGCAAATTTTTAAAGGGTAACTCCACTTTTGTGGGAAAAATCTTAAATAATAAAAAAATGACATAAACAATTGTAACACAAGCCATATTTTAATTTTAAGTTATTAAAAAGTATCTTTCCTTTTCAATCTGCACGGCTTTAATGTTTTCTGTAAAATTCAATGCAGCGTGGCAACCTAAAGGCGTTCCGTACACAGTTGGTGCATGAAACGCCTCCAGAAATGTAATTTTCTGCTTGTATGATTGGCTCCCCGACTTTCCCAGAACTCTGCACTAAAATATAAATCCAGATTTTAGGCATTTAACAAAAATGTCAGTTTTGGTGACCTGCTTCTAAAGGGTTAATCACTAAAGAGTTGCAGGCCCTGCCACTTTCCTCATTAGAGCACTGCATGTGCATCACCATATCAATAATGAAAAAGCTAGTCCCATTCAGAATCAGTATCCAAAAGACATAGAAGAACAAACAGCTTTTCTTCAGAGCTGAAACCGGTAGAAAACTGCAACAAAGTTTGCAATATATATAGATCAACCAGAAGGGAATGTTTTTTTATTTATTTTTTATTAACAAAAGTGGAGTTACTCTTGAAATTGATCAGGACTTGTCTTGAGAAATTCAATAAAGTATTGGACCTAATGTTGTAGCAGATAGGTTGAAATGCTTAGAACTAACCGTTTTATAGCATTCTTGTTTGAGCTGTCAAATTTGTACAATTGTATGCATTTCTTTTTGTAGCACCTCTAACTTTATGGAGGGAATGTTCACTTTCCCCTGTGTTTTAGCTTTAACCCAGTTGGTTAGTGACTTATGCTAATGTGCGTGTAATTGTAATAGTTCTCATTCAGACTGTAAAATTCCAAAAATAAACACAGAGGTGTGAGTAAAGGTATTGGCGAGTGTGCAGTGGTGTGAATGAAGAGTTGGAGGTCTCAAAAGTGCATTTTTTATGGTAAACCAAATAATGCTCCTGAAGTGCGGGAAGCAGTAAATGGAGATTGGCAAGTTGTGCCAGAAGGGTGCTCACTTGATAAAGGTCTAGCTAGGGATCTGGTTGCCTATAGTAAATGTGAAATGAAAGGAGATATGCCTGCAAAGTATTTGATAAGAGGTGAGTCAGTGTTTTGCAAGGTTGCTAAGCTGTGTGTATTCCCTCTACAATTAGGATCACAAATGGTTGTCTTTATGTTTGATGGTGAGAACATAAGTATTTGCTGGGCCCAAATAATCTAGTTATTGTGGGTGAAAACAGCCTCAAATACCAGATTTTTAGAAGGGACTGACGGTTGCAGTGTGGTAGGTAATTACTCCTCAGCAAAAGTGGAGATGGAAACTATGGGTGGTACAGTACTGTGTATAGTATGGTAAGCCTTGCATGAGTACAGGACGTTAATTTGGGGAAGGCTGTACCATAGTTTTGGAAACTTTGGAACGTAAGAGTGAGTCTTATAGTTCAAAGGTTAAATAAGTTAGCTTTGTGAGGCTGAGCTTAAGTGAAGATCTGGAAGTAGAGAGTCTTTTATAAATATGCTTAATGAAATGGCTGAAATTGCTAAACTCAATATTTTTAGAGGCAGTGAACAAAAGACATGCATTCCCAATTAGAGTAGCCCATACCTGCTTCTGGTAAAGTGATTGAAAACATAACTCATAGCTGAATAAAAGTATATATTTTGAGGTAAAGAAAATGTCCCATTGTGAGCTTTGTAAGTATACTTACCCTAGAGATGCTCAAAGCTTGGTCAGTACATGCAGAGTAATGCTACTGCTAGACTCCACTTCCATACCAGGCACTTACGCACCTTCCCGCCCAAGCCAATTTTCAGCTTTCAGCACTGTCGCAATTTGAATGACAATTGCGCGGTCATGCTACACTGCACCCAAACAAAATTGGCGTCCTTTTTTCCCCACAAATAGAGCTTTCTTTTGGTCGTATTTGATCACCTCTGCGATTTTTTTTTTTTGCGCAACAACTAAAAATAGAGCAAAGATTTTGAAAAAAAAATAGTTTTTATTTTTTTCTGTTAATTTTTTTGTAAATGAGTATGTTTTCTCTTTCAATTACGGGCACTGATATGGTGGCACTGATGGGCACCGATGAGGTGGCACTGATGGGCACCGATGAGGTAGTTCTGATGGGCACCGATAGGCGGCGCTGGTATGGGGCACTGATGGGCACTCATGGGCGGCACTGATGGGCACTCATGGGCGGCACTGATGGGCACTCATGGGCGGCACTGATGGGCACTCATAGGCGGCACAGATGGGCACTCATAGGCGGCACAGGTGGGCACTCATAGGTGGCACAGGTGGGCACTCATAGGTGGCACAGGTGGGCACTGATAGGTGGCACAGGTGGGCACTGATAGGTGGCACAGGTGGGCACTGGGCATGGATTGGCACTGTGGGGTGGCACTGACAGACACTGGGGTGGCACTGATGATCACTGAGGGGTGGCACTGATGGATCAATGTTGCCAATCAGTGCCCATGTGTGGGCACTGATTGGCATCATTTTTTTTTACTGCTGACTTTTTTTTTATTTGTCATTTTTTTTTGTCATTTTTTTTTCCTTTTTTATGTTTCCTGGTGGTCTAGTGTGGGCACTCCCTGGTGGTCCGTGTGGCGATCCGAGGGGGGGCTGCGCTGATAAACAATCAGCGCGAACCCCCCCTGTCAGGAGAGCCGCTGATCGGCTCTCCTGTACTCGCGTCTGTCAGACGCGAGTGAGGAAGAGCCGTCGGCGGCTCTTCCTGTTTACATCGTGATCAGCCGTGATTGGACACGGCTGATCACGTGGTAACGAGGCTCCGCCGGAGACTCGTTACCGAGATCAGAGGTGCAGGGTGTCAGACTGACACCCCGCATCACCGATCGCTGCGCGCCCGCACGGCATGAAATCGTGCTAGACGTTTGAGTACGTCTAGTCACGATTTCATAACCACTTCCCGGCCGTAAATCGGCTATTGGCCGGGCGGGAAGTGGTTAAAGCTATATAGCTAAAAAAGCTCACAGAGCAATGTCAATAGGAATGTCAATTAGGAGTGGTACAATGCCTCAAAAATGCCCTGATTTCAATATGGCACTATGGCTTTTAAATGTACTGTGAAAAAGCTTTTGACTTTTCCCTGCCAAACGTATGCCAGTGTAGTGGCAGCAAATGTACCTCTGACTCACATACTGAGGAGCTCCCCTTTACATACTGTGTGGGCAGCTGTGGCAGCAGATGTATCCCCAGTCTGAAAAGGCATGGGACCAAGGATTTAGAGGAAAAGTCATTCAGGTCCTGTAGTAGGCAGCCTTATGTTTGTCAGGATAGGACTAAAGAAAGACAAATGGGTACCCATAATGAGGGTGATAGATGGCAAAAACGGGGCCAAGGGTTTCTATCCAAGCATGTATAGAGTAAATTTAGGAGAAGTAGATCATTGCTGTTGGGGTTTGTGTGAAATGACGCAGAGGTTTAATTAGGGAGGGAGGTGTGTCCCTGTTTAAAGATGTGGACAGAATCTGTTTCAGTAGAGAAAGGGTCCTTGAACATGACACTGTGCTACGTTGATGTTTGGATTAATAAAAGTGGGTAGAAAACCCTGAGACGAGTGACTGCTTGGAAGACTCTCTATTTGAAGGAAAATCTCACAATTTACTCACAATTTACTTGAGGTTAGAATGAGTACTACTGTATATAGGCTCCAAAAAATGGCGCCAAGCCCATTTCCTGATGACGTGTGGGACAAGCATGAAATGCATTGAAATCGAGGGTCTATAGATAGTACATGAGTCCTCCTCTTCCATATTGTTGAAGCGCACAGCTGAGGTGCATGCTGACACACACTACCTGCCCATAGAGCGACCCATTGGGGACAGACTGGCTCATGCTTTCCCTCAAGCTGCGCATGATTGTTTACTGCATCTAGCTTACATGTATGAACTGTAAGTGCTGATTTTATTAGTAAAAATAAGTTACTGCACTATATTGGCTTTTGGTGGCTCTGCTTGGCGGAGCCAAATATCTGCAGATGCTGGGGACAAGAGCTCGATACCACACACACTTTGATGCTGATTGGATGGAAGAATCGATTGTTATCTGATGTCATCTGTTGTGCGATTCCTGGAGGCCATTGATGCCCTGTATTACATGCTTGTGGGTCACTTGGTGGCCAAAGATTTCTGGTGAGAATTCAACTATTATCACTTCGGGTGAAGCGCTTTATTGAATATTATTTGCACATGCTAGAAAAGTCACGTATCGTTCTCTGCACCCTATATCACTTCACATGTTAAGTTAGCCTTCTGGTATAGATTTTTTTTATTTTTTTATGTAGCACATCCTCCCTACAGTTGGCATCAACTAGCTATTATCTTATGCTTTTCACTAGGGTTGTCCCGATACCACTTTTTTAGGGCCAAGTACAAGTACCGATACTTTTTTCCATGTACTCGCCGATACCGAATACCGATACTTTTTTTAAAGGTCATGTGACAGTTTTCAAACCACAATACAGACTAAGGATATTTTCTTTAGAATTATGAAGAACTCTAACTCAAGACATTATAAAAGAATAAAAATGAGTAAAAATGAATAAAAATGTTTTATTTTCTTGTCACGCAGTAGTAAAAAACTCAAAGAATTTTCACAGAACATGTTGATAAATACAAAAAAAGTATTCTATTTAGGTATCGGGAGCATTTGCGCGAGTACAAGTACTCCCACAAATACTCGGTATCGGTCCCGATACCGATACTAGTATCGGTATCTGGACAACCCTACTTTTCACTACTTTATGTACAAACACGAACCGGCTCTCTTCCGCAATGACTCCTCCAACTTTATTCAGAGACACACTTTCACATTTTACATGCATTGCCACCTAAAGATAAAATCTGGTATTGTGTTTCTTTCTTTCAGACACAGTGGCTTGACTTCGTAAATCAGTATAAACAGCAGAGAGACGGGTTCTCATGTTCCTTACAATTAAATTGTGCTATTCAGAAGTAGCTGGGAATTGTGTTTAAACTTTAGAACCCCTCTATGTCATGAGAATTTCCGAATATATAAGTACTGATTATGGTTATTTGAAAAATACTGCAGATTTGTTACCTGAAGTGGCTCATAAAAATATGGCACTTAGGGACGGTGGCGCTTTAGACAGCGGAATTATTCCTTGTAAAAAATCTTGTGGAAAGGTGATTGAAATTGCAGGTGTCATTTCTTGAGTGCCAGATATAGTAATACATTTTGCAGAAACTCACTAGTAAGTTTTGGGCACACTGTAAATTAAGCTGTATAAGATAAGATAGAAATTTGGAAAAACGGTATTTTCCACAGTTTTCAGAATGGAAATGTATTTTTAGTAAATTTAATTTAATAGGAAGTGTGGCAGTAATATGGTGCTCATTAGACTTGGTACACTGTGTTTCCTTTCATGAAATAGAGCACGGATGGTTTGTACTTTGGAGCAGAAATAGAATTACACCGGCAAAAATTATTCTCTTTCAAGTCATCCAATACACAAGACTTTTCATTAATAGTTCTGTGAGACCGTGGGGTATTGAAACTTAAGCTTTTCTACTAAGAAAGCTGTTTATTACTCTATTTTCTAAGGCGATTTTAAAGAAATTATTTTTTTATGGATTAATGCTGTCGTACAAAGACTGATTTTACTGACTAGAGCGTGTGGAAAAAATGTCGATGGGGTTTTATTAAACCCCATAAGCAATATGCATGACCATGGTGTGTTTTTATTTATTTGTTATTTATTTATTTGTTATTTATTTATTTTTTTATTCAAATTTTATTTTATCTAGGAAATATTTTAACAAACAGTACAAAATTAATTTAAAAAATCTTCCGTACATCCTATATTTACTTTTATTGGATGTGAATAACATATAACTCCGCCGAACCTGATAATTTAAAAGTTTCTAAAAGATCTTGCTGATGATGGAGTCATTTCCGCTCTACTTATGCCAGTAGTTGGGATTGAGGGTGCCATTACTAATAAGCAACTTTTTTACCTTCTGTTGTCTTGTTAAGTAAGTGAATATTAAGTTGAGTGAATATTAACTGATAAATATCTTTTCTTGCCAGCAGTATATTGCAGTCTTCTGACTTATATTAGTGTCTGGATAAAGCTTGTAGGAGGGGTTTTCATTTTCCTCTGATTGTCCTATGAGGCTGCAGGACCCCTGACCCAATGTCTGGCAGTGCTGATTGGCCCTGTGCTGATCACATGCACTCTCCCAAGAAAAAAAAAAACACTCTCTACCAGTACACACCAAACTGAGCATGAGCAGCTTATCTCCTAGCCTCTGTTCTATTAGGAGATGGATTGGGGACAGTGGAAGAAGGGGAGGATTAGAGAAGACATGATCAAACAGCCTTTTTACTGTAGGTTCCAGGGTGAGTATAATGAGAATGCTTTGCTGCATATACAGACTGATTTTACTGTTGTGGGTTTAGTAACACCTTAATTTCCAAGGGATCTTTTTTCTTTTTTTTTTTTGTGCTTTCTGGTCTATAAATACTTTGCTGATTCATGTATTTTTTTATAATTCTAGTTCTAGAATATGAGTTTATTTTTGTTTCTTGCAGGGACATGAAAGGGATAATAGTGACACTCAGTGACAGTGGTCAGTTACAGTGTTCCTACTTGGGTACTGACCCTTCACTCTTCCAGGCTCCTAAGGTGGAATCTCGTGACATTAACTATGAAGAACTGGATGTGGAAATGAAAGAACTCCAGAAAATAATTAAGGAAGCTTCAAAAACACAAGGTAATATTTTGCCAAAATGCATCATAATGTAAATTCTAGCGGTCGTTATTTTACAACTATTGCCATTTTCACTCACAACCCTTGATTGCTGTTATTACGGTGCAAGTAAATTGGGAGCTTGTAAGAAATGTGGTACTGTATAAAGTTGTGACATTTGGTGAATTAATATATTCAAAATGTTGTCCGTTTTACTAATACTTTTTATGTTACACATAACATCATATAATATGTTATAGTACTCCAGTGGCGGCCCATTCATTAGGGGCGCCTGGGCACCGCCCCCTTCTTCTCGCCACCCCCTATATGCAGTGGCTGCCCCCTATTCATGTGTCCGTCCCCTTTTAGGGCACCAAGCGCATGAATTACAGTGGCCAAATTTGTTTTTGAAGCACCTAATTAGAACCAGAGTTTCTAATAGGCTTCAAAATAGAGTGGGCTCAGGTCGCACAGGATGCAACCAGAGCCCACCCAGGTGTGTTGTAACAGCGAATGAATATTCGCTGTTGCAACACTGATCCTCTTCCCGGCAAATAGGGAAGCAGGAAACCCGTTTCCCAATTGCCCAAAACGTCAGACGATCCTATTGGACGCCTAGCGCCGGGAGGAGCAGAGAGGAGATGCAGCGGAAAGGAGATAGGACACTGGAGCAGCTTTCCCTGAGCCCGCCAAAATTAAGGACAGGGCTGGAAGATGGCCACATCAGCTCCGACCGCTGCTCCCACTGCCTGAATCCAGGGTAAGGACAGCGGGTGGTTGTGTGGGGGGTGGGGTTTGCTGGGGGTGTTGGTGCCGTGCCACGCTGCAAGCAGGGGAGTAGGGGCAGTTGTGCTAGAGCTGCTCCACCGGTGGCCTGGGGGCAGGGATTTTTTTGCCGCCCCCCCCCCCCCCAAAAAAAATAAAAAAAATAAAAATAAAAAACCAGCCACAACTGTAACTCTCTCTACACATAATACCTTGGTTTACCAAAAAAATATCCCAGTAAGATCATTTGGATATTAGCATGATTTGACTATAAGTATCAAAACTTAACTTACAGTGAGTAGTTATTTATGCTACACTAATTTTATATTTCTGGGAATTCTAACACATTGCTACATATACAGTATGTGCATTATGTTTGATTTATTTTCCTGAAATTACTTTTTCATTTGATAAAAGACGTAACTAGTATAATGTAGATATAGCTCTTTTTTTTTTTAGTTGTCAGTCTGGTAGATCTAAATATTATTTTATTCCATTCCTATTATTTAGAAATGGGATCTTTATATTGACAGAGAAGGGTTTGGAGATTTCCATATACAGTGCGAAAAATAAGTATTTGAACACCCTGCTATTTTGCAAGTTCTCCCACTTGGAAATCATGGAGGGGTCTGAAATTGTTATCGTAGGTGCATGTCCACTGTGAGAGACATAATCAAAAAAAAAAAATTCCAGAAATCACAATGTATGATTTTTTAACTATTTATTTGTATGATACAGCTGCAAAGAAGTATTTGAACACCTGTCTATCAGATAGAATTCTGACCCTCAAAGACCTGTTAGTCTGCCTTTAAAATGTCCACCTCCACTCCATTTATTATCCTAAATTAGATGCACCTGTTTGAGGTCATTAGCTGCATAAAGACACCTGTCCACCCCATACAATCAGTAAGAATCCAACTACTAACATGGCCAAGACCAAAGAGCTGTCCAAAGACACTAGAGACAAAATTGTACACCTCCACAAGGCTGGAAAGGGCTACGGGGAAATTGCCAAGCAGCTTGGTGAAAAAAGGTCCACTGTTGGAGCAATCATTAGAAAATGGAAAAAGCTAAACATGACTGTCAATCTCCCTCGGACTGGGGCTCCATGCAAAATCTCACCTCGTGGGGTCTCATTGATCCTAAGAAAGGTGAGAAATCAGCCCAGGACTACACGGGAAGAGCTGGTCAATGACCTGAAAAGAGCTGGGACCACCGTTTCCAAGGTTACTGTTGGTAATACACTAAGACGTCATGGTTTGAAATCATGCATGGCACGGAAGGTTCCCCTGCTTAAACCAGCACATGTCAAGGCCCATCTTAAGTTTGCCAATGACCATTTGGATGATCCAGAGGAGTCATGGGAGAAAGTCATGTGGTCAGATGAGACCAAAAAATAACTTTTTGGTCATAATTCCACTAACCATGTTTGGAGGAAGAAGAATGAGGAGTACCATCCCAAGAACACCATCCCTACTGTGAAGCATGGGGGTGGTAGCATCATGCTTTGGGGGTGTTTTTCTGCACATGGGACAGGGCGACTGCACTGTATTAAGGAGAGGATGACCGGGGCCATGTATTGCGAGATTTTGGGCAACAACCTCCTTCCCTCAGTTAGAGCTTTGAAGATGGGTCGAGGCTGGGTCTTCCAACATCACAATGACCCGAAGCACACAGCCAGGATAACCAAGGAGTGGCTCTGTAAGAAGCATATCAAGGTTCTGGCGTGGCCTAGCCAGTCTCCAGACCTAAACCCAATAGAGAATCTTTGGAGGGAGCTCAAACTCTGTGTTTCTCAGCGACAGCCCAGAAACCTGACTGATCTAGAGAAGATCTGTGTGGAGGAGTGGGCCAAAATCCCTCCTCCAGTGTGTGCAAACCTGGTGAAAAACTACAAGAAACGTTTGACCTCTGTAATTGCAAACAAAGGCTACTGTACCAAATATTAACATTGATTTTCTCAGGTGTTTAAATACTTATTTGGAGCTGTATCATACAAATAAATAGTTAAAAAAATCATACATTGTGATTTCTGGAATTTTTTTTTTGATTATGTCTCTCACAGTGGACATGCACCTACGATAACAATTTCAGACCCCTCCATGATTTCCAAGTGGGAGAACTTGCAAAATAGCAGGGTGTTCAAATACTTATTTTCCGCACTGTATGAAGTGTGGTATAGAATGTTCTGATTCAGTAGGGCAGTATATATCTTTTCTAAGTTTTACTTTTTATAGGTGCACATGCCAATAAAAATATGAATCATGAAATGGTATCAATTACATCTGCTTTCTTCAGCCCCTTTCTACCTATTTACAGTATAGCAAGCATAAGTTACCAGCACGGAAACAGAATGCAGCCTGCTGGCACAGAATAAAGAGTTTGAAGTCGGAACAAAGCTGGTCTTCGATCCCAGTTACTCATGGCATTGGCTATTCTCACATTAGCACACTGGCATTCTATGTGTAGAAAAGTGTAGCCCCTGTGTGACTTGCTGCAGAGAATGTTAAAAATATTAATATAGCTTAGTGCTATATCATCTACTTCAGGAAATGGAAGTGATGAATAGTAGCTGGACTTCAGCCACTCCAATTTCCCTTTTATTAAAAAAAAAGAAAAAAAAAAGATAGCAACCTCACCCTGACTCACGTCAGACACTGATGTTGTCTTAAAAGGTTCTCCAGTTAGACAGTAAACATTATTAAATCAGGCACCAGATTTAACATTTTAGCCTCAACAACATAACACACTGGAAGGCAAGAGTCGTGCCATAAATTTTCTTTTGAAAATGGTCTTGGATAAAAAAAAAAAAAATGTAAAAATTAAAAGTAATTTAAAGCAAAATTAAAGGGGGGCGTGGCTTAGCGCATGGAGGAGTAGGACGCTTGTGCCTGGAGCTCCCGCACACACTGCCAGCATAACGGCCCTAACAACAGCCCTGACGCGCCAGACACTCCGGTAATGGGACGGAAGGGAGGGGGTGAGACTCACCGCAACACCGATCCAGGCAGGGACGGCGAAATCGAGCGTTTCTTTGCCAAAATCCGGCCGGAGCAGCGCGGCCCATCCCCAGCCAAGATGGCGACGGCCCGTCCTTCTGGATCCCACGCGGCCTCTCACGGAGCCTCCTCGCAGCGCTCAGCTACAGGTATGAAGACCAGGCAGAGGGCGAGCTCCCCCCCCGATTCCGATACTGGCTCCATCCGATCGGCCGGGCACTCCCCAGACTCTCACCGCTCCTATGGGGGCTGGGATCTTGAGGCCTACATTAAAGCCCTACCTACCAGGCATGACTTTGAGGCCTGCGTTCAGCGAATGGAGAGATCCTACAAGCAGGAGATCTCTGAGCTGCGCAGAGATGTTACTGACAGGCTGGAGGACGTAGAGCAGTGTGTGGAGGAGACTGTAACCACATTGCAATCTCACGAAGCTATTCTCAATGACCACACTGTTCAGATTCAACAGCTTATGCAATCCCAGGACGACCAGGAGAACAGGGCCAGGCGCAATAACATTCGCATTCGCGGCCTCCCTGAGTCAGTTGAGACCAAGGATCTGGCCCTCGCAGTGGTGGCCCTGTTTAATGACCTGCTGCAGAAGGAGAAGGAGGCCCCCTTAGAACTAGACCGAGTACACAGGGCTCTGGGTCCCAGGAACCCCAGCCCAGATCACCCCAGAGATGTGATTTGCAGGGTTCACTTTTTTGCCATTAAGGAAGCTATCATGCAAGCCGCACGCACGCAGGAGGCCATCCTTTTTAATGACACCCGCATCCACTTGCTGCCTGATGTCTCTAAGCTGACACTTGACTTACGTAGGGCCCTGAAGCCCCTTACTGGAGCCCTGCAGGCTAAAAACATCAAGTACCGTTGGAGCTTCCCTTTTCAACTGTCAGCCTCCCATGATGGAAGATCGGCTGTTTTTCGCTCGCTGGGTGACCTCCCCAAGTTCTTGGGAACCTTTGAGCTCCCGCAGATCTCCATCCCGGACTGGCCGCTGCGAGCAGCTACCCCTGGCTTTCAACTCTCCTCTGGCTGGAAGAGACAATCTAAGAAGCCTCGACGATCCAGATCGGAGACCACCAAGACCCCTGATGGATGAGCTGTTCTGACCCCCCATGCCTTATGGGTCACTGTATATTGCTGCTCATGGACTTTCCTCTGCTGAGATCCTTGCTGTTTGGGACATTTGATTTAGGGGGGGCGCTGGGTTGGGGGGGCGGGTGGTCTGTGGTAGGGTAGTGCCCTCCCCTCTTCCCGGGCCCTCTCCGGCCTGGCGGCCCCTGGTTTCCCCTTGGATCAAGTCAGCGAACTGTGCCTTGTCTCGTCCCAACCTAGGCGGACCACCTCCCGCCTCTCCCTTCCCTATACTGTTTTTTTTTTTTGATATTTTCACCCTTGTCACTAAGGTGTGTTCAGATGTTTACCACATTACCCTGTAGGATACGGATTTACCTAGGTACTTGAGAGGGGACATCCCTCTCGCTTGGTGTACCTGTTATTCTCCAGCAAGTAGTCCTACTGGGGTTCTAGTTAATTACGATTGCCGTTATTATATTACTGTACATGTTTGATGTTTAAGTGTGCGGGTGCCTCTCTGTGCGACACCCACGTTACCCCACTTAGGTCCTTCAGCTCCCCTTGCGGTGCAAGCTGAAATGTTGCTAGCGACAATGTTAGTGAGGCCACTCCGGCCCGTTGTTCTCTTTGTTTCCCTCTTTTTTCTTTTCTCTTTGCTCTACCCTGGGTCCTCTGCCCACTGTCCCCCCTCCCCTCCCCTTCCCCATGCTCTGGAGATGGTGTGCTCGTTCCCGGTAAGTTGCTTCTCTCCCCTCCTACTGTATTACTTATGGCCTCCTCTAGCTTCCTGACGGTGTCCTCCCTGAACTGCAGGGGTCTCAATGTCCCAGAGAAGAGGAGACAGATAGTATTCAATTTCCATAAATTACGTACGCAGATCCTCCTTCTCCAAGAAACCCACTTCAGATCTGATTCTGTCCCCACCCTTCTTCACAAGCAATACCCCACTTGGTTCCACAGCACTAACCCATCTGCAAAGTCCAAAGGGGTTTCTATTGCTTTTTTATGCCTCTTTCACACCAGATGTCCTAGATACCCTCATAGATGCTAAAGGGAGATTTATTTTTCTTAAATTATCATATAAGAATGTGATCTATACTGTAATTAACGTGTACTCCCCTAACCAGGACCAGCTGCAGTTCTTCACCTCCATGACATCCCGCTTAAAGAAGTTTAGCACGACCAATATGATCCTGGGTGGCGACTTCAACGTGGCTCTGGTGCCCCGCATAGACACGTTGGCTGGTAAGTCCTCGCTTTCATTGGCTTCCCTGACCAAGCTGCGCACTATCCTTACTGATCTCTCCCTGGTGGATGTCTGGAGAGCTCTTCACCCCTCCACCAGGGACTACACGTACTATTCCCCTGCCCACTCTACATACAGCAGACTTGACTACGTACTCATTTCACAATCATTGCTAGACCTCTCGCCTTCTGCTTCTATTGGTCTTACGCTTTGGTCGGACCATGCCCCGGTACATGTTGCGCTGGGGAGGGCCCCCCCTCCTAGGTCCAGAACCTCTTGGAGACTAAATGACAATCTTCTCACAGACCCGACCTGCACAGACGACATTGTTCAAACCATTGTGAACTTTAACGCGGATCACGCCCACGACGATACCAACCCACTTACGAAATGGGAAGCCCTTAAATGTGTTCTGCGAGGTAAGTTTATTCAACATGGCTCCAGACTCAAGAAAGCCCGTTCGGCGGACATTTCCCGCCTTCTGGCTACTATCTCGAACCTGGAAGACTCACACAAACGTTCGCCTGATGCAGCCACTTTGGTGGATCTGGCGGGCGCGAGACGGGACCTATTACAAATCTTCTCGGACCGCTCCTTGGTGGCGAGAGATAAGGGCCGTTTCACCCATTACTCTCAAGCCAACAAGTGCGGTAAACTTTTGGCGAACACTCTCCAACCTCGGCTGGCTAGAAAACCTATACCCTTCATTGTTTCTCCCGGTGGGGGTAAAGTGTTGGCTAATGCCGCTATAACAGAGGAATTTCGCCGTTACTACGCCGATCTTTATAATCTCCCTCCCCCACAAGTTAGGCCCGGCCCTGTATCTGGAGGCTCCCCGGCAGAGCTATCCTCCTATATTGTAGACACCGCGCTCCCGTCTATACCGGCCTCCGCTAGTGAGGAACTGGACTCTCCCCTGACCGAGGCCGACTTCCGGCTGGTTATCAAAAAACGTAAGAATGGCAAAAGCCCCGGTCCGGACGGTTTTACAGCACGCTTTTATAAGTTGTTCGCTCCCCACCTGGCTCCTCTACTTGCAAAGGCCTTTAACGCCATTGAGGAGGGTGTGCGTCCCTCCCCGTCCCTGCTTTTGGCCCAGATTGTAGTCATCCCCAAATCGGGTAAGGACCCGTCTCAATGTTCCAATTATAGGCCTATCTCTCTCCTTAACATCGACCTGAAACTCTTCACGAAAATTCTATCCGATAGGCTTTCCCCCCTCTTGCCCTCTATCATACATGGTGACCAGGTGGGCTTTGTCTTGGGTCACGAGGCCCGAGACAATACTACTAAGACCATGCACCTCATCGCTTATGCTCAGAGACACGGATTACCATCTTGCCTTCTCTCCTGTGATGCAGAGAAGGCTTTTGATAGGGTCAGTTGGTCCTTTCTAGAAGCCACTCTTCGCCAGATAGGATTAGGCCCTAAAATGCTCTCGCGTATCCTTTCCCTGTATTCCGCTCCCTCTGCCTCTATCTTAGTCAACGGCACGCAGTCGAACGTGCTATCGATCAAGAACGGTACACGGCAGGGCTGCCCCCTGTCCCCTCTCCTGTTCGCTCTGGTGATAGAACACCTAGCTCAGGCGATCAGGGCCAACCCGAATATTCATGGGATCCAAACGCCCTCCGCTGATTGCAAGCTCTCCCTATACGCAGATGATCTGCTTCTTTATGTCACCCGACCCCACCTGAGCATCCCATCCATCCTGGCAGAGATTGACAGATTTGGCAGACTCAGCAACTACAAATTAAATTTGACCAAAACGGAAGCGTTAAACTTATCCCTACCACAGCACACCCTCGCCCTCCTCAAATCCAATTTTTCCTTCCATTGGAAGGAGAAATCCATCTCCTATTTGGGAACTGCTATACCAGCGCATCTGCCCGAGGTATACGCTTTAAATTACACTCCACTCTTAACCAAGCTTCGGCTCCTCACGGAGAAGCGCATGGACCTACCGGTGTCATGGTTTGGGCGTATGAACACTCTCAAAATGGACATTTTGCCGAAGCTGCTGTACTTGTTCCAAGCGCTCCCCATAGCTCTCCCCTCCGCTTTTTTCCGTACGTTGCGCTCTATGGCCATTCGGTTTGTGTGGCAGGGGAAATGCCCCAGGCTGAAACATTCGCTGCTCTGCTCCCCCGTCTCCAATGGGGGTACAGGCCTCCCAGACTTTGAACTCTATCACGCGTCTGCAGTGCTTTCTCGACTCTTGGAATGGTTCCCCCGCCCCCTAACTAAGATTGCTACCCGGGTTGAACAGGACTTAACCTCAATCGATCTCCGTGCGCTTCCCGGGGGACACGGTGGGGGGTACCGGTCGATGACAGGTCTGTCTCCCCTAACCAAAGATGCCCTGGGGCTTTGGTATCGCAGGCGTGAAGCCTGGGCGCTTTCAACTGATCCCAGCCCACTGACTCCCCTGTTTGACAACCCAGCTTTCCCCGAGGGTAGACTGACCAGGGCTCTTGGCGACTACGATAGGGACTCCTGGCCGACGGCACGACACTTCGTACACGCCTCCACAGGCTCCTTTCTTTCACCTGGGGCTTCCCCCTCTGCTAGACTGACCTGGCTCACCCATATGCACTTGACGACCTATTGTAGGACGCTACACACCTCTCAGCAGGTCCATAGACCCCTGACGGACTTTGAACATTTATGCTCACTGACGGAAACCCAGAGGCACACCCTCTCGTTGGTGTACAAACTGATTTCTGACCACACCCATGGATCCCTCCCCAAATTCACTGCAGCTTGGTCAGAGGACCTTGAGAGGCCCATTACCGAGACTGAGTGGCAAACAGCCTTTTTCTTCACTCATAAGTCCTCAGTGTCCAGTTATGCACAAGAAAAAAATTATAAGGTGCTGTCTAGGTGGTACAGAGTCCCGTCCGCCCTCAGGGTCATGTTTCCGTCGACTTCCGACTCCTGCTGGAGATGCGGCCTGGCTATTGGTTCGTACCGTCATGTCTGGTGGGACTGTGAATTGCTCCGTCCGTTCTGGAACCATATTTTTGAAGTATATTCTGAACTGTACGGTGACCCCCTCTCCCCTTCTCCCTTCATTGCCCTTCTTTCCATTCTCCCAGGCTCCACTAAATTTCAAAAGAATTCCCTCCTGAAATTTTGTCTTAGCGCTGGTAGGCAACTGATCGCCAGGCACTGGAAATCACCCTCCCCTCCGACCTTGATTGAGTGGGTAAGCGAAATGAATGGTATCATGCTCATGGAAGAATTGCAAGCTAAATCCTTAGACAGATATGATAAATTCTCTTTCACCTGAAGCTTGTGGAGACACTACTCCAAGCTAAAGGTCAGGCTATCACCCATTGCACCCCTGTAGCTGCTGGACCCAAGCCCGCATACGGGCACGGTGCAGTGGAGCTGGAGTGTGGTCTCCTTTGACCCCCTCTCTGAGTTTAGTTTCTCTTACCCTAACAGGTTGTATTCCCTAGGCGGGAACAGAGCACACCGTCTCCCCGACCCCCCCCTCCCCTATTCCATTTCCCCCCCCCTCTTCCCCACCTTCTCTTACCCTTATTCTTACTATTCCTTCCTCTTTCTCTCTACTGGTCTTCTTAGCCCCCCCTTGGGCCCCCCTCGATGGCCCATTGGTTACCCACAGGCACTCTGTTAGTACACTGGGCTGAACGCTTTTTATAGTGGTGGTACTGTTTTATGGCTATTCTGTAGTTATCAACGCACAAGCCCAGCTTTTCTCGCTTCTTGAACTACATAAGCTTTCACTTTCTTGGATCTCGGGCGCAGCAGGATCCCGAAGGGGCGCCCGGATTGAGCTCTAATAGTAGTAGTTCCCCTTTTCTTCTTCATTTTTTATTTTACTTATATGCTGGTTTGTTTTATCAATCTATAGATGTATGCCCACCCACTGTACCCATAATGTGATTATTTGTGCAAGCTTGTGTGTGTGCTTTGGAGCGCCTATGTTTTTTTTTTTCCCATTATGGTATTGGCTACCCTGTGTAGGGGGCCGGGTCCAATATGTTCATGTTGTTTATTCTTTTTTTCTCTTCACTGTCTGAAAACCTTTAATAAATACTTATTGAACCTAAAGCAAAATTAAAGTAAAAAAAAATATTTTTTCTTTTAGGTTTACACGAGAAAAAGATTATCCTATCTTAGGTCAATAATCACATAATTTGTGAAAGGTGAATTACTGTGCTGTCTTGTGAACCACTCTACCTAAGACCCCTTTCACACTGAAGCGTATTTACAGTGTTTGAGCGTTAAAAATATCGCTATTAAAACGCTCATAAAACACTCTCCATGCATCTCAATGGAGCCTTTCACACTGAGTCCTGCAAGCAGCATCTTTGGAGCAGCTTTTGGGTGCTAAATAAAAATGCTCCAAAAACGCCCCCTTCCATTGAAATTTATTAAAAGCGCTGTAAAAACGCCTTACCCTTTCACACCGAGGCGTTGCACTTGCGGGGAGTTGAGAAAAGTCCTGCAAGCAGCATCTTTGGAGCAGCTTTTGGGCGCTGAAAAAAAACGCTCCAAAACGCCCCTCTCCATTAAAACATTAGGGTCTTAGCGGTGCTTTACCAGCACATTGGGATTGCAGATGAGTCTTTTCTCGAAAAATGCTCGAATAACGCTCGAAAAACATTTGAAAAATGCTCGAAAAAACGCCCCAGTGTGAAAGGGGCCTTAGTGTAGTGTGGTATATAATGAATACTGCTGCAACTTAAATGTGAGAGACACACAATAAATCAAATCTAAAAAAAATAAGCTGCGCTGTATAAGCGATAAGTATAGTGACATGTGTAAATCATATACCATACATCAACTTTAATGAAGGCTTAAAGAATCCCAGTCTGCTGATGGTAATAAACAATGAACTGATATACTCCAAAGTTGTGCATATGAATCACAAATTAAATTAATGAACTCAAATATTAGTAAATGTGCAATTCCGTTTTTAAAGAGATTAAATGTTTTATTGATTACACTATGGAAGCCCTCTTTCTTCCTCACATGGGCAACTGCTGACCGTGGGCATTGCCAAGAATACCTTGAGCGGAGGATCTGGGACGTCTTGCTGACAAGCACACAGACCCGGCCTGGGGTTTAAACTATAGGCGAATGTGATCTCCTTAAAAAAGAGATCAATACAGCTGGTAAGCAGCAGTGGTTTCTTAGGTGGAGGAACTTTTCTATCTTAAAGGGGTTGTAAAGGTTATTTTTTATTTTCTAAATAGGTTCCTTTAAGCTAGTGCATTGTTGGTTCACTTACCTTTTCCTTCGATTTCCCTTCTAAATGTTTTTTTTCTTTGTCTGAATTCCTCACTTCCTGTTTCTCCTCAGTAAGCTTGCCCCCAACATCCAAGCCGTTCTGGCTAGGGGTTAGTCAGTCAGAACAGCTTACTGAGGGGGAACGGGAAGTGACAAATTCAGACAAAGAAAAAAAAAACATTTAAAAGGGAAATTTAAGGAAAAGGTAAGTGAACCAACAATGCACTAGCTTAAAGGAACCTATTTAGAAAATAAAAAATGAACCTTTACAACCCCTTTAACTCACCATATTTTCTTGGGTGTTTTGTCGTTTTAAGTCACCGAGGATTAGTGTGCTGAGGATCTTCCATATGAACTGGCTCTTGGAGTGTTGCAATGTTGTGGAACTTTTTCTCAAGCAGCATTAATGATACGGACCTTTATAGGGCACTCAGTCTTTAGGAATTTGTGATTCACATTTACTAATATTTGAGTTCATTAATTTAATTTGTGATTCATATGCACAACTTTGGAGTATATTAGTTCATTGTTTATTACCGTCAGCAGACTGGGATTCTTTTAGCCTTCATTGAAGTTGATGTATGGTATATGATTTACACATGTCACTATACTTATCACTTATACAGCGCAGCTTCTTTTTTTTAGATGCAATAATCTCATCAGTGTGTGTATTTAATGCATTAACATTGTAGCTAAAAGTGGTTATATTGACATTTTAGACCTTTCAAACTGATTTTGTAACGCGGCAGCAATCCTGCGCACCGTAAGATTGATCATAGCGGCGGTTCCGCCGCTAGATCGTTCTTACAGGCGGCGGGAGGGGACATCCCCCCCCCCCCCGCCGCCATCCAGTGCTTCTCTGGGCTCTCCCGTCCCATCGGGGGCCCGGAGAGATGATCTCCGTCCGCCGGATGTTTGCCATAGAGATGACTGGTGACCAGATGGTCACCGGTCATCTCTATGACCATCGGAGGCCCGGGGCGCGATGTGATGACGTCATGCCCGGGTCCCTGTAAGTAAACAAACCACAATTGCGGCTAGTTTGAATGAGATCTGTGAATTTTTTTTCACGATTTCATTCTTTCCAGCCTGGAGGAGAGATGTGGGGTCTTATTGACCCTGCATCTCTCCTTAAAGAGGACCTGTCACACACATTCTTATTAGAAGGGATGTTTACATTCCTTGTAATAGGAATAAAAGAGATTGAAAAAAAAAAGTGTAAAAAAAGTGTAAAAAATAAATAAATAAGTAAAATAAAAAAATATAATAATAATAAAAAAATGTAAATGCCCCTGTCCCCGGGAGCTCGCGCTCAGAAGCGTACGCACACGTAAGTCCCGCCCACGTATGTAAACGTCGTTCAAACCACACATGTGAGGTGTCGTAGCACTAGACCTCCTCTGTAACTCTAAACTGGTAACCTGTAAAAATGTTAAAGTGTCGCCTATGGAGATTTTTAAGTAACAAAGTTTGGCGCCATTCCATGAGTGTACGCAATTTTAAAGCATGACATGTTAGGTATCTAGTTACTCGGCTTAACATCATCTTTCATATTTTACCAAAAAATTGGGCTAACTTTACTGTTTTGTTATTTTTTAATTTATGAAACCATTTTTTTTTCAAAAAAAAAAGCCGTTTGAAAAATGATTGCGCAAATACGGTGCAAGATAAAAAGTTGCAATGACTGCCATTTTATTCCCTAGGGTATCTGCTAAAAAAACATATATAATACTTGGGGGTTCTGAGTAATTTTCTAGCAAAATAATGATGATTTGTACATGTAGAAGAGAAGTGCCAGAATAGGCCCGGGAAGGAGGTGGGTTTTAAAGCCCGGTATTGAAGTGGTTAAAGAGGTGTTCCAGTCTGTAAAAAAATTGAAGCTGATGACTTTTAATATAAGGACACTTACCTGTCCAGGGAGCCAGCAATGTCTGCATCCCTAGCTGATTCGTCAATCGGTTTCAGGTGCAGGCACCAGTATCTGTAGTAAGAGAAACAGAAAGTGAAGCCTTGTGGCTTCACAGCCTATTTCCTACTGCACATGTGCGAGTCACGCTGCACTTTCTAAATGGTCCCGCCGTCTTCTGGGATCTCTGTGTCCCAGAAGGCAGCAGGGGAAAGGAGGAGGGACTGGATATTACGTAGACCGCTGTGTATGTGTGGCCTCACTGAAGTGGCTCTTACTCCATAGGGTCGTCTGAATCCATACCCGTGTTTGTGCTGGGAGATCGAGCGGCTCTGGGTTCTTGATCACATGATCACAGTGATCAGTAACTGTACAGCCTACCACTGTGTTCTTTCTTCTTTGGATGGAGAAAAAATATATTGAAGGGAATTTGATAAAACTGAAGCAGACTGAATCTGAAGCAGAGGTGTGTGGCAACCAATCAGCTTCTATCTTCAGCTTGTTCATTTAAACCTTGAAAATGAAAGATGTTGGTTTCCATTCACAACTGCTCTAGATTCTGGCAGCTCCAGTTTTGATAAATCCCTCTCATTGCATCTTTTTTTACTTGCTAGAGAATTGTGTCAATAAAAATAAAGAAGATGTGTAGAAAATAAATAAGTATAATAAAGATAAAAAAGCTAGATCAGAGTTAGGGACACGTTTAGGGTCAAATATCAGGGTTGGTGTCGGGGTGAATTTGATTTAAATCAACTCAATTTAAATCATCATTTTTACAGAGCAACTGTCATCTCTGTCCCGCAGAGGCTCCTCCTCTGACCCGCTGTTGACTCACCGACAGTCTCATTCACTTAAATGGAACAGCTGGTGATGCGGCAGTGACACAAGGTGGGGGATGTGGTGGCAGTAGGTGAGTGGATGCCTCCTAAGACCGCATACACACGATCGGTCCAAACCAGTGAAAATGGACTGAAGTCCAGTTTCATCGGTCCAAACTGACTGTGTGTACGGCCCATCGGTCTGTCGTCCTTCGGACCAAAGTTTTAAAACTTGCTTTAAAACCGATGGTTAGTACGCAAAAGCATTGGTTCAAAAACTGGCGCATGCTCAGAATCAAGTCGACGCATGCTTGGAAGCATTGAACTTAATTTTTTCAGCACGTCGTTGTGTTTTACGTCACCGCGTTCTGACACGATCGGATTTTGAACTGATGGTGTGTACGCACATCAGACTATCATGCCACTTCAGCGGTGATCCGATGAAAACGGTCTGCTGGACCATTCTCATCGTGTTGGGGCTTATTCTTGCTTTTAGTTAGAATCGTTAATATTGTGTAAATGCATCAATGCTGTGCATGTTATCTCAGCATGCAGAGCTTGGATTCATTGAATGAGTAAATATTGCAGGATGTACAACTTCACGCTACATAACTAAGCTCCATTTCATGCTGATTAAACTAAATTATTAATGTATCTTAAAAAGAAAACTATCTGTAGATAGATCTTTACTCCAAAAGCATTTTATTAAAATAAATTTGATTAAAAAAAAAAAAAAACTTGCTTAGTGTCAGTTAGTGTAGATAAAAAAGTATAAACACACTATTGTTTCTGGGTCTTACTATGGGTATAAACATCAAATAACATACACATTTGTGTTATTGTTGTGCTTATCAGGAGCAGGAAAATGTATTTGGAGTTATTTTTTGGTTGTGGGTTATGGTAATGGCAAGAAATATACAGCTAAATAAAAATTTTGAGACAGTTTTTCTTATAAATAAAAATAAAAACCATGAGATGATCATTTACCACCAAATGAAGATTCAATTTGTCCTGAAAAAACAAGTATAACTTCTCTAGATACACTAAAACCCCTTTCACACTGTGACGTTTTTCAGGTGCTTTGGCGCTAAAAAAATAGCGCCTGTAAAGTGCCTGAAAAATGGTTCATCTGCAGTCCCAATGTGAAAGCCCGAGTGCTTTCACACTGGGGCGGTGCACTTGCAGGACAAAAAGTCCTGCAAACAGTGTCTTTGGGGTGGTTTGCGAGCGGTGTATACAGCGCTCCTAAACCGCCCCAGCCCATTGGACTGCATGGACAGCGCTACCGAAACTTCGGCAGTGGTGCTACACGGGTGCTTTTAACCCCTTCTAGGGGGTTAAAGGTGCTCCGCTCCTACCCAAATAACAGCGATAAAGTGCCGCTTTACCGCTACCGTCCCCGCCGCCCCAGTGTAAAAAGGGTTTACTTTTATGTTTATTTTACCTTCATAATGGGGTTAAACACAATAGTTTAGTAGCGTTAATAAACAAAACCGCAGGCAGCACATAGAGGGGGTCTTTTCTTTGTAGCCCAGGGTGAGCTTCCCAAAGTTAAAGCTAAATTTGATTCTCTGTCATTTCAGGCATATAAAAAAATCATAGGTGTGCGCAGCCTATTGCAATAGGGTGTGCACCCCAAAGCTCAAACATACAGTAAATGCTTGTGTGTAAACATATATCGGGCAGTAGGGCAATGTACAGTGTCTGTAGGGCAGAGATCGGTGTCAGTAGAGCTGTGGACGTTGTCAGTAGGGCAGTGGACGGTGTCAGAAGAGCAGTGGACACTGTCAGTAGGGCAAAGGTCGGTGTCAGTAGAGCAGTGAACAGTGTCAGTAGAGCAGTTGACGGTGTCAGTAGAGCAGTGGACAGTGTCAGTAGAGCAGTGGACGGTGTCAGTAGAGCAGTGGGCGCTGTCAGTCGAGCAGTGGGCGCTGTCAGTCGAGCAGTGGGCGCTGTCAGTCGAGCAGTGGGCGCTGTCAGTCGAGCAGTGGGCGCTGTCAGTCGAGCAGTGGGCGCTGTCAGTCGAGCAGTGGATGGTGTCAGTAGGGCAGTGGATGGTGTCAGTAGGGCAGTGGACGGTGTCAGTAGAGCAGTGGACGGTGTCAGTAGGGCAGTGGACGGTGTCAGTAGGGCAGTGGACGGTGTCAGTAGGGCAGTGGACGGTGTCAGTAGGGCAGTGGATGGTGTCAGTAGGGCAGTGGACGGTGTCAGTAGGGCAGTGGACGGTGTCAGTAGAGCAGTGGACGGTGTCAGTAGAGCAGTGGACGGTGTCAGTAGAGCAGTGGACGGTGTCAGTAGAGCAGTGGACGGTGTCAGTAGAGCAGTGGACGGTGTCAGTCGAGCAGTGGACGGTGTCAGTCGAGCAGTGGGCGCTGTCAGTCGAGCAGTGGGCGCTGTCAGTCGAGCAGTAGGCGCTGTCAGTAGAGCAGTGGGCGCTGTCAGTAGAGCAGTGGGCGCTGTCAGTAGAGCAGTGGATGGTGTCAGTAGGGCAGTGGACGGTGTCAGTAGGGCAGTGGACGGTGTCAGTAGGGCAGTGGACGGTGTCAGTAGGGCAGTGGACGGTGTCAGTAGGGCAGTGGACGGTGTCAGTAGGGCAGTGGACGGTGTCAGTAGGGCAGTGGACGGTGTCAGTAGGGCAGTGGACGGTGTCAGTAGGGCAGTGGACGGTGTCAGTAGGGCAGTGGACGGTGTCAGTAGAGCAGTGGATGATGTCATGAAAATTGGGAATCTGTTTTTTTTTATTTTTTTATATGCTAATAAAAATCATTGTACCAGAAAACATAAAGCTAAATAAAGACAATAAGGGCCAGATTCTCAAAAGAGATACGATGGTGTATCGCAGGAAACACAGTCGTATCTCTGTTTTTTTTACTGGGTATCTATGCATGTGATTCCTAGAATCACTTACGCATAGATACAGTGAAAATCCGACAGGTGTAAAACACTTACACCGTCGGATCGTAGATGTAATTACTTTTCTGGCCGCTAGGTGGCCTTTACATTTTTTTTTCATTTGCCTATGCAAATTAGCCTAATACGCCGATTCCCGAACATTCTTACGCTGCCCCGTCATTGTTTACGTAGTTTCCGTAAGCTTAAACCTACCCCTGCTATATGAGGGGTAGGTTTACGAAGTTCCGTCGTTGCCATGTTAAGTATGGCGTCGGGTCAGCGTCGTATTTTTCCTGTCGGTTATGTCGTTTTACTAAGTCGTTCGCGAATAGGGCATTGCGTAAGTAGCGATCACATCGTTTTGACGTCGGTTTCAACAAGGTTTTCCAACGTGAGCTGGAGCATGCGCACTGGGTTTTTTTCCCGGCCCGAATTATGCACAGTTTGATCGACGCGGGGGCGCGCTTAATTTAAATACAAGCCGCCCCCTTTGAATTACACGGCCTTACGCCGGGCCATTTACACTACGCCACCGCAACTTACGGAGCAAGTGCTTTGGGAATACGGCACTTGCTCTGTTAAATTGCGGCGGCGTAGTGTAAATGGCGGGCCATGTATGTGAATCTGGCCCTAAGATGTTGCCGCTGTGCATGCTGCAGCCCATCACATTCTTTAAAATTGGTCCAAGATGTGTAGCTAAGGAAGCTCCACGATGTTCTCTTTGCTTCATGGAACATAGATAGCTTTGTGATTGGAGGAGACAGAAATTGTGACATTGACACATGATAAGATAGAAAAGAGAAATTTTCTGCATAAAGTAAGTTTATTGCTTATCTCTTATCTGCCCAGAGATCATCTTTAATATTCATCAAAATATTGTATGAAAATTTTAGGCAGATGATATAGTAAATAGTTATGCAACTTTTGTTTAAGGATTTTTACGTTTTTTTTTATTTTTTTTAGCGCAGCCTTTCTTTTAGTAAACATCTGACACACTTAAACTGCTACAGTCTTTAAAACCGCTTGGCCTTTGTTGTTCAGTAACCTTTTCTTATGCCGTGTGAATGTAATTAACACTGGTCTTCCCCAGAGGTCCCAATTAATGGGACAGTAACATTTTGCTGAGATGTCTTGCTGGGATTATAGTTAATTCCTTTTAAAACGCTTTTGAAATTAAAGTAAATTATGATGGTTTGTGATTTATTTTTTAACCTTTGTTATATTCCTAGTTGGTTAAACTACTTTCAACAGACAGAATCTTTGAGGGATTAGCATTTATTTCAGTTGGCTTAAAGTAGCAGATGTTTGTTGATGCAGTAAAGCTGACGAGGTTCCACAGAGTGATAGGAAATATTATTTACAGTTTTTTTCTTGTTCTTGTTCTGATTATTGTAAATAAGGCTGAGAGCAGTGCCGCGTACACACGATGGTCTAAAATCCGATGGATTTTTTCATCGGAATTTTGTTCAAGCTGTCTTGCATACACACTGTCAGACTAAATTCCGACCGTCCAAAGCGTGGTGGCGTAAAACACTATGACGAGCCGAATAAAATTAAGTTCAATGCTTCCAAGCATGCGTCGACTTGATTCTGAGAATGCATGGATTTTTCTCTGACGAAATTTCACACATACGAGCAACACATTTCCAACTTTTTAGAGTCCCTTCTTAGGAATCATGACTAGTCCATAGCCAACACTGCTTTTAAGTCCAAATATTGCTCAAACCCTAATTTCTCTGCTGTACTCCCAACATCAAGAGCAACACAATTACACAAACCCCATTGTATTGTGCTAAATGGGAAAGTGATCTCAAAGCAGCTCAAACTCCGAAGACTTGAATGCTATATGCTGGTCTCATAATGTGGTTGCTTTGGAAAATTTGTTGGCACGTTACTCCAGCACAGATAGCTAAATGTCTACCTAGTTATTCAAAAACTGCTTTAGCATTTGCTCTGACCTGGCAATCCCCATCGATAACCAGGTGGCTTTATATTCTGGCTTACATCTCTGACTACAGTGCATATGGTGAAATTGTCATATTGCCAGCATGGCATTATTACTATTATAATATAGGATTTATATAGCGCCAACAGTTTTCCAGCAGCGCTTAACAAAATTAAGGCAGACATTACAGTTACATTACAGTTTGGTACAAGAGAAATCAGAGGGCCCTGCTGATTAGAGCTTACAATCTGAAAGGGAGGGTCAATTGATACAAAAGTAGCTGTGGGGAATGAGCTGATGGAGGAAGTAAAACAGTGTATTAGTTGAAAGCAAGCAGGATAGGCTTCTTTAAAGAGAAGGGTTTTCACGGATCGTCTAAAGATGGATAGATTAGGAGACAGTCGAACAGATTGGGTTAGGGAGTTCTAAAGGATGGGAGAAGCTCTACAGAAATTCTGGAGGCGAGCATGGGAAGAGGTGACAAGGGAGCTAGAAAGCAGGTGGTCTTGGGATGACCAAAGAAAGTGGCTTGGTTGGTATTTTGGGACTAGGTTAGTAATTAAGCTGGGGGCAGAGTTATGGATGGCTTTGTAAATTATTGTTAGTACTTTACATTTTATTTGTTGGGTTAATGGAAGCCAGTGGAGGGATTGGCAGAGAGGACAGGCACTGAATGGTTGGTAAGCTGGATGAGTCTTGCAGCGACATTCATTATAGACTGAAGGGGGTATAGTCTATGTAAAGGAGGGAGGGGTTCAGTTGTCTAGAGATAACCAGGGAGTGAATTAAAAGCTTGGTGGTGTCATTAATGAAAAAGGGGAATATTCTAGAAATGTTGTGAAAGCTCAGGTGGCATGATTTGGACAAGGATTGGATGTGGGCCTGACAGGACAGTTCAGAGTCTAAGGTTACCCCTAGCTCCCTGGCATTTGGGGGCAGACTAATAGATGTGCTATTGATCTTGACAGAAAAGTTAGGGGATAGGGGCATGTGGGGGAGAAAATATTAAGAGCTCGGTTTTAGATAGATTCAGTTTAATGAAGTGGTTTGACATCCAGGCTGATATGTCTTTTAGTAAATTAGTGATGCATGAGGAGACTGATGGGGTGACCTGAAGGGCAGAGGGATAGATATGGGTGTCATTGATACATAAATGGTAGTGGAAATCATGGGAGGCTATCAGCTGACCCAGGGATGACGTGTACATCGAGAATAGTAGAGGTTCAAGGTCAGAACCTTGGGGGACCCCCAACGTTAAAAAAAAGTTGGAGAGGAGGAAGTGGAGTTGTAAGTGACACTGAAGGTGCGGTGAGATAGGTAAGATTCGAACCAACGGAGAGCGCAGCCATGGAGACCAAGCAAATTTAGTTTTTTGAGGAGGAGGAAGTGGTCAAAGGCAGCGGAAAGGTACGGATTAATGACTGCTATCAGTAAGTCGTTTGTGAGTTTTAGGAGGGCAATTTCAGTGGAGTGTTGAGGGCGAAATCCAGACTAAAGGGGATCAAGAAGGTTATTCTCAATAGGTGGTCGCTCAGTCGGTTGTAGACTAAACATTCAAGGAGTTTGAAGGCAAAAGGGAGTAAAGAGATGGGTCTTAGGTTGTTAAGATTGGTAGGGTCCAGTGAGGCCTTTTTTAGAGGGTTGGGGAAGATGCCAGTAGAGAGAGAGGTTGAAGATATGAGTTAAAGAGTGTAGGATAGAGCCAGAGTGTGATCGTAGTATTTGAGAAGGTCCAGGGAGCAGGAGGTTAGGCGGGTGTTAGGAAAAGGTTTTGTGACTTTCTCTATAGTAGCTGGGTTAAAAGAGGGAATTATTGATTGTGCAGGAGGATAAGGAGTGTAAAGTGAGGGAGATATCTGTTGAGTGAAGATCTCAAGGCTTATTTTTAAAGCGATTAGCAATCTCCTGGGCAGTGAGTAAGTTAGTGGATGGAGGATGAAGTAGAGTGGTACAGGTAGAGAAGAGGTGACGGGGACTGCGTGAGAGGGTGTTGATGAGAGTGATAAAGTAGGTCTGTTTGGCAGTGTGAAGGCAGGAATGGTATTTTTGTAAGGCAGATTTATATTGGCTGAAATCTTGCTGTGACTGAGGCCCCGTACACACGGCAGAGAACCTCGACGGGCGGAACACATCATTCCGCCCGTCGAGGTTCTCTGCCGGCCGCCAGAATCGGCGACCCGCCGTCAGGAAAGGCAACCAGCCATTCATCCCGACGGGCCGTCGAGCAAATAGAGAACCTGTTCTCTATTTGCTTGGCGGGTTTCCCGACGGGCGGGGCTCGCCGAGAGCGTACACACGGCCGAGGTTCTCGGCAGAATGCGGCTCCCAGCGAGGTTCTCGCTGGTTTCTGCCGAGAACCTCGGCCGTGTGTACGGGGCTTCAGTCTTACACCAAAGACGCTAAAGAGCTAAGTTTTGGCTAAGTTTTTTGAGGCTTCTGGTACTGTCTGTCTTTCATGGTTGTAGCGGTCTGGACCTGATTCTGTGTGTAGTGAGGGGGGCCAAGGTATCCAGGATGGATGACAGTGAACTGTTGGAGACAGAAGTGGCCAAGTAGTCAAGGAAGCTTGATACCGGTCCAGGAGGCCGATAGATCTCAGCAATTTTCAATGACACTAGAGAAAATTGTATAATGTATTAATAAATCTGAGTGGCAATCACCTAAAAATAGAAGCATTCTATAGCTTGATATTCCTAGTATAGAACAACCAATCCATAACTTGGTGATCATTTATAAAACAAACCCCAAATGTGCAGGGTTTATCAACATTTTAGCATAAACAATGTATCATTTCACACTTAAGGCCCCTTTCACATGTGCGGACCGTATGTCCGCATTTTCATCTATCCGTTTACGGATGAAAACGGGACATACATTGGTCCTTATGTGATTGCGGGTGTCAGCGGATGAACATCCGCTGACACCCGTAATCATCCGCCTCCGCAAAGATCTGCTTTTGCGGACGGAAGAAAACCCTATTTTTTTCTTCCGTCTGCAGAGTGGATCGGATGAACACGGACACACGGTCCGTGTTCATCCGCTCCCCCATAGGGGAGAGTGGAGAAAAAACAGGGCGGTCTCTGCACAGTGTGCAGGGACCGCCCTGTCAGCCAACAGCTCAGCGGGGATTTACGGAGGATCCCCGCTGAACAGACGGACACGCACGGGGCGGATCAATACTGATCCACCCCGTGTGAAAGGGCGTTATGATCTAATAGTATCGGTTCACACAGGGGCAACACGACTTCCAGCGCGACTTTGCGAGACGATTTCAGCGTGACTTGGAGCGACTTACAACACGACTTCAAGTTGCCTCCAGGACAGGCAACTTTGCCAGTGGCCAATCAAACAATAATCAGCTCTGTGGAAGGGAGGGGTTTGCCTGAGAAAACCATCTTTTCTTCCTGTAAAGTTGCTTCAGTTAAGACAGTGATCTGACTTTGGAGGCAACTTTCATTGAAATCAATGGGTACAAGTTGCCTACAAGTTGCCTTGAAGTAGTACAGGAACCTTTTCTGAAGTCGGAGCGACTTCAGTAGTGTACATTAAGACGGCTCTTATTCACTTCAATGGAATTTCTCATGTCGCGCGACTTGGGGCGACTCAAGTCGGATCACAAGTCGCTGTAGTGTGAACCGGCACTAAAGGCTCGTACACACGCTCGGTTTACTCCGCAAGAACCAGCAAGAAAATTGCTGGCAGAGCTTTCTTGCCGAGTATACCGATCATGTGTTCGAGGCTTTCAGGTTTCTCGACAAGAAAACTGCCCAGAATCTAGACGAGAAAAATAGAGAACATGTTCTCTATTTTTCTCGTTGTGAGATTCTCGGCAGTTTTCCTGCTGAGAAACCTGAGGCCGCGTACACACGGCAGAGAACCTCGACGGGCAGAACACATCGTTCCGCCCGTCGAGGTTCTCTGCCGGCTGTCGAAATCAGCTACCCGCCCGTCGGGAATGGCAACCAGCCATTCATCCAGGCGGCCGTCGAGCAAATAGAGAGCGTGCTCTCTATTTCTGCTCGATGGGATTCCCGACGGGATGCTCGCCGAGAGCGTACACACGGCCGAGGTCCTCGCTGGAATGCAGCTTCCAGCGAGGTTCTCGCTGGTTTCCAGCGAGAACCTCGGTTGTGTGTACGCCGCCTCAGAGTGTGTATAATTACCTGTCGCCGTGAAAACCCGCGCATGCTCGAAATGACTTTGACTCATGCATGGTAGCTTCCTAAGCATAGGTAGGATGCAGCAAGATGGCGGTGACGGCATCAAATGTGACGAGTGCATGTTCGTCCTACGCAATGACGTCACCGCGTTCTTGCCTTTCAAGGAGAGTCTGTACACTCGGGCGGCAAGAGATTCTTGCCAAGAATCTCGTCAGGGAAAACAACATTTTTTTTCCTGACGAGATTTGACGATATCTCCTAAAAATTTCCACTGATTATTTGTTTTGCTTACGCCTTACTTGTTCAAGGTATATTTGCTCTATTCTTAGTGTTTTCTTATAGTGTATTATTATAATTTTTAATATTTATATATTGTATCATAATCTGTTAAATCATTCTCTGTTAGATATTTTACCAAAGGCTGAAAAAGAAGATGACTTGATTTTATCAGCTACTGTGTCTTCTACGCTTGACGCTGTGTCTGTAAGTATTAAATACAAACGTGTTGACCTTTTAATTATTGTGCTTATGTTCACATGTGATCATTGTCTCTCTGATTTTGTGAGTTCCTTGCACCAACCTTTACCATATTTAGGTAATAAAAGCTTAAAGGGAATGCATGTACAAATAAGTATTTTGGGGTATATTAGAAATATTTCATATTAATATTTTATATTCCCTTATAAGCCATTAATTGGAGCTTAAGGGTGCTTAACCACTTCAATACCAGGCACTTTCCCCCCTTCCTGCCCAGGAAAATGTTCAGCTTTCAGCCTTGTCGCACTTTGAATGACAATTATGCGGTCACACAACACTGTACCAAAACAGTCATTTTCTTCCCACAAATTAAGATTTTTTTTGGTGGAATTTGATCAACACTGGTGTTTTTTTTTTTTTTTGCTAAACAAACTGACATTTTTGAAAAAAAAAAAAACTGATGGGCACTGATAGATGGCACTGGATAGGCAGCACTGATGAGCTACTGACAGGCATTACTGAGTGTCACCTGAAGGTCACTGACAGGCATTACTGATGGGGCACTGATTGGCATTATGATGGACACTGTCAGGCGATCTTTATGGGGCACAGGCTGGCAGCTGATTGGCAGCTGATGGGCACCTCTGATGGGGGCTGCACTGATAATCAATGTGCTTATTATCAGCACAAACCCCCCCTCTGACAGGGAGAGCCGTCGATTGGATCTCCCTGTCAGCGCGAAACGGAAAAAGACCGTTTACCGGCCCTTCTTAATTCATGCAATGATCAGCTGGGATTGGTCACAGATGATCACGTAGTAAGAAGCCTCTATACTACGATCGGAGGTGCGGTGTGTCAGACTGACACAGCACCTCCGATCGCTGTGCTGCGTGCCCCCGTCAAAGCGTAATTTTGCTATATGATGGGCGGCAAGTGGTTAAGGGTCCTTTTCGCTTGCTTTCCTCCATGTCCCTCTGTTGAAAAATAAGCCTTTTACAGAAAATCGGTAGAAATTACTGTTTCAGAGTGGTAACTCATCCTTTATCAGATGGCTGCATCTCAGGTTTCAGTAAAGGCCCGTACACACGATTGGACTTTTTGACAACAAACCTCCGACAGATGTGTTTTTGCAGACAATCCGACCGTATGTACGCTCCATCGGACAAACTTTTTCATCGGACAAATGTTCGCTGTGTGAATAGACAAACTTTCTGGCAACAATTGTTCTACGTCAGCTAATCTGATTATGTGTACACAAGTCCATCAGACTAAAGTCCAAAGTACAAACACGCATGCTCAGAACCAATGCTAAAGATCAGACAACAATTACAGAAGTTGCCCAAAGGGTGGTGGTAAAGAGCAGTAAAACCACGTAGTATGTCTATTAAGTCACTATGTTCCTGTTTGTTGGCTGAAAAAGTCCTACCGTGTGTATGAATGCCAAGTTCACGGACAACGCCCTTCAGAGCAAAATCCACTGAAAAGTCCATTGGAAGGCCCCGTACACACGAGCAAATAAATCTGCTCAAATCGGTCAGACAGACCGATTTAATCAGATTTGTCTGCTGGCTGTTTTGGTTTGATCGCTGTACACACGATCAAACCAAAATCCCCGCCGGCAGACAGCACGATGACGTGACGTTGACGCCGCCACATCACCGCACCAGGAAGTAAAACACTTCCGCGCATGCGTCGAATCCATTCGACGCATGTGCGGGCAGATATGTCTGCTGGTTAGCGTACTAACCAGCAAACATATCGGTCCGACGGGTTCGTGTGTACGTGGCCAAAGTCTGATCGTGGAAGGCTTAAGACAAAATGAGCTGCAAAGCAGGGCCCTTCCGCATTAGCAAAAATGTTATATTTTATATTGGATATCACACAAACATAAAATATAAATATATATATATAATATAGTGAAGGAAAAAAGTATTTGAGCCCCTGCTGATTTTGTACATTTGCCCACTGTCAAATAAAGGATCAGTCTATAATTGTAATGGTAAGTTTAACAGTGAGAGACAGAATAACAACACAAATATCCTGAAAAACGCAATTCAAAAGAGTTTTATAAATGGATTTGCATTTTCAAGAGTGAAATAAGTATTTGATCACGTATCAATCGCCAAGATTTCTGGTTCCCAGGCGTCTTCTATATGGGTAACGAGCTGAGATTAGGAACACTCTCTTAAAGGGAGTGCCCTAATCTCAGTTTATTACCTGTATAAATGACACCTGTCCAAAAAAGCAATCAATCAGATGTTCGATCGTGTGTATGCGGCCTTAAGGGTGTTTAAGTGCCCAGTGGTTAAGGGGTTAAAACCTTCCGGGGCTGAAGTGGTTAATTTTATTTCCTTTCATTTCTCGTTTGGCTATGGGACAGGAAGTGAGGGGAAATCTTCTAAATGGGACACAGATGATAACAAAAAAAAATCTGATGGGTTATAACCCTCCCTTGCGCTATCCAAAATGGAATAAAAAAGCTTTGCCTATTGTTATACTTTAAAGTAAACTTTTACATTTTCTTAAATAAAGATAAACGAATGCTTTATAACATAATGTTAGCAAAGCAATCATATCACATTAACTGATACATTGAAAGTCTTCATAATGATGAAAAGCAGCTTGGTGGGACATTGGGAATTGGTCCAACAACCCAAGGATTTCTGTTTTTGACAACTCTTGTGTAACCGTGCATGTCCACTGCCCTTGATAATAGCACGTTTCATGTACATAAAATGTTTTCCAGTCTGTTTGTCTCCCTTTTCATATGATGAGTTTGCTCAAGGACATCTGTGTTCATAATTAAAACCTGGCTGTAAGGCCTCTCTTTTGCTTTTTAATGTGCAATTATGAACAAATAATATTAGTAATAAAAATGACATATATAATGCAGTCTGTTATTAGCAGTACACAGCACCACTATAACTACATGTTATTACACCTCAATCTAGCCAGCAGAGTCTTTATTTGTCCCCTTTTCTGTAAAAGGGTGAAAAAACAGTTTGTTCCACATTAAAGTGGTGCAGCAGCATTTTCACCCTTTTAAAGGGGATATTTTTAGATGGACATGTAGTTTTAAATGGTCCTTAAAGAGGAGTTCCACCCTAAAATTTTACTTTTTTTTAATCCCCTCCCCTCCCCCTTACATGCCACATTTGGCATGTAATTTTTTTGTGGGGGGGAGTGGGGGCTTCAGTAGGAGTGGGACTTCCTGTCCCACGTCCTGCTACCGCCGAGGGGCTGGTTAGGCGATTAAGCCTTAATCGCCTACACCAGCCCCTCCCTGTAGGCGATCACATGGGACACTGACAGGTCCCATGCGATCGCCTCTCCAATCAGTGGCGAGCCGTGCCGCACGCGCATGCGCAGTGCGGCTCGCGCATGCACAGTGGGTGCCTGGCCGTGAAGCCGAAGGCTGTCACGGCTGGGTGCCCACAGTCGGGATGGAGACGCCGGCTGGGGAGGGGGGAGAGGAGCGGAGCCCCGGTCGGCGCGTCGCTGGAACGCAGGAGCAGGTAAGTGAGTGTTTATTAAAAGCCAGCAGCTACACTTTTTGTAGCTGCTGACTTTTAATAAACACAATTTTGGGCTGGAACACCCCTTTAACCACTTGCCTACAGGGCACTTTCACCCCCTTCCTGCCCAGGTCAATTTTCATCTTTCAGAGCTGTCACATTTTGAATGACAATTGCTTGGTCGTGCTACACTGTATACATGTGAATTTTTTTATCATTTTCTTCACAAAAATAGAGTTTTTGGTGGCATTTAATCACTGAAAAATTTGAAAAAAATAAGTTTTTCTTAGTTTCTGTCAGTAAGTTTTGTAAATAAGTAATTACTTTCCTTCTCTGATGTTCGCTGATGAGACAGCACTGATGGGAACTGATAGGCTGCACTGATGGGCACTGATAGGCTGCACTGATGAGGCAGCACTTATGGGCACTGATTAGGTGGCACTGATGAGGAGGCACTTATATGTCACATTTATGGGCACTGATATGTGGCACTGATGGGTGGCACTGTTAGGTAGAACTGATGGGCATTGATGGGTGGCATTGATGGGCAGCAATGAAGGGCACTGACTGGCATCACTAATGGGCATTGATTGGTGGCACTTGTGGGCACTGATTAGTGGTGCTGGTGTGCACTGATTTCTGGCAATAGTTGCGCTGTATTGTAATCAGGGCACTAATGATCAGTGCCCTGAATAGTTTCTGGATGTCTCCTGCGGGGAGATTAGAGGCAATAAAGGCCGATTACCGGCATTTCCATGTTTACATGTGACTGGTTGTGATTAGACACAGCCAATCAAATCGTTAAAGAGATGTGGCTCTTTACAGAGATCAGGTTGCGCAGTGTTTTAACATGGCACGGCCACGATCGCCATGCTGTACGCCCCAGCGGGCGTGGCCGTTTGGGTGCGCCGTCATATGATGGTCCACCCAGAATGAGAGCCGCACTGTCCCTCCGTTATTTGATGGTGGGCAGACGGCAAGCGTTTAAGCAAGTAACCATTTGAAGTCGTTGTAAACCTAAGTGATGAAATCTGGACAAAGCACATATATCTGTAGTGTTTACATGTTTCTCTCCAAAGCTTTAAAGCCCTGTACACATGCTCGGTTTTCTCAGCGGTAAAAAGTCAGCCGAGAAAACTGAGGGGAAACCCGAGAACCTGCTCGGTAAGTTTCCCCATGTACACACGGTCGGAAAAACTGCAGGAAGAGCTTTGGCCGGGAATCTCGGCCATGTGTATACTCCCTCGCAGTGTTTCCCCATAGTAAAACTGCTGGGTTTAAAACCGCCAGGAATCCCAGCGGGAAAATAGAGAGCAGGTTCTCTATTTTACCGCCGGGATTCCTGGAAGTTTTCCTGTCGGGAAAACTGTGAGGAAGCATACACACAGCCGGGATTCCCAGCCAAAAGCGCTCCCTGCAGTTTTTTCCGACAGGAAACCCGGCCGTGTGTATGGGGCTTCAGTGTCTTTTCTCTCTGGTGCTTTGTTCCACTGTTATCAGCAATCGTCACTTGTGAGAGGTTTTCCGGACACATGAATTGCTCCCTACTCCGCACACAGCTCTGTACCCTTCTGACATTCCTGTGCAGTGTGTGGAGGGGGGTGTGTCCCTTTCCTCCAATCAGCTCTCACACACTGTAGCTGCAACTCTCCATCCCCTCCTCTCTGCTCCTGACAGATCAAGAAGGGTTTTATTCTCATTCTGCACTTTTGAAGGGATGTAGGGAAGAGAAGACTGCAGATAAACAAGTAAAACTTATGCAGGAGGATTTGTTTCATCTCTGTGTATAACCTGAAGCTATTCACTTCACTGGATATAGTGTTATAGTGTTTACAATCACTTTAATCCAGCAAATTAAAAGCTAGTCATTTTAAGCATCCCTGTTGGTGTTAAATGGTGTATCTCAACACTTGTAAGTGACACTCTGCATGATAGTATTTCCTGTTACTGAGAGTAAAAAATAAAAAATACTGGCAGAATCATCAAATAATAAAATTGTATTGTATTGTTACTTGGGACTCAGGAATGCAAAGACTGCAGTGTTTAGTCTTATTCACAAACTACATATATTGGGCTAGACTCTCATAAAATGGCGTATCTGGCGGCGTAGCGTATCAAATCGCATTTACACTACGTCTACGCAAATTACTGGAGCAAGTGCACTTGCTCTGTAATTTTCAGCGGCGTAGAGTAAATGCGGCGTGGTAAGGCCGCGTAATTCAAATACTGAAGGAGGGGGCATGCTGTATTTAAATTAAGCGCGCCCTCGTGTCAAACGAAGTGCGCATGCACCGGCCGGGAAAAAAGCCCAGTGCGCATGCTCCAGCTCACGTCGGAAAGCGTTGTTGAAACCGACGTCAAAACGACGTGATCGTCACTTACGCAATTCCCTATTTGCGAATGACTTAGTAAAACGACGTAACCGACGGAAAAAGACGACGCTGACCTGACGCCATACTTAACATGGCAACGACGCCACTTCGGAAACATACCCCTCATACAGCAGGGGTAACTTACGCGTACGCAACCTACGTAAACTACGTCGCCGCGTCGCAAAAACGTTCGGGAATCGGCGTATTAGGCTTATTTGCATAGGCAAATGAGAAAACAACGTAAAGGCCACCTAGCGGCCGGCGTTGTCATTACATCTAAGATCCGACAGTGTAATTGCTTTACACCTGTCAGATCTTTAGTGTATCTATGCGTAAGTGATTCTAAGAATCACTCGCATAGATACCCATTGAAAAAAACACCTGAGATACACCGTCGTATCTCTTTTGAGAATCTGGCCCATTGACTACAGTTTTAACATGGATTATTGCTATAGCACCTCCAAGTGAAAACTGTTATTCTAGAATGTATAAACCATTGAGATATATGCTGCACGGAAAAAAAATGACTATCAGTTCAAAATAATTATTATCTTTGTAAAAATTGACCAATAGATTTTGAGTCAAGTAAAAGTCATTTTCCACCCTTTGAAAATTCCTTTTATTGCTTAGTTTTTCTGTTTTTTGGCTTCATACTAATTTACTATGGATTATTTTCATCAGCAAGCTGTTGACATTGCTTTGGAGTCAGAAGCTGTTCCTTCAGTAACAGTTAAGGTATGAATTATATTTCTGAATTTGCTTATGCTCTTTAAATGGTATTATGCAACACATTTTTTATGCCGATTCCCCCTTCTGCCCGGTGTCCCCTCCCACTGCATGGCTGGGTTCCCTCCTTTCCTATTGGCTACTGCAGTGGGCACACATAGGTGATATTTCAGGATGATTGGGGGAAGGTGTAATGTATTTTACCGGCTCCTTCCCTTTCCGAATGAACACAGTGAGGGATCGGTACCCGTGTTTTTGAGCTTTCAGGTGCACACCCTAATGCAACTGGCTGCACACACCTATGTCTCCTGGTATAATTAGCTAGGGGCCCCTGTCCATACGCAAGTCGGTCCTGCTGTGTGTATTGGCAACATATCACTCCTGATAGATGGAGTGCCTCAAAACAGCTGTCAAAATAATAATGGAGCTCTGCTTCTTTTCCCTTTATTATAACATATTTTGCCTTAATTACCGGTAGTTTTTGTTAATGCACTCATCACCCTTCACGATATTTTAATGACATTTTTTTTTAACAATTTGTATGTAAACATTTTTATTTTATTTTTGTTGTATTGTATTAAAACAATGCTTTGTACCCCCCATTCAGTCACATATCAGGCATTTTCCCTAAACAAATTTCTTATATATACAGTGCCTTGAAAAAGTATTCATACCCCAATTTTTTAAATTGTATCATGTTACAACCAAAATGTATTTGATGTTACAGACCAACACAAAGTGGCACATAATTGGGAAGTGGAAAAAAATGATAAATGGTTTTCAAAATGTTTTACAAATAAATATTTGAAAGGTGTGGTGTAGCTCTGGCTGTTTTTTTAGGGTTGTTGTCCTGCTGGAAATTTAACTTTTGCTCCAGTCTCAAGTTATTTGCGGTCTCCAAGGCCTCGTACACACGATCAAATCTGTCCGCTGGAAACGGTCCGCTGGACCGTTTCAGCAGACAGATTCGATCGTGTGTACGGCCGAGCAGACAGATTTGTCCACCCGACAGATTTCAAAGCATGCTTTGAAATCTATCGGGTGGGAATCTGTCCGCCCGACATGTCTGCTGGTTAGTACACTTACCAGCAGACATGTCGTCCCGCACCGCCGCCGCACCGGCGCCGAATGGATTCGGCGCATGCGCGGAAGTGTTTTACTTCCTGGTGCGGTGACGTGGCGACGTCAACGTCACCGCCACGTCACCGACACGTCAGCGCGCTCTCTGCTGGCGGGGATTTTGGTTTGCTCGTGTGTACACGCGAGCAAACCAAAATCCCAGCAGACAGATTTGTTCAAATCTGTCGGACGGACAGATTTGAACAAATCTGTCCGCTCGTGTGTATGGGGCCTAACAGGTTTTCTTATAAGACTGCCCTGTATTTGGCTCCATTTATCTTCCCATCAACGCTGACCAGCTTCCCTGTCCCTGCTGAAGAAAAGCATCCCCGCAACACGATGCTGCCACCTTAATGTTTCACAAGGGGGTGGTGTTTTTAAGATGTACAGCGCTAGTTTTCCACCACACATTGTGGTCTCATCTGACCAGAGAACCTTCTCCCACATGTTTGCTGGGCCCCCCACAAGGCTTCTCACAAACTGCAAGTGGGACTTCTTGTGGCTTTCTTTCAACAATGGTTCTCTTCTTGTCACTCTTTCATAAAGGCCAGATATGTGGAGTGCATGACTAATAGTTGTCCTGTGGACAGATTCTCGCACCTGAGTTGTGGATCTCTGCAGCTCCTCCAGAGTTACCATGGGCCTCTTGGCTGCTTCTCTGATTAATGCTCTTCTTGCCAGGCCTGTAAGTTTAGGTGGACGGCCATGTCTTGGTAGATTTGCAGTTGTGCCATACTCTTTCTATTTTTGGATGATGGATTAAACAGTGCTCCATGAGATGTTCAACGCTTCGGATATATTTTTTTATAACTTAACCCTGCTTTTAACTTCTCCACAACTTTATCCCTGGCCTGTCTGATGTTTTTCTTGGCCTTCATGATGATGTTTGTTCTCTAAGGTTCTCTAACAAACCTCCGTGGGCTTCACAGAACAGCTGTATTTATACTGAGATTAAATTACACACAGGTGGACTTAATTTACTAATTAGGTGACTTCTGAAGGTAATTGGTTCCACTAGATTTTAGTTAGTAAAAAATATATAGGTAGATGGCGCACGACTTAAAAAATGCAATCAAAAGAATTAATAGTATAATTATCACTTAGTGAATCATAAGGTCCATGTCAATATCAAAAGGGAAAAAAAATATATTATAAATGAATAAAATAATAAGTGACCATATAATGATAGTCCAAATAAATGATCATACAAAAGATGGTTAAAATAAAAAGTCCCAAAGGTACAATGTATAGTCCAACAACACTAGTGGCAGCACAGTCCTGAGGCAGAAGCAAAACTCTGAAAAACATATATAGACAAGAAGGACATGCGCCAAACTAAGTGTAGTAAATTAGGGATTTAATGAAGTGAAAATAATAGTAAACAGTAGATTGGCTACTCACAAAACAATTGAGAGCAAGGGCACATCAGGGGTTAATGGCTGGTCGAGGGTCACAACGATCGTTTACATCTACAGGCAGGCTGACTTGGCCAAGTCTTGGGAGTTATGGAGACCCATCCTGGGGAAGCCTGGAAGGAGAGACAGGAGATCCAGAAGCTGTGTTTCCTGGAAAGGACGCGCTATGCGTTCCAGCATGAAGCGCAGTCTATCGCCGTACGACCGGAAGTGACGTCGAATCTCGGGCCAGCCAATGGGATGACGCGTTTCTCAGCATCCGCTGGTTCATCAGATCCAAAACGTCCAATAGAAGCGGACGTACTATATATGCAGGGGATTATCGTGATTGGTCAGCGGGGCTTAGTAAACAAATGCACACAGGAAGTACTGGGAAATACTAACACAGATAGTAAAGGACACTAGAACTATATATATAGAAGAAAAAATGTGGAAAATAGAATATATATAAAAAATGTTATTAAAGAATATATATATAAAATTATAAAGAGGTATATATATATAAAAATAAATAAATGAGTATATATATATATATATATAAAAAGAACACATACATATATATAATAGAAAGATCTATGACAACATCCTAAAAATTATTATCACTCAAAAAATTCTAACAAAAAGTGTATATGTATATACACATATACACATTAAAAAATATGCATACATATATATATAACACATGCTAAAAATATATTAAAAATATATATACATATACTAGAACATACACACTAGAAAATATATATATATATATATACTAAAAAATACCAAAAAATGCCATAAAGTGCCATAGTCACAGGGACTTAATATAAGATGAAATAATATAATGAATAACAAATAATAATCAAGCACATAAATTCGGTATGTATATATATATATATATAAAGTCACCCCAGGTGACACATCCACAGACCAGGATAATATATGCACAATATATACATGTAGCTGGGGTGTACTACACATACACACACATGCATATACATAAAATCAGTTTGAACAGTAATGTGCGGGGGGAAATAATATAATATAAAATAAAATAAAAATAAAGATAAAAATAAAAATAAATATAAAATAAAGCTGATGCACAAACATGGCAATCCTGTATAGTCATGAGTGTGCAGCAACATATGTAATCTCTGAAAGAAATCATGTAAGAAAAATACTATGTGTATATATACAAATGCATGTGTAATCATATGCACACATGCACACCCACACATATAGTACGGTGCAAGGAAGTAAAAAATGATGATTATAAAAGTCATAACAGCAAAAGGGTAATTATAAGAATGGTCTAAAGAAAAAAGTCTTAGATAATGTTGTTTGTTTCTATTTCCTCATTGAGTCCATGTGGCGTCATCGTATTGAGGGAATAAATCCAGAAGGTTTCTTGTCTGCATAGTCGTTGAAATCTCTCGACTGCAGTAGGGGTTTCAGGAATGGCCTCAATGACCCAAACCTGTAAAAGGGAAATGTCACCATGATGGTGAATAGCAAAGTGTCGTGCGATACTAGATTTGGGGTTACCAGCATGAACTGCACGTCGGTGCTCCCCAAATCTAGTACGAAGGGCTCTAATTGTCCTACCCACATAAAGGAGTCCGCAAGGGCAAGAAACACAGTAAATGACATATGTCGTCGAGCAATTATAAAACGAACTCAAATTATAAGTCTTATTGTTGGCTGTAAAATTCTTTTTACCGTGTTTAACATAAGAACAAGTTAGACATTTGGCCTTTTTACATTGAAACATCCCTACTAAAGGTATAAGTGTTAGTTGTTTAAGCCTATGAAGTTTGGTGTTAGCATTGGACTTTATTTTGCTAGGGGCTATCTTACTCTTGATATTTGGGGCCCTACGGTACGCAAATTTTGGCTGGATAGTGATAGATGAAGACAAGAGGGGGTCCTGAGTTAGAATAGACCAATGTTTTTTAATAATGTTTTCCATTTTTTTATGTTTAGCATGGTACTGGGTAATGAACCTGGTGGTGGGGACCTGTTCAATTTTCTTAGATATAGGTGGAGAATTAGAATCATACATAATGCGAGCAGACTCAACGAGGTTCGGAGGGTAGCCTTTGACAATAAATTTCTCTTTAAGATTGACACTCAAAGATTTGTAATCCTCCAATCTAGTACAATTCCGTCTAAGTCGATGGAATTGACTTTTCGGAACATTATTGATCCATTTGGGGTGGTGACAACTAGAATGATGGAGGTAAGAATTCACGGCTGTAGATTTAGTGTAATTCTTGGCACTGATAGTATTCCGGTCATGGAACAATTCAAGGTCTAAATAACATATAGACTCAGGATCACTAACTGAGGTGAAGCTCAAGCCAAAAGGATTGTTGTTGCAGTAGGCTACAAAGTTGGTGATAGAATCAATGGAACCATCCCAGATCATGATTATGTCATCTATATATCGGCCAAAGAAGACGATATGTGCAGAAAATGGGTTGTTCTTGTCTATATAAATGGCTTCCCAACGACCCATAGTGAGGTTGGCATAGCTGGGTGCAAAATTAGCGCCCATCGCAGTGCCTTGCTTTTGTAGGTAAAATTCATCATCGAACAAGAAGTAGTTGTGTTCGAGACAAAAGCGAGTAGACAGCAAAATGAATTCTATCTGTAGTGTGTTTAAACTGGGGTCTGTGTTAAGGAAATGTGAGACAGCCTCAAGTCCCACCGAGTGTGGTATAGAGGTGTAGAGCGAGCAAACATCAAGAGATAACCAATGGTAAGAAGGTTCCCATGAATAGGGAGATAGCAAATCAATAAGATGAGTACCATCCCGGATATAGGATGGGAGAGCTTGGGCAAGCGGTTGTAAAAAATGGTCAATATAAAGAGAAAAGCTGGTAGTGATGCTGTCACGCCACACTTTTCAAATATTAATTTGTAAAAAGAATTAAAAACCATTTATCATTTTCCTTCCACTTTTGTTGGTCTATCACATAAAATCCCAATAAAATACATTTACGTTTTTGGTTGTAACATGTAGGGCTGTGCAAAAAATCTAAAAAGTGTTTTTTTTTTTTTAAAGTGACTTTTTATCAAAAACATAACTTGTGTACCTTTTAGTTAAAATCTGCATTCACAGCTATAAAATTACTCAACACGCCCAGAACATATATATTTTTTATTTTTTTATCTGAAATTTCTGCAGTTTATAATGGTCAGTAAAGAAAAAGGGTATATGAGGTGACTGTTCATGAATAGAGGCATTTTGTAACATCGAGAATTACAAAAGGTGTTTATTTTCCACTACATAGTTGTGTGTGAAGAAGGAGCTGTATATGAAGACAGATTACAGTGATAACCGGTTAACAGAAAGCTTAAATTCATGTGTATCCTGGTCTAAGATTTGATTTATTCTGGAATCTCACTGTAATCACCAATTTAAAACTCTGCTTAAATCGCGTTGCTGTGCACCTTGACTAATGTCTGCACATTCTCGGGAAATAAAATACGCTCCCCTTACTTTTTCTGCTTTATAGACTGTCACTGGGGCTAGTAAGCCAAAATGTCCTGCCAAAGGTTTACCACTGATAAATGCTGAAAGACTTAAATGTGCTCTGTAAATATATATTGCCTTGTAATTTACAAGATAAGGAAAGGTAATTTCATAGAAGGATTACATTTTGTTTTAGACATAGGGGTTGATTTAATAAAACCTGAGAGTGCAAAATCTGGTGCAGCTGTGCACGGTAGCCAACCAACTTCCAACTTCAACTTGTTTAGTTAAACTTTGACAAAAAACGTGAAGTTGATTGGTATCTATGCAGAGCTGCTCCATGTTTTGCACTCTGTCAAGTCAAGCCCAGTGTTGGTTTTGTTTTTTTTCCCCCTAAATTGCACTCAAAGTGACTCTAAAATCTGTTTTAAAAAAAGAAAGTTACGGCATATTCAAGTATGTATTCTTAACTCAAAGATACCTTCTGTTGCTTTCAGCCCCCTCTAAACCTTGTGATCCCACTGTATGTAGGAATGTAGCCACTTCTCTTGCTCAAGCTGAACAAGGGACTAATGCCGCATACACAAGAACAGATTTTCCATTGGAAAAAATATTGGATGGTTTTTCTGATGGAATTTCGCTCAAGCTGTCTTGCATACACACGGTCACACCAAATTCCAACTGTCAAGAATGCGATGACGTACAACACTACAAAAAAAACGAGAGCAATTTAGTGCAATGCTTCCGAGCAAGCATGTGTTTTTTCCCGTCAGAATTCCATACAGACAAACAGATTTTCTGTTTAGATTTTTTTCCGCCTGAAAAATTGAGAACCTGCTCTGGCGGAAAATGTCCGATGGGGCATATCTGATGAACAGCTCCCATCAGAAATTCTGACCGTATGTGCTGCGGCCCAGTTCACACTGGTACAATATGAAATTAGATTCCGACTTTGCCCCGCAACGGGTTTTGATTTTGAGAAAAGTTTTAAAGAAACCCCCCAAATCCAAACTAGAGGTCGACCAATATGGGTTTTTCTCTGGCTGATGCCGATATTTAGAAATCAGGGTGGCCGTTGGCCGATATATGATGCCGATTTTTACGGCCAATATCTTAGGCTGATTTTTATTTTTTTGCCAGGTGGCACTTGTTGCCACTGTTTGGCACTGGCAGATGGCACTGATTGACCCTTACAGGTGACACTGGTTGGCACTGGTTGACACTGGCAGGTGGCACTGATTGGCACTGGCAGACACTGGTTGGCACTGGCAGGTGGCACCAGTTGGCACTGATTCGCAAAGGCAGGTGGCACTGGTTGGCACTGATTGGCACTGGCAGGTGGCACTGGTTAGCACTGGCAGGTGGTTCTGGTTGGCATGGATTGGCACTGTCAGATGGCACTGGCATGTGGCACTGGTTGGCACTGGCAGCTTTCACACTGAGCTGATTTTGTCATTTTCACAGTTACACTGTATGTAACTGAATGCAGAGAGAGAGACCAGCTGTCAAAATTCAGTGGTGATGTTGGGGGTGGGCCAGACCCAGGGTGGGCGGGGCCCTGCAGCTATCAAACACCAGCCAAAGATTAAGCTTAAGAAAGGGGGCAGCGGTGTTAGATAGCTGCTGGGTCCCCGCCACCACGGGTCCTGCCCACCCCAGACATCACCGCTGAATTCTGACAGCTCCTCTATCTGCATTCAGTTACAAACGTTGGTTTGGCACACTGAGTGGCAGTGGAGTGTGGGGGAAGGGAGGAGTGGAGTCAGTAATCGGCCAAATTTGCACAAAAATCTGCCAATGTCGATTTTTAAAAAAAGGCCAAATATTGGCTGATATATCAGTCCACCTCTAATCCATACTAGACCCTTATCCGAACATTCAGCCTGGCAGGCCAGGAAAGGAGTGGGATGAGCGAGCCCCCCCATCTTGATGGGGACAAGGACATCTTCCCCACAATCCTGGGCTGTGGTTGTGGGGTTGTATGAGCAGGGGGCTTATCAGATTTTGTTAAGTGTCTCTTTTAAATATTCATTATATATTTTAAACATCTACTGCAACACAGTTCAGTGAAGATAGTTAAGTCATATCACTCCAACAAGAAACAAGAAACAAAAGCACCAATCGTTTCTTTATTGTTTAAGTGTAAATGCAAACTTTAGAGAAAAGATTAGAATTTTTATTGGGTTTTAATTGTGGTCTGGGTGCCAGCTGGAAAGGTTTCCCCTAACTTGCTGTCCTTGTTGTCCTATTTCCTGGACAGGAAATACAATTAAGCCAACTTGTTCTCAAGAAACCAGTAATCATGTGAAAATAAATGTGGGTTTTGAGAAATACCTTTAAGTAGCCCCCCAACCTGTAGGATTATAGACCCTTTCATAAACAGTGGAGAAAATATTTTTCCCTTCTATTGTCTAAATAGATTTAACTTATTCTCTAGAAAATTAAGAAGTCTAACAAGGTAATGTTAACACGTTCTTAAAACTTTATTTCTCAAGTTTCTTTGATCTGTTCCATAGTTTTTCTGAAATTGAAAAACTTTCTTTGCAAATATTTTATGTTTTTATTTCTAGGGTACAGATAAATACATTGTTTTAACATTTCTGAATATGTTTTTCGAAAAAAAAGTAACTAAAATGTTGTACTTTTGGGTTCTTGATTCCTGAATAGTTCTGCATACGAACAAAACGGCAGGTGCAGAAGACGATACTCTCCATTACAGTCCCATCATTTCTAGCAACTACTCAGGACCAGTTCATATTCAGTTCTATTGGTGAGTAAACAAACTTGTTTCCTATTCCATTTCAAGGTGTAGCCTTGTATTCACATTTTTTCTCAGTATTACATAATTCAAAAAGTACTACACTTGGGCCATTACCTCCCTTCCACTTTCTCTTATTTGCCCCTACCCTGCTTTGTGTGAATTTGCACACAGCATGCATCATAGATCTCTTTTATAGCAAACAAAGCAGGTCAAATGCATCCTCTGCAGCATTTTGGCCTCAGAGGCATACGGTAGTGACATATATAAACAAAACCCATGTACATGTGCTGCAGGTTCCTGCTGTTAGTGCTGAATTTTCAGTTTTCACAGCGTTAGAGTTAACAGTGGACAGTGCAGTCTTCAGTCAGACTGATAGCTTGGAGGAGGGAAGAGTAAGGCCGCGTACACACGATCAAATCTGTCTGCTGGAAACGGTCTGCTAGACCGTCCCAGCAGACAGATTCGATCGTGTGTACGGGCGAGCCGACGGATTTGGCCACCCGACAGATTTCAAAGCATGCTTTGAAATCTATCGGGTGGGAACCCGTCCGCCCGACATGTCTGCTGGTTAGTACACTTACCAGCAGACATGTCGTCTCGCACCGGCGCCGAATGGATTCGGCGCATGCGCGGAAGTGTTTTACTTCCTGGTGTGGTGACGTGGCGCGTCAACGTCACCGCCACGTCACCGACACGTCAGCGCGCCGTCTGCTGGCGGGGATTTTGGTTTGCTTGTGTGTACACGCGAGCAAACCAAAATCCAAAGAGACAGATTTGTTCAAATCGGTCGGTCCGACCGATTTGAACAAATGAATTGCCTCGTGTGTACGAGGCCTTAGGGAGTGTCTTGCCATCCTATGCGGTAGGGGCTGTGTGTTTCTAATGATGCACATAATGTAGGGAGATACAGCTCTAAAGCTGGCCATAGATGGATTTTTTTTTTCTGTTCAGCTAAGTTAGCTGATCAAAAAAAAAAAAGTGATCAGATTCCCCCATCCTTACAATTGAGTTTGATGAAGGAATCCTCCACACTGTGCTATTGTATTCTGACAGTGGGACCCCTCCACTGTCAGACTACACAAATCGGCACTGCAGCCAATTGGCTGCATGTTCTGATCGCTCAAAACTTTCCAACAGACCTGTTTGAAAGGGGTTCGAGAACGGGAACGGCCATAGATGGATCGAAATTCAGCCAGTCCATTCTAAACCGATCAAATTTCGATCTAACCATGGCCACCTCTGCATACAAGGGTGGTTCCATAGGACACAGCAGCAGGAAGGAGCCACCTTAAAACAGAAAACCTGGAGCACAAACCTAAAAAGAAACATAGGCAAGAGATATAAGATAAAGCTGCATACTTAGTGAATGATTAAATCAGTTGCTGAAAGTGTTTAGAAAATTAAGGGTTTATTATCTCTTTACGGAGCAGATAGACATGTCCAAGCAGTGGGGGGGGGGGAATTGTGATTGACATTACAACAGTTTTAAATGCATAACAGCCTATTTGAAATGACCTTCCCTCACCATGTTACATGTGCTTGTTGGTGCAATATGGTGCCATTCATTCATTCTGAATGGAAATCCAACAAACGGTGCAATGGAAGTTTATTGTGCTGCCAAAAAATATGGCACATGCTATTATTTGGCAGTATTATTTGGCAGTGCAATGCACATTCATTGCAAGGTGCACTGGGGTGTTAGTCACAATGAACCAACACACTACAGCACACATAAAACATGCATTGCTGCAACACCATAGTGTTAACAGGTATTGAATGTCATTGCAGACCTCTATTTAAATGACAAAAGGTCAGTGGCGGCCTTTCCATATCCATCTGTCTGGCCCCTAATTTACATACAGGTCGCCGGACGCATGGATTTCAATAGGTGTGTGGTGTGGGGTTTAAGCACATGATTAGAACGAGAGGCTCTAATAGGCTTCAAAATAGGGTGGGTTCCGGGGGGTAGAGCACTGCTTTCCGAGCCCATCCAGTTGTGTGACATGAATGTTTGCTAGTGTCACACGAATTCTCCTCCAATCCAAACAGGAGACCCGTTTCCCAATTGGCCGAAAGGAGAAGCTATGCTGGCCGCTGGGAGGAGGAGAGAGGAGACGCTTGGAGAGAAGACGCAGTAGGGCGGGCTGTATGCCCCTACCACTATTGGCGGTCCTGGAGACAAGCTTTAAGGTTAACCCTTTCCCAGCCAGATGAAGTTGCCTCTGTGCAAGTTGAGTGCGCCACTGATGATGCAGCAGCCCAAATTGACACCTCTTGTAGCAAAGAGAGCCTGCCTATGACAGTCATTAGGTCTTGTGGGAGGCTTGATGTCATCAGACAGAAAGTCTGCCTACTGCAATGTTCTTATGTGAACATTTTGAAAAAGATTGTGGGGAGGAAGGGAAAATAAAAGAGCTACACAGTTTTTCATCATTAAGCAACAGAAAGAGATGCGATAGAAACCAATGAGGCACACTAGTGCAATGTCACTTTTTGTGATTTCTTTGGCTGTTTTGTGTAATGCTATTTATGTGTGTTGTCTGTCTGTCTTATGGATGTCATTGTTTTGTAGTTATACTTGAGTAATGTCACTCATTTGTAATATCTCTCATTTGTGCTATCATACTACGCTTGTGATTTCATGCTTGTGTGATTTCATGCTTGTGTGATTTTGCAGTTATATTTAGTTTGCCAACCTTTTGTGGCCATAGTTGCACATATTTATTTTCCAATAATCAATTTGTTTTACTACAGACCAAGGCATACCTAAAACAGCAAGCATTTCGGTCTTTCTGAAGGGTAAATGTCTACCAGCAGACCTTGAAGGAAGTGCTGTGGCATCATACAGTACACCAACAGGCAAGTACCTAAAGCTGAACCAACATATTTATTGTTTAACATTTATATCAATTAGGAATAAAAAGGCAGCAAACGAAAGGTAAAAAGCCTATAGATTGGCCACATTTTTAATTATGTGGTTGATAAGTTGATTTTAGTACTCCTGTTTAGCTGACGGGTCACGTAAAAAAAAACCCATCACTTCAATCCAATGCAATTTTTCTTAGACTTCATGTAGACCACCATTTGAAAGGTTGTCTTAGTCCCAACTGCATCTGCCTTCACTTGATTGTTTTGTAAAGTGCAGTTCAACAGTTCCCAAAAAGATATAATTATGTTGAGATGCTTTGCATTGTGCTTAGAAGAAAAAACATGCACATGCCTGTGCATAGTGGGACTGCTGGTTGTAGGGTTTAGTGAATTGTATAAGCAGTAGACAGTGGTCTTCTCCAGGAATGTTTACAGCTCAAAAGGAGGGCTCTTAAGCTGCCATCTACAGTTGCCTTTAGCTAAAATTTACAACACAGAAACACTGGCACATGTATAGTGTGGATCCGACTTTGACCCCACCCTTCTCCCTCATACACTTACATACGCAGGCACTCAGCAGCACTGTTCTGGTTCTGGTTACCGTTATATTCCTGGAGCTCTTTGCTCACGGAAAGAAGTCAGTCGCTGTGGAAATTTACATCGTTATTATGTGACTGGGCATGCTAATTGGTACGTAGCTGAATATGTCTGAAGATGAGTGGTGTATTCATCTAAAGAACTACTACCAGACTAACATTTTATACAAAAGAAAAACAACAGTTAACACATTGAGGTCGATTTACTAAAGGCAAACCGCTTGTTCACTTTGCAAAGAAACTTGCAATTTGCAACACAGTTTACCCTTGGCTTAGTTAATGAATTGAAACTCTGTTGACTTTAATCATCTACTCATGTGCAAGCAAAAATAGTTTATTTACCCTGCATGTAATTCTTTACAAATTGATTTTTCACCACATTTGCTAAGAGAAAATCCCTTTGGAAAGTGCAAATTCCCCTGCATAGTGAACATCCTATTTGCCTTTTTGTTTAAATCAACTCCATTATCTCAGGTTGACGGTAGGCAAATTTATCATCACATTTTTGGGGAAGGAAAACGTTTTTTGTTGAATGTGATTAGCCCTTATCTGCACACACTGTCCACCAGAATACCCATCTTCACTCCTCTTGTGGTCATGCCCTGTGTGCTTATCTTTTACACATACTGCTCCTTATACCCTCTGCACTACTCTCCTGTGCATACTGCACCACCATCTTACCCTTTGTATTCCTCTGGTGTACATACTGTCAGCTGTCAAATTTACTGCACTCCCCTCCTGCACATACTGCCTGCTGCCATAGCCACTGCTCTCCTCTTCTGTACATACTGCCTGCCATCATATCCTCCATTCTTCTCTCCTGTACATACTGCCTGCCATCATAAACTACATACTCCTCTCCTGTACATAGCTATACATACTGTCTGCAATCAAATCCTCCATATTCCTCTTGTGTACATATTGCCTGCCTTTATATTCTTTATACTCCTCCTCTGTACATACTTCCTGCCATCATATTCCCTATACTCCTCTAATGTACATACTGCCTGCCATCATATCCCCCATACTCCTTTCTTGTACATACTGCCTGCCATCATATCGTCCATACTCTTCTTGTGTGCATACTGCTTGCCACCATATTCTCCTCACTAGTCTCCTGCACATACTGCCTGCTGTCATATCCTCCATACTCCTCTCCTGTACATACCTGAACATATTGCCTGCCAAGATATTAACCTTACTCCTCTCCTGCACATACTGCCTGCTGTCATAGCCTTCGCTCTCTTCTTTTGTAGATCATGCCTGCCATCAGATCCTCCATCTCCTCTCCTGTACATACTGCCTGCCAACATGTCCTCCATACTCCTTTATTGTACACACTGCCTGACACCATATTTGCCATACTCCTCTCCTGTACACACTGTTTGCCATCATATTCTTCATACTCCTCTCCTGTACATACCTGAACATACTGCCTGCTGGTATACTCCTATCCTGTATGTAGCGGTACATACTGCCCGCCATCATATGCTCTATACTCCTCTCCTGTATATACTTATACATACTGCCTGCCATTATATACTCCATAGTACTGTACATACTGGCTGCAATCATATCCTTTTTACTCCTGTCCTGCACATACAGCCTGACATCATATCCTCCATACACCTTTTGTGTACATACTGCCTGCCATCATATTCCCTATACTCCTCTCCTGTACATACTGCCTACCATCATATTCCCTATACTCCACTCCTGTACATACTGCCTACCATCATATTCCCTATACTCCTTTCCTGTACATACTGCCTACAATCATATCATCCATACTCCTCTCCTGTACATACCTGAACATACTGCCTGCTGATAAATTCATCTTACTTCTCTTCTGCACCTACTGCCTGCCATCATATCTCTGCAATCCTCTTCTGCACACAATTTCCTCTGTCATACCTTTTGCACTGCTCTCCAGCACATACTACCTGCTGTCATACCCTTGACAAACCCAGTGTGCCTTGTGTAGCAAAAACACCTGATATTGTCAGCAAACCAGGGTAGGAAGGACGTGGCACAATGTAGTTGAACCAGTTGAGCAGGAAGTCAAAATCGAATCTTGACTCTAGAATTATTTATCCCTTGAAAATCTTTATCATTGTTAATATAATTATTATAACAAATATTATTATTATTTTATATACACATTTTATGAGTTTTAGTATCTAGTTCTGATAATAGACTGCAATTTGTGCAAATGATCAGGTGCATTAAACCACTTTCCGATTTTATGGTCCCAGATACATCTTCTGCCTTGCCTGCCAAAATAAGCATAAGCATCTTCGTGTGGGGATTCTTGGCTTTGTTTTTTCACCACCTTCCAACAAAACTAACAATCCCTCCCATTCTCCAAGAGAAATAGAGTTATTGCTTTCAGCATCATTCTATGAAGAATTATGAGTACAGTTTCAAATTGAACACAGCAGTTTATCAGGCTGATGAGACCTGCGGTGGGTGAATGGACAACAAGCATCTTGTTTTGGCATCAAATTTTCTTTTTTGGTTATGCTAAATGTCTTACAAATGCTTCCCCTGAGTCTACAAGCTAAATCGCCTTTAATAAATATTACAAATGATAAATGCAATAAGCAGCTGTATTTGTATTTTCAGCATTCTTTAGAGTTTAAGCACTGCATGGGATGATTTAAAAACACTTCAGTGTTTATTTAGATCTGTAACTCTTAAGCCAGTTGTTAAAGAAAGCGTTAACTGAGGAAGTATGAAGACTAACTTTTGCTTATGAAAATGCCAGCCGTCTGGCTGTGATGCTGAATCAGTGTTTCCATATCCAGAAGGAAATAGATTGGGAGTTCGGATTGGAGTTGGTAGTGGATGCCTCTGTATTTCTCAACACCTTTGTTGAAATGCCAGCTCTAACATATACACAAATAATGATTAGGCATTGATGCCAGTCAATACCAGGTATTTTTGATCTCATACCTGAAATGCAACCCTTGAGCCCCTGAAGCCCTGGATGTTGGCAGATTCCTGGATTTAGAGCTATTGGCGCTTAAGAAATATGTCAAATGCATCCCATAGTGCTATGCTTGTGTTTTTGGCAGGTTGATATGCCTTGCATTGCTTTGTTGGGTGCTCTGGAGGCCTTGCTCTGATATTCTACTGTGACTCTTGGGTCCATTGCCCTAATTTTCTACTACAAGCTGCCAAACCTAAAGGTTTTAAAATAACTGGTACCAGCTAGCACCTGGCAGTGCCTAATGTCAGCATGAGCTGCAGGGTTAATTGTAGCAGTTCCGTGGGGGAAATTATGTATATACATAGTTAGTCATAGTTAGTTAGACACAAGTCCATCCAGCTCAACCATAAAAAATTAATGATATCATACAATCCCATATACCCAATCTACACCCACAGTTTATCCAGAGAAAGGTGAAAAACCCCTAGCAGAGCATGATCCAATTTGCTACAGCAGGGAAAAAAATTGGTTTATAAACCCCCAAGAGGCAATCGGATATTACCCGGATCAGCTTGACCTATAAATATTAGTACCCAGTTATATTATGTACATTTAGGAAAGAATCCAGGCCTTTCTTAAAGCAATCTACCGAGCTGAACAGAACCACGTCTGCAGGGAGTTTATTCCACATTTTCACAGCTCTTACTGTGAAGAAACTTTTCTGTATTTGGAGATTAAATCTCTTTTCCTCTAGGCATAAAAAGTGCCCCCTTGTCCTCTGTGTTGACCGTAAAGTAAATAACTCAACACCAAGTTACTATATGGACCCCTTATATATTTGTACATGTTGATCATATCCCCCTTGATCTCCTCTTCTCGAGAGTGAATAAATTCAGCTCCTCTAATCTTTCCTCATAGCTGAGCTCCTAAATGCCTTTTATCAGTTTGGTTGCCCTTCTCTGTACTTTCTCCAGTTCCCTGATATCCTTTTTGAGAACTGGAGCCCAAATCTGAACTGCATATTTCAGATGAGGTCTTACTATCGATTTAAACAGGGGCAAAATTATCTCTCTCTTTTTTTTTTTTTTAAGATATTTAAAGAAATTAGGTATGACACACTTCTGCTTGCTATTGAGTAGGGATAGAGAATGAGGTTTTATATGGTCTCCCAGTAAATGTGTGGAATTTGTTCATTGAGCCACCCAGCAATTTGCTTACCTATCTGAAACTCAGGTTTAAAGAGCTTTGTGCTTTGGAGTTTCCACCTGCTCCAGGTCCTCTTTGCAATAGCAGTAGTAAGCAGATAGGCCTGCTAACTAATGCATAGATATTGCCACTGGAGCTCCCAGTGAGCAGAAGAAACTGGTAGGTGAATCTACAAGAAACTTAAGTATCTTATTTTGGAACAAGCTCTGCTTTAATAAAATAAAGCTGCCCCTTGACCAATTGATATTGAATATACTGACGCTGTGTTATTATTTTAAATCTTTCAGCCAGTTTTCATGTTCTGCTTTTATGATCACAACTGTTTGACATTAACTAGTCTCTTGAATAGGGTTTTCAATATCTGTTGACTTCAGCCATACAATGTGCTTTTACTACAAGCTTGTATTAGAAACTTGAGTACCACACTGCAAAATCATTGTATACTGGCAATGTAATATGTTTGTACTTCTGGAAGACTTATAAAATGAAATGTGTTATTACTTTTTTATGGACACAAGGTGTTCCTGGCCTTTTTCATCCAGAAGCCGATGTACGGTAGTGTTTAGTTGTGCGGCCAGTTTTATTCAATGCGGTGATCCTTTTTTCAAATTTTGCCTTAAAAGTTCAGTTTTAGTTTGTGACACCCATTATTTTACATTTGACTAATGTGCAGAGCTTGATTTTTGTCAGCAAAATTAAAGGGGTTGTAAAGGTAAAAAATGTTTTCCCTAAATAGCTTCCTTTACCTTAGTGCAGTCCTCCTTCACTTACCTCATCCTTCCATTTTGCTTTTAAATGTCCTTATTTCTTCTAAGAATTTCTCACTTCCTGTTCTTCTGTCTGTAACTACACACTGTAATGCAAGGTATTCTCCCTGGTGTAGAGAAAGCCTCGGGAGGGGGAGGGGGCGAGCAGGAGTGTCAGGATGCCCACTAACACACATGTCCTTTCTCTATCTGCAAAGTAGAGAGTGTCCTGACCCTCCTGCTCGCCTCCTCCCCCCTCAAAAGGCTTTCTCCACACCAGGGAGAAAGCCTCACATTTCTGTGTGTAGTTACAGACAGAAGAACAGGAAGTGAGCATTTCTCAGAAGAAATAAGGACATTTAAAAGCAAAATGGAAGGATGAGGTAAGTGAAGGAGAACTGCACTAAGGTAAAGAAAGCCATTTAGAGATTTTTTTTTTACCTTTACAACCCCTTTAAGTTTAAGTTTACATTTACTTATTTGCAGGGCTTTTTTTCTGGGGGAACTTGGTGGAACTCAGTTCCACCACCTTTGGCTCAGACCCTTTGGTGCCCGCTCACCACAATCACTTGTGAACACAGAAGTCTGGTTTCTGTGTTTACAAGTGACTGCTTTGTAACCCCCTGAACTCTGCACACTGTATGTAATGCAATTCTGGTATTTAATGCCCCTTTAAGACCCTTCTACTGTTTGTGAAATCTGAACGGGTCGTGGTTGAGTTCCTGCACCTATTTTCTGAGAAAAAAAGCTCTGCTTATTTGTCTAGGCACTCCTTGCTATGACACTGTAACCAAATTTAAGAGATATATTTGCTGTAAACGTTTGTTTTCAGACTTTTTTCCACTGGTTATTTATATGGGCATCTCTAAATAAGCAGCATGGTCTATAAGGTATAAACCAGGAGACTCCAAACTTTTTAAGCAAAGGGCCAGTTTACTGTCCTTCAGACGTTAGGGGGGCTGGATTGTGGCCAGTGGGAGTAGAAAATGCCTCAGGCTTGGTCGACAGTGCGAGTAAAAAAAAAAGACATAGCATCTGTGGACAGTAGGAGGAAGAATAGTGCCCCATCACTGGTATCAGTAGAAGGAATAGTACCCCATTGTTGGTATCAATGGGAGAATCTGTGCCCCATTGTTGGTGTCGGTGAGATGATTAGTGCCCCATCATCGTTGTCAGTGGGAGGTATAGTGACCAGTCATTGGTGTCAGTGGGAGGAATTGTGACCCGTCATTGGTGTCAGTGGGAGGAATAGTGACCCGTAGCTGGTGTCAGTGGGAGGAATAGTGACCCGTAGCTGGTGTCAGTGGAGGAACATGCTCCATCTTTGATGTTAGTGGGAGGAATAGGGCCTCAGTCTTGGTGTCAGAATGATGCCTCATCATTGGTGTCAGTAGAAGTAAATAATGCGGGAGGAACAGTGCCACAAAGGCTGCATAAGGGCAAGAAAAAGGCCACAGTTTGGAGACCACTGGTAAAAACTGTAGCAATTAATTTTTGTTTTGGACTAATGGTCTTTATGGCTCCCCTCATTTGAGAGATGGAGATTTAAAAAAGCTGTACTCTCTCATACTGGTTACTGTAAGTTCAAAATGGAACCTCATGGCAAAGAACTCTCTGAGGATCTGAAAAAAAAAAGAACTGTTGATCTACATAAAGATGGCCTAGGCTATAAGAAGATTGCCAAGACCCTGAAACTGAGCAGCAGCACCATGGCCAAGACTATACAGTGGTTTAACAGGACAGGTTCCACTCTGAACAGGCCTTGCCATGGTCGACCAAAGAAGTTGAGTGCACATGCTCAGCGTCATATCCAGAGGTTGTCTTTGAGAAATAGACATATTAGTGATTCCAGTATTGCTGCAGAGGTTGAAGGGGTGGGGGGGGGGTCAGCCTGTCAGTGCTCAGACCATACATCACACACTGCATCAAATTTGTTTGCATGGCTGTCATCCCAGAAGGAAGCCTCTTCTAAGGATGATGCACAAGAAAGCCTGCAAACAGTTTGCAGAAGACAAGCATACTAAGGACATAGATTACTCTAACCATGTCCAGTGGTCTGATCAGACTTATTTGGCTCAGATGATGTCAAGCGTGTGTGAAGGCAACCAGGGGAGGAGTACAAATACAAGTGTGTCTTCCCTATCGTCAAACATGGTGATGGGAGCTGCATGAGTGTTGCCGGCACTGGGGAGCTATGGTTCATTGAGGGAACCATGAATGCCAACATGTACTGTGACATACTGAAGCAGAGCATGATTCCCTCCCTTCGGAGACTGGGCCGCAGGGCAATATTGCAACATGATACCGACCCCAAACACACCGAGACAACCACTGCCTTGCTAAAGAAGCTGGGGGTAAAAGTAATTGACTGGCCAAGCATGTCTCCGGACCTAAACCCTATTGTACATCTGTGGGGCATCCTTAAACAGAAGTTGGAGGAGTGCTAGGTCTCTAACATCCACCAGCTCCATGATGTTGTCATGGAGGAGTGGAAGAGGACTCCAGTGGCAACCTGGACAGCAAATTTACACTGTTGTACAAGCTGTACACTCACTACTTTACATTGTAGCAAAGTGTAATTTCTTCAGTGTTGTCACATGAAAAGATATAATATTTACAAAAACTTAAAGGGTGTACTCGCTTGTGAGATACTGTGTGTGTGTGTATATATATATATATATATATATATATATATAGAGAGAGAGAGAGAGAGAGAGAGAGAGAGAGAGAGAGAGAGAGAGAGATCTTGATATATATATATATATATACACACACACACATATATACAGATATAGATATACATATCTATATCTATCTATCTATATATATATATATATATATATATACACATATACACAGTATATATATATATATATATATATATATATATATATATACACACACACACACAGTATATAGATATTAAATAATTGCATATTTTTACATTTTGTTCCTTCAAAATCACATTTGAAATGTGATGTGAGGTCAAACCTAAGCCAAAGGGTTGTTCAGCAGATACATATCAAAGTTACTCTTGAAAATGTAATAATATAATAATATGGAAATGTGCTTCCAGTACTGTTACATGATCATATGGGTACGTAACAGAAGTGTATGCTTCTAATAACACTATGGAACCATTTAACAGGCTCACGTCCACATGTCAATAAAAATGCTATGGGAGCATGATTTGGTGCAGTTCTCTGTGGCTAGAGGGCCAGACTTTGGACGTACCCTACAGATTATTTTGTAAGAGGAAGGCGAAAATTGTTCATAACCTATTTACCTCATTGTGCTGTTGCTTATTAAATTTCCATTAAGTTGCTGATCTTTAACTGGAAAATTGCATATTCTGTTGGAATATTGTTAATCCAATAAAGTGCCCAAAAGTTTACACAGCTGTACTTTTATGAAACATTTCTTACTATTTCTTGATTTATTTTTCCCTTTATTTGCTGCCTGTGACTTTAGAACTGAACCCTGAAGGTAAGAGGAATGAGTGTTGGACATTAGTTGTGTGAGTTACCAAACATTGTTGTTAAATAGTAAGCACCCAGTAGTAAGAACAAAGACAAAAAGGCATTTGTTTGCTAGACGCTATGGTGGTCGACTATATATGTAAATATATTTGTCATGGATTCCAGCCACAAAAATGAAATGCTCAGCGGGTGGATATATTTATAAAGATTCTTTCAGAAACTATTATTACAAGTATTTATACAGCACTGACAGTTTACGCATCACTTCAAATATTGTACATTCACCTTGGTCCTTGCCCTCAAGTAACGTACAATCTACGGTCCCTTTCTCACATGCATGCATATACATACTAGTGCCTATTTAGACAGGAGTCAACTAACTTACCAGCATGTTTTTGGAGTTACATCATATAATCTGATCCTCTCAATAAGTTCATATTTTCAAATTTTGATATACTAAAGGCGAAAATCATATCAAAGAATTTTCGTACGAATTTCGCACCATTAGTGGGCTGCAGTAACAGGCAATTTTTGTGCGGCAAACAAATTTGAGGAATCCGACAGGTTTTACATTTTTTGAAAAACGAACAATTTTCTGGTCAATGATGGGAAAATCGTGTGAGAAATTCAATAGAAATAAAAATGCGCATGTGCAAGAAAATAATATTCCCGGAGAGAAACGAAAATTCCCGGTTTGGTCGGCCGAATTTAGAAAATCAATGGTGGCATCATCGGATCACAAAAAAAAAAAAAACGTTCTGATTTTGAAAAGAAAATTTGTTCGAAATTCGACCGTGTATGGCCTGCTTTACAGTATGTTGCAAAAATACTGTTATCTTGAATTTGGGGCTAGAGTGTGCAATTTATTTTAGTGGGAAATGTGTCGAGTATGGTATTAATCATTATATAAATCAGTTTATTTTTTTTAGGAGTATTTGTTCAGTTCTGAAGGATTCTGCTTTTCAGAAAGTATTTAAAACTGGCTAAATTAGGTGCTGTACTTTGCATTTCACCTCATCATCATCTTTTGTATATATGGGTTGGTGAACCCTTTCCTCTCTGTTGGAAATAACCTTTTTTTCGTCTTTCCATCCCTGTCACTGACAGTTTGAGCTGCTGGCATGCAGGAAAATATTGGTTTTGTTTTTTTATTAAAAACATCCTGTTTATTGTAAAATCTGTAAAATATCTCCTCCTAAATAAATCCTATGAAAACGTGAGGATAGCTTCCTTGTACATTTATAATTCTAAGAAAGCAGAGTCTTAAGTCTGTTTATATGGTAAAGCAACCCACAGCCATAGTAAAAAATCTGTCGTACAGCAGCGCTAGACTGCTGTACTTTGTGTAAATAGCTGCCGTCTCTGTTTAGGTCAACACACTCTCTGCCATCTACTGTATATCAGTGAATCTCAACATGCAGCCCAAGGGCTGCATGCAACCCATCAGAGCTCAGTGTGTAGCCTGCTGTGGTCTATCTGCGAGTAAGCAGCACCTCAGTTGCCACACCTCACTCCATTGGTACACTCCTGGCGTGTAGATAGAGTTCTCCTAGTATCCCTGGCTTTATCACTCCTCCAGAGACTTATAGACTTTCTCCAGCCCCCTGGACTGGCTAAGCGCCTCAGCTTTCCCAGTCTCCACAGACTTGTGCAGCTGTGCCGACTTTACTAGTCCTCTGGGCAGGGAATTCCCCCAACATGAAAAACTTGAATTCCCCCAACACACACATCCTTCTTCCGACAGGGCTCTGTCTCCAAAATGGGACCTCTGAACTGTGGTTAGACTTTGCTAATAATGAGCATGCACACCTGCATACTCACACAAACTGCAGGCCTCCAGGAAGACCTGAACATAGCATTGGAGACTTCTTCCCACTCAAATCGCTTTAACGTCCCCAGGCTCCAAACTCTAATCTTGAACTACCAAACCTGGAGGAAAGCTGGTCTTCTCTTTGAGGCAGTAGCAAGGCCTAGCACTGTCACTAGAATATATATATATATATATATATATATATATATATATATATATATATATATACATACACATACATACATACATACATACATGCACACACACACATATATAGAGCCAGTCACAAACTCCTGATATGTAAATTGGATGTGGGTTTTCCTGCTTCCAATTCACATAGGTGTAAACCCAGCCTCAAGTAAAGAGTGTACTGCTTGTTTAATAGTAAATTTGCTGTCCCCTCAAAATAACTCAACACACAGCCATTATTGTCTAAACCGCTGGCAACAAAAGTGAGTACACCCCTAAGTGAAAAAGTCCAAACTGGGCCCAAAGTGTCAATATTTTGTGTGGCCACCATTATTTTCCAGCACTGCCTTAACCCTCCTGGGCATGGAGTTCACCAGAGCTTCACAGGTTGCCATTGGAGTCCTCTTCCACTCCTCCAGGACGATGATGCCCCACAGATGCTCAATAGGGTTTAGGGGTGTATTCACTTTTGTTGCCAGCGGTTTAGACATTAATGGCTGTGTGTTGAGTTATTTTGAGGGGACAGCAAATTTACACTGCTATACGAGCTGTACACTCACTACTTTACATTGTAGCAAAGTGTTATTTGCATTGAGTTACAATGCAGTGTTCTCACATGAAAAGATATAATAAAATATATTTACAAAAATGTGAAGGGTGTACTCACTTTTGTGAGATGGCGTATGTGTGTATATATACATATATATATATATATGTATATATAAATATAAAATGTGTGTAGTGCTACCCCCCGAAGGAGCATCTTAGTAGTTTGGGTTCTCTGTTATGGGCCTTTACTCCAAGAACAACCTCAACCCCTCGGTCATACCAGATTGAGTGAATGTTACTGCGAGCACATATATGGACACAAATGTGGATATAATTTTCTGCTCAGTAAATGCAGTATTCTAGTCTGCATCTCCCCAAGGTAATACATAAAACCTGGCCTGTTAGTGGGCCCTGAGGACAGGATTGAATTCCACTGCCCTAATGCTCTGTTCTATCAGGAGATGGATTGGAGTCAGTGGAAGAAGGGGAGGATCAGGCTGTGTACACACGATCAAACATGTCCGCTGAAACTGGTCCGCAGTCAGAATCAAGTCGACGCATGCTTGGAAGCATTGGTCCGATGGTGTGTACGCACATCAGACCAACAGACCACTTCAGCCTGGTCCGATGAACATGTTTCCTCGGACATGTCTGATCGTGTGTACAGGGCCTCAGAGAGACAGGGTCACACACCCTTTATACAAAATGCAGAGGATTAATCCCTTAGGTTCCACAGTGAGTATAACAAGCATATTTACTGCATATACAGACTGATTTTTACTATTGTGGGTTTAGTAACAGGTGATAATAAATCCTAGAAGCTGATTGGTTACTATGCACAGCTGTGCAACATCGGATTCTGTGTGCGCCAGTTATAGTAAATCTCTCCTGCCTGTTTTTATGTGTGTATGTATATATGAGTATATATATATATAGATCTATATCTATAGATATAGATCTATATATATATATATATATCTGTCTATGAATATATATATAAATATATATATATATATATATATATATATATATATATTTAATTGTTTTCCTTGTTCAAATATTTTATTGAAAAGATCAACAAATAGCATAACAGATAATATACAATGAAATGCCATTGTGTTGAGTTAGGCATATTATAAATAAGGGAAACAAAATAGCTGTACATGGCCTTTCCGTTGACAAGCTGTGTAACTAAAGTGAAAGCAATAAGACTATGACTTATCGACCTGTTTGAGGGTCTTATTTAAAAAAAAAATTCAACTACTTGATACCTGCATCTTTTTGGACAGGTAAAATACAAATGCAATAATGCAGAAAGCATTTGTACAGTCTTCTCGTTAAAAAAATATCCACAGTGCACATTTTTAGATATGCGGGCCTGCTGGTCCTACTTAATCTGGATACCCCTGTCAAGATGTGTGTACATATGACCCAAAAGGCAGAAGTATGCAAGCTTGCATTCTAAAAGTATTGCAACATTCAGCATCATCTTGATCTTTCCAAAACCCAACTTTTTTTGGCAACATTTTCAAAACCATGCCAACTTTGATGAGCTTTGGTGCTATTATGCCTTGTACACACGATCAAATTTTCCGTCGGGATAAACTCAGATTTTTCAGACGGAATTCCTTTCCAGCTGTCTGGCATACACACTGTCACATCAAATTCCGACTGTCAAGAACGCGGTAACGTACAACACTACGACGAGCCAAGTTAAATTAAGTTCAATGCTTCCGAGCATGCGTCGACTTGATTTTGAGCATGCATGTTTTTTTCTCCATCGGAGTTCCCTACAGACGAACGGAATTTCTCTTTCTTAATTCAGATGGAAAAAAGTCCGATGGGGCACACACACAGTTGGAATATGCGATGAAAGAATTCCGTCTGACTTTTTCCATCAGATCGTGTGTACAAGGCATTAGTGTCTGGAAATCAAAGCTGGCATGCCTTATTTAGGAGTTATGCAGTACAATCATACCCCAGGTCTCGTAGGATTATACAATAACAGAATAAACTGTTAATTTACATCCTGTAGAAATGCACAGTCTTTAACGACTCCAATAACAAAGTCCAATTTAAGTCAGGGCTATAGAGCAGTGTTTCTCAACGTGCCCCAACAGGTCATGTTTTCAGGATTTCCCTCAGATGAAACGGTGGTGGGAATTACTAAGGGCTCTTTCACACGTCCGTTCAGTTTTTTAGATAATTTTTTTCCCCCTTCAGTTGATCCGTTTTTTCATCCGTTTTTCGTCCGTTTTCTGTCCGTTTACATCCGTTTACATCCGTTTTCCGTCCGTTGACGTCCGTTTTTCATCAGTTTTTTCATCCGTTTTTTTTTTTTTTTAGAACTTTTTTTTTTTTTTTTTTTACATATTTCGATGAAAAACTGACGTTAGCGGATCGGATGGTAAACGCATCATCCGCTAACGTCCGTTTTTCGTCCGTTCCGTTTTTTTGACGGAAGAAAAATAGGGTTTTCTTCCGTCCAGAAAAACGGAGCTTACCGCAGACGGATGTTAACGGACGTTAGCGGATGCTCATCCGCTAACGGACGCTAACCCATAATGAAGCATTGAGGTCCGTTAACGGACGTCCAAAAAACGGACGACCGGAACGGACGTGTGAAAGGACCCTAAGGCAGTGAAACTGATCAAATCACCTGTGCCAAAAAATGGAAAGCCTAAAAACATGACCTGTTGGGGCGCCTTGAGGACTGCAGTTGAGAAACACTGCTATAGAGTACCAAATCAAGTGTAGCATCTCACAAACTAGGCAACAGCTGTGTGTATGGTCGGCCTTATAAAACCATACATTCTCAGATGTTCACATATGCAGATTTACTTGTTGCTAGTGTAGTGTATGCTTGATGATTTTATTTTTTATTTTCTGTATAAGACTTGTAACATTCTACAACTGGATTAATGTGAATACTTTATAGTATTTAGGGGGTTAAGCTTTACAACAAGTACACTAGAGGGTGCTGCAGATCTGTATGTGAACCTTTTTTTTTTTTTCCTAAGCTTAATGTTACAAAAAACCTGGTGATATTTTTTTCCCAAGTGAAGGGTAAGATTAAGAGTTACCCCAGATCTGAGGGTAAATATCCTCCTATTTTTAATTTTTTAAAAGAACTGAATATGTTAAGTTGAGTTTTCTTTCGAAACAGCTGCTGCATTAAATAGGCGTCCTCAAATATTCAAGGAATGGTTTCTGTCTAGGTTGCTGACTTTTTTTGTAAACAAGTCATCTCTTCACTAAAATTTTGTTTTAAAATATAAACAGCATTTTAAAGCAATGAAAAAGGCAGCCAATTTTTTTTTTTTCCTAATCAGAATGTTCTCTTAGTAATCCGTGTTGATTGCAATTTAATCATATTTTATTTAGTACTGTTCAATACTTGGATACCAACACAGGCATAGCATAAAACAGTCATACAATTCGAAAAAAAGGAAAGAAGACAAAAATATATGTATTTGGTTTTATATAGTATATATATTTTTTTTACATATAATGTATAAACAATAAAAAAATGTACTTTTAGATTTGTATATATTGGTGAGGGGATAGAACTTTTGTAAGGTTTTTATGGCTGTCTGTGGCGATTCACCATTTCCAATTGTCCTGATAACTAGACATGTGCACTGCCAAAAAAATTGTTTAATTTAGTTTTTGTTTCATTCGTTTTTTTTTCGATTTTTGGGTCAAAATTTGAAAGAATAGCTAGCTAACTACCTATTAAATTATTGGTATGGGAATTTCCTTTCAAATTTGGCTATTAGTGAACATAATGAATATGAAATTATCCAAAGTTACGAATTATCCAAAATAACGAATGCCTCATCTAAACAAATGGAACAGAACAAATTAATAATAAAAATTAATAATATTAATAAAGAGTTTAATTATTATTATTATTATTAATTTGTTAAGTTCCATTTGTTTAGATATGGCTTTGATTATTTTGGATAATTTGTATTTGTTATGTTCACTAACAGCTAGATTTGAAGGGAAATTCCAATACCTATAATTTAATAGTAATAGTTAAGTTAGTATTAGTAAGTTTGTAATTCAGATTTTCAAACTTCTGAATTTCCAAATTGCTGAATTTTTAAATTTCCGAATATTTTGAAAAATTTGCTAAACAGGTTTTCGTTAAATCGGATATTTTCGAATAAATGAATATGTCGAAATTGGTTTTGAAAAAACAAATTCGGAACGAAACGAATTGCACATGTCTACTGATTGAGGGTAAATCCCCAAATTTTGGGTGCCACCAGAACAGGAATAGAGGGGAAATCTACCGATAGGATACCTTTTTTCTTCCTGGTTCCCCTGAAGGCACTAGTGCCTGCAGGAAAATCCAATACTTAAGCTGTCAGATCTTGCAGTATTTTGATACTACGCATGCACGTGATGAGGTGCATAATGTCATGCGCTTCATCCTGCGCATGTACCGTATGGCATTAAACTAAGTTGCTTTAACCTCTTAAGGACCTCCTACTGTACATTTACGTCAGCAGAATGGCACGGCTGGGCACATCAACGTATATATATGTTGGTTCTAGTACCCAGCCGTGGGTCACGGGCGCGCCCGCGGCGCGCTCCCATGACCCGGTCCGAACCCCCGGGACCGAGACCACGGGACTCGCGGACCCGATCACTGCTGGAGTGCGGCGATCGGTCCCCAGAGCTGAAGAACGGGGAGAGCCGTGTGTAAACACGGCTTCCCTGTGCTTCACAGTGGCCGTAGCATCGATCACGTCATCCCTGTTATAGTGGGACGTGATCGATGACGTCACACCTACAGCCACACCCCCCTACAGTTGTAAACACACACAGGGAACACACAAATCCTACAGCACCCCCTTGTGGTTAACTCCCAAACTGCAACTGTCATTTTCACAGTAAACAATGCAATTTAAATGCATTTTTTGCTGTGAAAATGACAATTGTCCCAAAAATGTGTCAAAATTGTCCGAAGTGTCCGCCATAATGTCGCAGTCACGAAAAAAATCGCTGATCGCTGCTATTAGTAGTAAAAAAAAAAAATTAATAAAAATGCAATCAAACTATCCCTTATTTTGTAAACGCTATAAATTTTGCGAAAAACAACCGATAAACGCTTATTGCGATTTTTTTTTTTACCAAAAATAGGTAGAAGAATACGTATCGGCCTAAACTGAGGAAAAAAAATATATATATTTTGGGGGATATTTATTATAGCAAAAAGTAAAAAATATTGAATTTTTTTCAAAATTGTCGCTCTATTTTGGTTTATAGCGCAAAAAATAAAAACCGCAGAGGTGATCAAATACCACCAAAAGAAAGCTCTATTTGTGGGGAAAAAAGGATGCCAATTTTGTTTGGGAGCCACATCGCACGACCGCACAATTGTCAGTTAAAACGACGCAGTGCCGAATCGCAAAAAGGGGCAAGGTCCTTTACCTGCATTTTGGTCCGGGTCTTAAGTGGTTAAAGAAAAAATAAATCAGGGTACGGTTTTATTTTTAAAAACAAATGAGTGTAATCGAATACGACACATGCATGAGATGAGGTCACACATACATGGCATATTTTTAAAAAGGGTGGCATAATAGCATGGTTACCAGCTGGAAGTAAAGGCAGTATGAACATGAGTAAGTGTACCTGTTTTTATACAATGTATTATATAGTACTGCCATTTTGTTGCAGGGTGGGGTAGGGGTGGGACTACGTCCTTATTAATAAGCAAGCCTATTCTATCTACCCTGTAAAAGGAAAGATGCCTGTACTTACCTATTCTGAATTTGCTCCAATCTGGTCGCATGATCTGGTCTCAGCACGGGCCTTAGGCCGCGTACACACCATCAGACCGGTCCGATGAAACTGGTCTGCAGACCAGTTTCATTGGACCAATTCGATGGTGTGTACGGCCTATCGGACCGTTGTCTGTCGGACCGAAGTTTTAAAACATGCTTTAAAATCTGTCCGACGGACACCTGTCCGTCGGACAGATTTGATGGTTAGTACGCCAAAGCATCGGACCAAAAACCTGCGCATGCACAGAATCAAGTCGACTCATGCTTGGAAGCATTGAACTTCCTTTTTTCAGCACGTCAGTGTGTTCTACATCACCGCGTTCTGGTCTGATCGGATTTTTGGTCCGATGGTGTGTACGCACATCAGACCACTTCAGCCTGGTCCGATGAAAACGGTCCATCGGACAAGTTTCATCGGACCGGTCTGTTTGTGTGTATGTGGCCTTAGTGTAGAGGAGAGACAGCTGACAACGGATGCCCCATAGAAAGCAGTCATTGTCTTTGATCTCTCCTCTACACTGATGCCGGTGCTTGAGTGATCATATGACCGGACTGGAATAACTTCAGAATAGGTAAGTACAGGGATCTTCCCTTTTATAGGGTAGATAGAATTGGCATAGAATTAGGGCAAGTGTAGATTTAAGCTTAGTTAGTAGTAAAGCGGTAGTAAACTGCAGCATTAAAAAAAAAAAAAAAATCCCCTGCAAGGCAATGGCATACTGTGCTAGTATGCATTGCATACTAGTACATTATGAAATACTTACCTTAGAACAAAGCCCTCCAGCGGCGTGCTGTCACCCCTGGCAGGGCTTTCTTCTTCCCCAGCTTTCCCTCCGGATTTGCGGGCTCCGGCTGTATGAGTGGGTAATTTTATACAGTATTTACAACGGAAATAATTTTACCGCTAATTGCTGATTATCATATTCCCAGCTTGCCCCTGGGTTCTTTTACCCTTAGTTTCCTGCAGCTCGAATGCTACAGGCAGAGGTCTGCTTCTAGCACATTTGGCAGTTTTGGCTATACTATAGGAAAATGCCGGGATATTGTGTTTCACTATTTTCTTCCTCTTTCTCAGTCCACACAAAAAGTGGCAGGTAAAAAACAGGATCTAACCTTGTCCACACTTGGTGTGTCTGTGTGTGATCCATCTCCTCCCCGCCCCTCCTGCTGCTATTGCTGTAACTACTGAAAAATCTTGTAATCCCCTCTCTTACAGAAATATATCATATGTGGTATCTGTGTTTTTTTAATTATTGCACAAATACCTTATTTACAGCACCGCTGGGTGCTCATGTGACCTCCCACCGCTCTCCTCTTCTCCTCCTGGCTGACGTCAGCAAGTAATCTTGGCCCCTCTAGCTGTAGTGCTTGGAGTGGTGATGGAGCGGCGACATGTCACATTACAGGATTTTGTCATTAGTGACTTTACAACAACTATAAGTGGCACAAGGCTCAGGTGTAAATGGGTGCAATAAAATACAATTGAAATCTTCAGGTTAAGCCTTAATGAACTTCTAGAAAAGTGCTCCAGAGCACTTAGGTGTGAACCAGGGAATAAGACCCTTGTTTCATTTTATCAGAGAATAAAATTCACTGTTTAAATGGATTGCTGTAGATAACACACTTTTTCCCCCAATTTTAACCTTTGCTACTATTTTATTTGTAAATTATTATTATTATACAGGATTTATATAGCGCCAACAGTTTGCGCAGCACTTTACAGCATGAGGGCGGGGAGTACAGCTACAATACAATTCATGACAAGAGGAATCAGAGGGCCCTGCTCAGTAAAGCTTACAATCTAGAAGATGGCCACCTTTATATAGAGTATATAAACTTTGTCAATATCCTCTCTTTTCAGCCCAGTGGCTTGCTTGCAGCGTGACGGTAAGGAGGGTTCTCAGCAAAGTGCCTAAGAGCATCCTTCATATGGACATCTGGTCCATACTCCACTATACATTTGTAGTCTTATAAGACTATAAACCATCTGGTGGGCCTTCTGTTTTTTTTCTTTGTTCCTATTCAATTTAGAGGGGTGTGATTAATGTGCCATACTAGAACGTAATATTGGAGAAACTCCAGTGCCTGGTTAATGGCCAGACATACTTTCTCAACAACTGCTTATTTTCTTTCGTGACTGTTTCTCTTCCCCATCCCAGGCTGGTGAAAGCACCGTTCCTACACCTATATTGGATGCATCTGTTTGGACAATGAGCTCCTTTTTGAAATCTTGAGCAACTCAGCAGTCTGAACATACAAGGTTTCTTTTAGAACCTGCTGTGCTTTTCTCAGCTTCTGGTGACCACTTAATCATAGCTGTGACTTTTCCTTTACTAATGTCTTTTAGTGGAGCAGCAAGGGTGGCATTATTTAGTACAGATCTCCTGATGTAAACTGTATTCCCAAGAAAGCACACATTTGTTTCCTAAAATATATTTAAAAAAAAGCTTTCTGTGTGTGGCAAGTATGAAGGTAAAAAGTGGGAGCTGCTATTGCTTATGACCTTAAAGGAATTATGTTATGCTGACCAACTAGTTCCAATGTCTTCTGAGAAACTTAGACCTTTAACAGAATGTCAGAATTTCAGAATAGGCAGAAAAAAGTCAGAAGTCCTTATCTGCATACTTGCTCAGAATCAATGACTCAAGGTATTAATGACTTAAAGCGGAGGTCCGCCCCCAAAAAATAATAATTAAAAGCCAGCAGCTACACATACTGCAGCTGCTGGCTTTTATTAATAGGCCACTTGCCTGCCCTGGAGTCCCGCTCCTCTCTCTTACTGGCCTGGAAACAGGGGGGAAGAGGAGGAAGTCCCACAGTGATGTCATGGGCCACGGCACAGACTCTCGAGAGTGGGAACAGGATACCTGTCAAATTCAGGCATCCTGACCCACTCACACCTGAAAGGTGCCAATTGTGGCGCCGGAGAGGAGACAAATGAGCGGATCTATTTTAAGATATACTGTGGCAGGTCAGCTCTACCTGTATGCCTTTTAGTGCAATAGACAGCATGCTAATCGGACAGAGGAGAAAATCAGTTGGTCCGGTGGACCCGATGTCTGGCGTCCACCTGTGATCGCTCCCCATAGAGTCGGAACAGAGATCTGCCAACAAGGCTGATCGACAGTGGCTTTGAGCCGGCGTTTCTGTTTTCTGTAACCAGAAAACAAGAAACGCCGGGTTGAAGTTCCGATGCGAGCAGCGTAACTGAGTTTCGCCATCGCATCGTTACTTCAACTTAAAAATGGCGCCGGGGGCGTTCCCGCCGATTTACGCTCAAAAAATATGTTAATGAGCGGAAATCGGCAATTCACGATCGAAATCCGGCGCGACGCAGTGACGTTACGACGTTTCCGGACGGGATACGCGGCGCATAGATATACCTACATGGGGCTGGAGTATCCTATGTTAGGTATAGGCGTCGTCATCGCGTCGGGGAAAAAAAAAAAAACGTCGCTTGCGTAAAACGGTCATGAATGGGAATGTGACGTCATTGACGTTCATTCACAGATTTTGGAGCATGCGCACGGGGATGTTTTGACACTCGACGCATGCGCAGTACGTCGGCGGCGGGATCGCGCGTAGTTAGCATACTACACGCCCCGTACCCGCGACATTTGAATTCCGCCGGCTCATTTGCGATGCGCTGCCGCAACTTTAGGAGCAAGTGCTTCGTGAATGACAGCACTTGCTCCTAAAAATTCGGCAGCGCAACGCAAATCAGAAGCGTTACTCCAGAGCAAAGATGCTCTGGAATACGTGAATCTGGCCCTATGAGATTAGGGCATGCAGCACAGAGAAGCATAAAAAAATTGATGGAACTCCACTTTAAGCCCCGGACCATAATGCTGGTCAATGACCAGGCCACTTTTTGCGATTCGTCACTGCGTTGCTTTAACTGACAATTGCACGTCGTGGCTCCCAAACAAAATTGGCGTCCTTTTTTTCCCACAAATAGAACTTTCTTTTGGTGGTATTTGATTGCCTCTGCGGCTTTTAGTTTTTGCGCTATAAACAAAAAAAAAGCAACAATTTTGAAAAAAATAAATGAATATATTTTACTTTTTGCAGTAATAAATATCCCCAAAAATATATATAAAAAAAAATTATTTTCCTCAGTTTAGGCCGAAACGTATACTTCTACATATTTTTTGTCAAAAAATCACAATAAGCGTTTATTGATTGGTTTGCGCTAAAGTTATAGCGTTTACAAAATAGGGCATAGTTTTATGGCATTTTTATTAATATTTTTTTTTTTACTAGTAATGGCGGCGATCAGAGATTTTTATCGGTACTGTGACATTAAATATAAAAATGCATTGATTACTATAAAAATTACACTGGCAGGGAAGGGGTTAACACTAGGGGACGAGGAAGGGGTTAAGTATGTTCCCTGGATGAGTTCTAACTGAAAGGGGGGGGGGGTGGACTGACTTGGGGAAATGACTGATCACTGTTCATACATTGTATGAACAGACAATCAGGCATTTCTCCCCCTGACAGGACCGGGATCTGTAACGAGTAAACCACGCCTGCTGGGCACGCGCGTCAGTGTCAGGGGCGAGCGGGGGCGCGCGTGCGTGCCTCCTGCGATGCGCACACCCCTATTGGCTGAACGGCAAAATGATGTAGAGCTATGTGATCTCGCCCAGCAGAGCCAACCTGCCGCCGTATTACTACGGCGGCTGGTCAGCAAGCAGTTAAAAGCACAAAGAAAAAAAGATTGTTTTTTCAAAATTGTCCCTCTTATTTTGTTTATAGTGCAAAGATAATAAAAAAAATTGCTGAGGTGATCAAATACCACAAAGAGAAAGCTCTATTTGTGGGGAAAAAAGGACATACATTTTATTTGGGTACAGCGTGGCACAACCGCGCATTTGTCAGTTAAAATAACTTGGTGCTGTATCGCAAAAAAAAGCCTGGTCATTAAAGGGGTAAAACCTTCTGGGGCTGAAATTGTTAACATTTGTTGCCTTAGGGCAGCCCGGTAATTTCAAATTGACCGGATGGAGAAGATGCGTGAGTGAGAAATCTTCACATCTTATATGTGCCAAGGGGTAATCTTGTTGGGAGACCATCTGGACCTGGAGAAAAGGCCTTGGCTGGGCTAAAGTCACAAGCGCCAAACGATCCCTTGTAATGAGGCATCAATAGGAGTTGGCAAGCAAGCCTTTCAGCTTTTGGTGGAGGCACTGATATAAAGATCACTACGGTGGTGGAGATTGACATCAGGGTTTTTTTTCACATCACTTGTGGACTGTTCTAAGCATCAATTTTTTTTTACATTTGGATATACATGATTAAGTAGCATGACCTTTATTTTATTTTTATTTTATATTTAACTTTTTTTAATGCAGAACACCACAACCAAAGTGTGCTGCAGTGTGTATTGGGGGGGTATTGTACTTGTGCATTGGGTGGTATCGTACGTGAATGGCTCTGCAGCGCACCGCAAGGAGTGTTGTACATTGTTCGAACATATGGAAAATGCATTTTACTATGTGTTTGCGTGATGCACAGGTTTGGCACGCATAATTTGCTTTGTCGCATTACGAATTGCAGACAAGGCTGCGGGCTTGAACGTGTTCCTGTAACACAACTGTGTGAATATGACCCAATGGATTCTACTGTAGCATTTTGACTCTTTGGTGTATGTGTGTACAGTAAAACCTTGGTTTGAGAGCATTTTGCAAGACAAGCAATGTTTTAAAACATTTTGCCTTGATATTCAAGCGATGTCTTGATATCAGAGTAGCGTCATGTCACAACTGAGTATACAAAAGAAGAGAGGAGCCACTAAGGCCTCGTACACACGATCAAATCTGTCTGCTGGAAACGGTCTGCTAGACCGTTTCAGCAGACAGATTCGATCGTGTATGGGCAAACAGACGGATTTGGCCACCCGACAGATTTCAAAGCATGCTTTGAAATCTGTCAGCTGGGAACCCGTCCGCCCGACATGTCTGCTGGTTAGTACGAATGGTTTCGACGCATGCGCGGAAGTGTTTTACTTCCTGGTGCGGTGACGTGGCGGCGTCAACGTCACCGCCACGTCACCGACACGTCAGCGCGATGTCTGCTGGCGGGGATTTTGGTTTGCTCATGTGTACATGCGAGCAAACCAAAATCCCAGCAGACAGATCTGTTCGAATCGGTCGGTCCGACCGATTTGAACAGACACATTTAAACGTGTGTTCGAGTATAGCAATATGGTTACATTTAATGAAATTACAACATTTAGCAACTTATTGCTACACTTAGAGGTGCCTCTCTTCTCTTTTATACCCTGTAAAAAAATGATTTGATATACAAGTGCTTTGGATTACAAGCATGTTTCTGGAACAAATTATGCTTGCAAACCAAGGTTTTACTGTATTTACATGTACACACTGTATCTGAACTGTTGAAAGTCTGCGCCTAGGCTCTGTTAGCGAAAATGTTGTGTAGATATATATTCACTAGATTTTACTTTTTTTTTCTATTACAAAAGCCTGAAAAGTGTGTCCAAGTTAAAAATTTGCCATCTGAAATATTTGCCCCTTTTCAAAGCATTTGTGAGTTAGACAGAGCTTACCTCTGCCCTTTAGTGACCTGCATTACATGTCTAATGATGGGATGAAAGGGCATCTAATAAATGCTGCTGGCGAATGTGACTCAGATCAAAATTATGCTTCATATGTTAGCGCAAACGGCTCCATCTAACTACAGATGCCTTTAATAGTAGTTCGGTACACAGGGAAATGTAGTGTGGCACAACACTTTTCCATTGATTAATACCTAAGACACAGACGATAGGAGACCAGAGTGTCTTCCTGCGCCCACAACAATTAATTACAGCATTAGCACCTTATAATTACACTGTGCTACCTAATTTAGCCTATATGCTTTGTTACAAACTGTTATTAATTATCTGTTGCCAGTTGTCCCAATTAAAGATTAAAAAAAAAAAAACATTAGAGGAAATGCTATTGAAAAGTTTGAATGCTAAATTTGACATCAGCAGATAATAATTTTAAGCTTTCAAATTTCTGGTATGTAAAAGAGTAAAATTAATGAAAAATCAATTTATAGAAATAGGTAAGTGATCGAAGCTGAGAGCAATACAGACAATTCTTATGAAAACTGTTACTAAACATCTCATAGAAGTTTTTTTCAAAAGTAATTTCCAATATTTTTTTAAATCCACAGCTTTAATAAAATAATACCTGCTAATTGTGCCATAAAGTTCTTTTTTTTTGTTGCACTTCCTCCTATAGGGTGACAGTGCTTTTTTGTCCCTATGTTTCATTTGTGCTGCTGCATTGTCACCTGTTGCACAGGCTTCCAATAAAGACAGCCATCACTGGAATGCATGCATTTAGATAGAACGTAGCTGCAAGGAGATCAGCAGTCCTGAGATGCAAGAAAGGATAAAAAGGGAAAAAGTGAAAGAAAAACAAAAGTAAAGGAAAACATATACAGTACGTGCCCGTTCACACTGGGGTGGCTTCAAAGTCGTCTGACTCGGAAGCCGCCCCGCACAGCGTGATCTCAGCACGGCTTCCAAACAACTTCTTTAATAGAAATCAATGCAAGCTGCTCCGCAGCCACCCCCAGGTAGTACAGGGACCTCTAAGTCAGAGCGACTTGAGTCACTCCCATTAGAACGGTTCCATTGCACTGCATGGAGCATGACTTGTCTACCCTGTGTGAACCGGCACCACTTGTGTCACTGGCCCTGTGACTACATCCTGAGGATCTAGATATCAAAAAAAGATTGTCCTGTCCTCCGCATTCCCAGGATGTCACTAGAGGGACAGTGACATCACTTTTGCTTAAGGGCTGTACACACAGGCTTAATATTGTGTTCTGACAGGGGGGCGTGTCCCCCCGCCTGAACACAATGGTCAGCGGTCACTGTTTCTATTGAACTAGCCAATGCCGTAAGATATTTGGCACATGTGTATGAGTGTAGAATACCTTTTTATAAATCTTTTTTTTATTTTTTATTATTATTTAATAATAATATTGTTGTAAATATAATTTACTTGTCAGCAATAGGTTGAAAGGATTATCTGATTCTGAAAACATATAGACATTTATGTGGATAACATTTATTGACACCATCATGAACATTATATGGTGTATAATTTCATTGATAAACTCCAGATGCTAATTGGGCAGCACAATCTTCAGTTTTCTATTACATATGCTGTATGAATATACATATTTTTTTTGTATGGGGTCCCATGGTATTTTTAGCTATTTATATTTTTTGGTGTTGGTCAAATTTGGGACATTTTGTATTTTTTTATATATATTTCTCTATTGCAGATAGATTCCAGGTCCTTTATTTTGTTGCACATTTACAAAGCAGATTTTGTATTTTTGTGCAAGGCCTGCTCTTTGATGTATAAAACCTATGAATATACTGATGCTTGAAGTAAAAGTCTCAGTTTTAAGATGCTTGTACTGCTCTTGTTGAATAGATAAGTTCATCAAATCTTCGTATTTCACCTTTGGTAGAGCTCTCAGTAACTTTCTGGCTTCCGTTCAAGTGCATAGGTTATTGCTTCTGGAGTCCTTGAGATGTATAAGGTGCCATGAATGAATTAATCACTATTTGCCCCTTTTGGCAAAACAAAGTAAAATTCCACTAGATTTTTCTCCAATGTAAAGTACTGAGCGTACATCTATTAAAACAGTGTACATTTTCTGTCCCCTCAAAACTACTCAACATACATATATTAATGTCTAAACTGCTGGCAACAAAAGTGAATACAAAATGTCCAAATTGTCATGTGACTAGTTATGTGACATGCGCCCAGAGGCGATTCAGTTTGCATGTGTTGCGCTGTATAAGTTTCTCACTCACTTACTCACTCAGTGTTACAAGGTCCCATGTGTGAATGGGGAGCAGGTGTGTTAAATTTGGTGTTATCACTCTCACTCATTCCTACTGGTCACTAGAAGTTCAACATGGCATCTCATGGCAAAGAACTCTCTGAGGATCTGAAAAAAAGAATGGTTGCTCTAAATAAAGATGGCCTAGGCTATAAGAAGACCCTGAAACTGAGCTGCAGAATGATGGCCAAGACCATGCAGCGGTTTAACAGGACAGGTTTCACTCAGAACAGGCCTTGTCATGGTCAACCAAAGAGGTTGAGTGCATGTGCTCAGCATCATATCCAGAGGTTGTCCTTGGCAAATAGAAGTATGAGTGCTGCTAGCATTGCTGCCTAGGTTGAAGGGGTCAGTCTGTCAGTGAGCAGACCATACGCCACACACTGCATGAAATTGGTCTGCGTGGCTCTAATGCTAGAAGGAAGCCTCTTCTAATGATGTTTCACAAGAAAAAAGCCTGTAAAGTTTGCTAAAGACAAGCAGACTAAAGACATGGATTACTGGAACCATGTGCTGTGGTCTGATGAGACCAAGATAAACATATTTGGTTCAGATGGTGTCAAGCAGGTGTGGTGGCATCCAGGTCTACAAAGACAAGTGTGTTCTGCCTGCAGTCAAGCATGGTGGTGGGAGTGTCATATTCTGGGGCTGTATGAGTGCTGCCGGCACTGGGGAGCTACAGTTCATTGAACCATAAATTCCAACATGTACTGTGACATACTGAAACAGAGCATGATCCCCTCCTTTCAGAGACTGGGCCGATGGGCAGTATTCCAACATGATAACTACACCAAACACACCTCCAAGACGAACATTGCCTTGCTAAAGAAGCCGAGGGAAAAGGTGATGGACTGGCCAAGCAGGTTTCCAGACCTAAACCCTATTGAGCATCTATGGGGCATCCTCAAAGTGGAAGGTGGAAGAGCGCAAGGTCTCTAACACCCACCAGCTCCATGATGTCATCATGGAGGAGTGGAAGAAGACTCCAGTGGCAACCTGTGAAGCTCTGGTGAACTCCATGCCCAAGAGGGTTAAGGCAGTGCTGGAAAATAATGGTGGCCACACAAAATATTGACACTTTGGGCCTAATTTGGACATTTTCACTAATAGGTGTACTCACTTTTGTTGCCATCGACATTAAGGGCACTTTCACACTGGAGTTGGGGGCATCAGCGGTAAAGCGCCAGTAGTTTTAGTGACACTGTACCGTCGTTTTTGCGGTGCTTTTTGGCCGCCAGCGGTGTGTTTTTAACTCCTGCTGGTGGCTGAACAAAGGGTTAAACATGCCTGCAAAGTGCTGCTGCCGTAGCACTGGCCATTGAATACATGGGCAGGGCATTTTAGGAGCAGTGAATTCACCCCTCCCGCAAGGCTTCAAAAATGCTGCTTGCAGGACTATTTTTCTCGTCCTGCAAGTGCAGGTGGCTTGAGAGGTGCCTTTCAGGCACTTTACAGGCGCTATTTTTAGTGCAAAAACTCCAGAAAAGCTCCCCAGTGTGAAAGTAGCCTTATGGCTGTATGTTGAGTTATTTTGAGGGAACAACACATTTACACTGTTATACAAGCTGCCCACTCACTACTTTAAATTGTAGTAAAGTGTAATTTCTTCAGTGTTGTCACATGCAAAGATATAATTAAATATTTACAAAAATGTGAGGGGTGTACTTACTTTTGTGAGGTGCTGTATACTAATTTTAGTTATTTAGGAAATAAGCCTTTTGTCATACAGTAAACCATTTCACAGATCAGAGCTGTGCATGTAAATCCATTGTACTCTGTTTTTCATACCAGGTGTTCCCCGCATTGCACAGTGTAAATTTCGTCTACCGTTACGATTAATTTGTTCCCCCGTCCAGCCATCTAAAGCAGCAAATCATAAGCTGACCATTGATACCAACAAACCTCCCGTCAACCTCATCAACATCTTTTCAGGTGAGCTTTTGGTCAAGGTTGGTCAAGGTTTTTTGTTTTCTATAACTTTTCCTTTTAGTATAATACAGAGGACACTAAGAAAACCAAAGTAACAAGAATATAAAGACTAGATTAGAAAAGCCAGTGAATTTTCACAGTAACAAAAGAAATAATTAGAAAGCTGGCTGAGGCAGAGATCATTATGTCATCGGATCACCTCCCTGCCTCATCTAGTCAGAGAAAGCTTTGTACATATTCACTGCATACAAAGCTGCCTATGAATGGCTGAGCACCGCTCAGCCCAACTCTTTTGTTCTAGGTGTGTGATTGGGAAGGTTTTGTCTCAAACCTGGTCCACAAGGCTGTATACTGTATGTAGATGAGAATGTGACAGTTGCTGCTACTGGGCAAGGCTGGACAGAGCACTTTACATTTAGGGCAGTATGCACTCATGGATGATTTCCTGAAAAAAAGCAAGCAGTCTGTACCCTGAGCATTCGTCCCAGGGCAAATACACGCTAAACACAAGTCCTGCTTGGTGCACTATCCAGCTGCATTCAAGCACATGTCAGCCTCTCAAAGAGTTTGACAGACTGTTTGCAGTGAAGCTGGACAGTACACATACCTAAGCACCGGAGCCTTATGCGTTAAACACTCAGGGCCAGATTCAGATACACTTAAATTTGCGCTGCGTAAACGAAATACTCTACGCTGCCGTATTTTACCAGGCTCTACATCGAATTCTGGTAGATTTTTGCCCGTACGCTACGGCGGCGTAGTCTATTTCTCGCCACGTAATCGAAATACGCGATTAGGGGGCGTGAAGCATTTAAATTAAGCGTGTCACCCCGGCGATCAAACTGCGCATGCTCCGTTCAGAAATTTCCCGCCTTGCATTGTGCGAAATCACGTCGTTACGTCATTCGTTGTTTGAGTAGCGTCGTTTACGGACATTCCTATTCCCGGACGACTTACGTAAAAAATAATAAAAGACGTCGGAAAACGTTGAAATTCGACACGGGAACGACGGCCATACTTAACATGGGCTGTCTAATATTAGAGCAGCAAAAAGCTGGTATAGTGTTACGCAAAAAAAAGATGACTAAAGATGCCGTAAGAGATTGCGATTGAAGATCCTAATTTCTGGGATCGCTGGCAAAAGCTCATTAGCATACCCTGACGCGGAAAACGACGGGAAGTCCACCCAGTGGCCGCAATTTTATTGCAGCGTAGATCCGAAGGCGTACGAACACGTAATCCAGTCGAATTGAAGCCCGCAGCCGTCTATTCATGGTTTGAGGTTTCAGACTAGCTAAAAAACGCGCGTAATTTGAAATTACTCCAGTCTAACACCAGTTAGACAGGAGTTACGGCTCTCTGAATCTGGCCCTCAGTGTGCATATGGCCCAAGATGTCTCTCGCAGTCCCTAATCAGATTCAAACCTGCCTTGGAATTTTGACAACACACAACGCTGCATCCTGAAAAATTTGATTGCAAATTTCATAGAACACAGACTAAGGAATATACTGTATAGTAGGCTTTCTCAAAGCACAATTATGGTGTTTACTAAATAGCACCATCAATTCATGAATTGTTTTAATTTGTTCCTTGAAATTGCTGTTTTTGTGTTAAGGTTTTTAATCACACATTACTTTATTTTCAGATTTTATAGAGCATACAGAAGATGACCAGATCAGTGTTTTAGGATTCCAGTTCCTTGCTGGGCACAAGGTCACACTACTTGCTTCTAAAACATCACGTGAGTGCAGTGTTTTGTGTACTAAAGCAAAACTATAGTGAGATTCAAAGCCAGCAATTATGACAGAAGAGACCAATAGGGTCCCCTCTGTTATAAAAGACCCTTCCTGTCAGTAGGGATGAGCTTTATGTTCGACTTGAACATGAGTTTGACTCGAACATTGGCTGTTCGCCCATTCGCCGAACAGCAAACAATTTGGGGTATTCACGGCAAATTTGAAAAGCCGCGGAACACCCTTTAAAAGTCTATGGTAGAAATATTAAGTGCTAATTTTAAAGGTTAATATGCAAGTGATTATCATAAAAAAGTGCTTGGGGACCTGGGTCCTTCCCCAGGGGACATGTATCAATGCAATATTTTTTTTAAAAACTGCAGTTTTTTCGGGAGCAGTTATTTTAATAATGCTTAAAGTGAAACAATAAAAGTGAAATATCCCTTTACATTGTGTACCTGTGTCTATAGTATGGCTGTAAAGTAGTGCATGTTTCCTGTGTTTATAACAGTCTCTGCACAAAATTACATTTCTAAAGGAAAAAAAGTCAATCAAAACTACCTACACTTATATTGAATTGTCTGGTCCCGGCAATACAGATCAAAGTCATTGAAAAAAAATGCTTGTGGGTCCCCCCAAATTCCATTACCAAGCCCTTCAGGTCTGGTATGAATTTTAAGGGGAACTCCACGCCAAAATAAAAAAAAATGGCGTGGGGTTCCCCCCAAAAATTCATACCAGACCCTCATCCGAGTACGCAACCTGGCAGGCCACAGGAAAAGAGGGGGGATGAGAGAGCGCCTCTGGCTTATCGGAATCTGGAAGCCCCCTTTAACAAAGGGGACACCCAGATCCCGCCCCCCCCCCCATGTGAATTGGTAACAAGGTACATTGTACCCCTACCATTTCACAAAAAAAGTGTCAAAATGTTAAAAAAAACACACACACACCAAGTTGGGACAAGTCCTTTAATGAAAACAAAAAAACTCAGCACTCTACCTTCCCCGGAGGCACCCAGTTGAATGACGCACAAGCTGTTTGACATCTTTTTTATAACCGAGGGCGGTGCCACCCATGACGTGGATGGGTGACCCCGCCCCCCTCTGATGCAACGGGGGTTTCCTGTGACTCGTCAGAGGGGGCAGGGTCACACGGGTGGCCCAGCCCTCGGTTATAAAAGAGCTGTTAAACAGCTTGCGCGTGCGTTGTTCCTCGCTGGAGAATAGAGATCAACGCTGGAGAATGGATCATTGCTGGAGATCGAGAATGGATTATATCACTGGAATTGTTTATTTATTTTTAATAAAGGACTTGTCCCAAGCCGTCTCCTGTCGTTTTTAAAATGTTCACACTTTTTTTGTGAAATGGTAGGGGTACAATGTACCCCTTACCAATTCACATGGGGGGTGGGATCTTTGTTAAAAGGGGCTTCCAGGTTCTGATAAGCCCCCACCCACAGACCCCCACAATCACCCGGCAAGGGTTGTGGGGATGAGGCCCTTGTCCCCATCAACATGGGGAAATCCTCCCCATGTTGAGGGCATGTGGCCTTGTATGGTTCAGGAGAGGGGGAGGCGCTCTCTCGTCCTCCCTCTTCTCCTGTGGGCCTGCCAGGTTGCATGCTCAGATAAGGGTCTGGTATGGATTTTTGGGGGAACCCCATGCCCCTTAATACCCATACCATGCCTGGTAATGGAATTTAGGGGGACCCCCACGCATTTTTATTTTTCAATGACTTTGATCTGTATTGCCGAGACCCGTCAATTCATTATAGCTGCAAGTAGTTTTAAATTACTTGTTTTCCTTTAGAAATTTCATTTTCTGCAGACAGGGAACCATGCGCTACTTTGCAGGCATACTATAGACACCCCCCAGGTACGGAATTTAAAGGAATATTTCACTTTTATTTCACTTTAAGCATTATTAAAATCACTGCTCCTGAAAAAACTGCAGTTTTTAAATCTTTTTTTGCATTGATACATGTCCCCTGGGGCAGGACCCGCGTCCCCAAACACTTTTTATGACGTTAACTTGCCTATTAACATTTAAAATTAGCATTTTTCATTTTCGTGTCCCATAGACTTTAACGGTGTTCGCGTGTTGGAACACATTTTTTGCCTGTTCGCATGTTCTGTTGCGAACCAAACCAGTGGGTATTTGGCTCATCCCTACCTGTCAGTGTTTTTTAGAGTTAAATTCCACTTTAAATGTTCATCTTCCACAATATACAGTACGTTATACAGTACAGTTTACTAATGTACATTCAGGAAGTATAATACAAACACTGTAAATTATATATTACATATACTGGGGTAGATTCACATAGATCAGCGGATCTTTTGATCCGCGTGATCTATCTTTTTACGATCCGCCTGTGCCAGTTTTTGAGGCAAGTGCTGTATTCAGAAAGCACTTGCCTCGTAAGTAGCCCTGGCGGATCGTAAATCCCCCGGCGGAATGCAAATTCCGCGGCTAGGGGGAGTTTACTATTTAAATCACGCGCGTCCCCGCGCCGATCGTACTGCGCATGCGCTGCCGGCTAAATTTCCCAGCGTGCATTGCTTCAAATGACGTCGCAAGGACGTCATTGTTTTCGTCGTTAACGCAATTAACGTATGGCCGTATTCCCGAACGGCTTACGTAAACGACGTAAAAAATTCAAAACTCGACGCGGGAACAACGGCCATACTTAACATAGGATACGCCGCACTTACCCCGCATATAGCAGGGGTAACGATCCGCCGGAAAAAGCCGAACGCAAACGACGTAAAAAAAAAGCGACGGCTGGGCGTTCGTTTTTGAATCGGCGGTTCTCCTCATTTGCATATTCGTCGCGTATAGTAATAGAAGCGCCACCTAGCGGACGGCGGGAGATTGCAGCCTAAGATCCAACAGTGTAACTCACTTACACCAGTCGGCTCTAAGGGAGATCTATGCGGAACCTGATTCTAGGAATCAGCAGCATAGATCCGAGCGTCGGATCTCACAGATACGACGGTGTATCAGTAGATACACCGTCGTATCTCTATGTGAATCTACCCCACTGTATTTATGTGAATACCATAAATCTAGGGATAAGTGGCAGACATTTTGGTCTAAGCTCCTGTTTTTGTTCATAAGTTTTAACTTAACTGGCCATATTATAGTAGAAATAAAGTAATGCATACATAATGACTAATGGAAGTGTAAATGTTTTAGATTTGTACCATTTTTTTTTAATTAATTAAAAAACTCACTAATGGACAAACTGCATATTTTATTTGAGCAATCAAAATAGCTAGGACCAGTAATGGTTTTTGCAAAGACAGCTGTTAAAGCTAACACCTGCACTTTTTTTTTTCTATGATGGAAGCATAAGAATAACTGTGGGTTTGCATTCAGCGATTGAGCCTATTTAGCCAGAACTCTGCAGCACGCTCCATAATATCCTTCTCCCTAAGAAACTACCATATGATTGAATCAAATACTTTTTACTACACAGGGACCTGACCTGAAATAAAAAAAACATCTTGTTTTCCTGCTGCTGATTTCTGTCACAGCTTCATCCCTTGAAAAGGCTTCTGATGTTTAGATCATATTTATGTACCTCATCATTTTCAGAGGTTCATCCCGAGGTGCAGTAGATGCTTGTTGACTTTGCCATGTTTGCAAATAATGCAAGATAAGCCACTATTCACACTTGGGCATTGTAATGCTCATTTCCCTACGCCTGACTATGCTCAACATGCAAAATTCCATTCATTCTCAGGCCCCATTCACACCTGAGCGATTTTCTGCTTGAAGCTTGTAGCTCTAAAACGCTCAACAAGCCAAATCACATTAATTTAAATTGCCCCTGTTCATATCTGAGCATTCTGTCACCTGAACAAAACACCTGAAGCTCAAAAAATTACACAAGCTTCTTTTTGGGCAATTGAAAGCATTTTTGGTCACATAGACTTCAATAGAAATGCATGAGTTAAGCATTTTACAAGCGTTTTGTTGCTTGTTTTCTGCTCAAACAGCAGCTCTTCACCCCTAATTTACTCTCCTTTTCCTACCCTAGTGCTTTCTGGAATTCCCACATCGCTGCAGTGTGAACCTAGGCTAAACAGCGGCAAAAATTCTAAAAGAAAATGCCTGAAAAACACTAGTAAATCCTTATGCACATGTGGGAATGTAGCCTCATAGTCCCCATTCACACTTATATGTTCAGCTGGTCCATGCTTTATTCCCTATGCTCAAAACATGAGATTTTTTAAAAGGCAATCAGTAGTTTTTGGCCCCCTAGACATCAGTGGGAGTGCTAAGTGCATTCCTATGTGTTTTAATATGCACGTTTTTTAATGCGTTTGCTGTAGGAGAAAAACTCCTCTTCTCCAATTGTCCAGCTCAGGAAACAAACACCTAAAGCTTTATAGGCATTCAAAAATACGCATAATACACCTTTAAAACACCTATAAAAAAGCTTCAAAATCACCAGAAATAAGCTCTGCTAAGGTGTGAAAGAAGGCTAAAACAAGGCTTTATTTCCCATTTTAAGAAGGATGTTTTCTTGTTCTTGACCATTGCCTGCTGTAAAATGAAAAAAACAATTACTGACGTTTTTTACAAAAATATCCTGGGCAAATGCAGTAGTAAAAGAAATACATTGTTTGATGGTCTTGAAATTAAAACTGGTAGGCTGCAGGCATAAAGGAGTACTACACCTAGGGCATTTTAATATACAAGTATGGACTACTTTCGAAAGTCAGCACTTCGTCCTTGGGCCCTTAAACCCTTATGACTATCTTTTGATCAACAAACCTGTAATTTAAACACTTGTAGAGAGGCACAAGAGGAAAGGGCTGCCGAAGCACTGTAGATTATAATTTAGGATATAAGCGGGAACCTATGGGTCTTACAGTTGTTTCTTTGGAATGTGATCTCATTCTGAGTAGAATATTGTGCCCCCTGCCAGCAGAGAAAATCCTTGGCTCTCCTTGTAAAAGCAAGAAATGTAAGCCAGGTGCCAAGGCCTGGAGTCTCCTCTTGCTCCACAGTAGTCCACTAATAACAGAATGCACACCGAAGATGGTCAACTCTAGCTGAGGTTTATTGCAATGAAAGCACACTGCTCACTCCCTCGCCAAGCAATGCCCCCAACATGATTCACCCACAGCAGGGCTTAATCATGGGGATTTCCTTTCACCATTTTTGTTAACCACTTAAGGACTAGGGCTTTTTCTGACACATGGTGTTTGCAAGTAAAAATCAGAAAGAAAATTACTTAGAAACCCTAAACATTATGGCCCGGATTCACATACATCGGAGCATATTTATGCCGCCGTAGCGTATCTCTTTTACGCTTCGCCGGCGTAGCTCGGAGAGGCAAGCATGGAATTCACAAAGCAAATGCTCCCAACTCTGCGCTGGTGTAGCGTATATTTCGTAGGCGTAAGCCGGCCTAAGTGGAAGTAGATGGAAGTGGGCGTTAATGAAGCGTGACCCCATGCAAATGATGGGCCGGGCGCCAGACAAGTACTTAAAATGAACTGCGCATGTGTCGGGACATGGACGTATCCCCGTGCGCATGTGTACAACCACGTCAGGACAACTGTCTAAGATACGACGCATCACTGTGTACGCCGTGAACGTAACCTATGCCCAGCCAGACCCACGTCGGCCCATATTCACAGACGTCCAACGTAAAATACGAAGGCTTGTGCCTCATCTATGGGGAATAACTTTACGCCGAATGTAAAACTTACGCAAACTGCTTAAATGTGCACTTGTTTTTCTAGCCCGCTAGAGCCAAGTACGTCCTCCTTCCCCTCCCATTATGTAGGCTTTTTCATTGTGGGATTGCACAACTTCATCTTTTGTGTGTTAGTAAGATGCTTGCTGCAATTGGTGAGTGGGAACTCTCTTCCACCTTCAACAATGGATAGCACACTAGAAGCGGATGACATCAGAGCTCACTGAAATCAGCCTCCTTATCAAGCCTCTCACTGACACACAGCAACAGTGTTCATGTGACCATTCTAAAGTTTTAAAAAAAAAGTGTAGAATGTTTATCAGAAGTGGTTAGGCAAGGCTTAACTTAAAGTGGTTATAAACCCAATTCATTAAATTTTACCTAAGCACATATATCTATAGTGTTTGCTTATATCACTCCAAAGCTCTAAGTGCTGTTTCTTTCTGCTACTCCATTCCTCTGTTATCAGCAGAGTCACTTCTGACAAGTTCTCTGACACGCAACATAACCGTAGGCACTTTTTTGGGGGGGGGGGAGCTTAGAGCTAGATAAGCAGAGAGCTTGTCTATTCACACTACAGCTTTGCATGTTTCTTCATTCCTCTCCCTATGTGTAGGGGGGTGTGTGCATTTCCTCCAATCGGCTCTCACACAGTGTAAGTCGAAGCCACACCCACCCCTTTGTGCTGCTGACAGGAAGAAAGATTTTTAACAAAGTCTGCACTTTCCAAAGAGTGTATAAAGGGAAAGACAGGAGATATACATGTCAAACTTATGTAGGAGTATTTGTTTCATCTCTGGCTGTTCACTCCACTGGGTATAGGAGAGGGTTGACATCCACTTTCATTTAATTTAAGCCTTTGCTTCAAATTTAATCTTGTAGTAAATCATTTAACCCAGAGACTCAAACTTTTTAGATTAAAATGCTTTTTAAGTCCAGCAACATGTTTTTTTTTTAAGACTACACTAAACAGTAGGGCCAAAAGTGATGGAACTACTGTATTTGTGTGGGATTGGTCAATCTGAAATCATTGTTCTGTGGCCTCTAGTTGCCTTGGACAGCCATTGAGGTAGATTTCAACGTACTACTTATTACTTGCTGACAGCGAGAGTCCAATGGTTTTTACTCAGTAGGACGCATGTCAGATTTTTGCAGGGAGAACACTGCTTTTACAAGGAGAGCTAGGGATTTTCTCTGCTGGCAGGGAGCACAATATTCTACTCAGGTCACTTTCCAAAGAAACTACTATAAGATCCTGCATATATCCTAAATGATGTTCTACAGTGCTTTGGCAGCTTTTTCCTCCTGTGCCTCTTAACAATTGTATTAATGTATTGGATAGGTTTATTGATCAAAAGATATTTGCAAAGATTTCAAACAAACTTCTTTCACATTATGGGGTATTGTTTGTAGAATGTTGATGAAAATAATAATAATAATTCATTTTGGAATAAGGCTCTTACATAACAAAATGTGGAAAGAGTGAAGAGCTGTGAATACATTCTGGATGCACTGCATATTGGGAGGGCTTACACACTTGTAATGTTTAAGAAATGTAAAAATAAATGAGCATATACTAGAGGGTTTATTGTGCCAAATTTCTTTAAAAGTACAGAGCAGACATTTGATAAGGAGGACTTTGGAGCACAAAGCATCTGAAACAATATATGGTATTTGTGGTCATTTTGAAGGCATTGCTTCTCCCAACCATATGGGTGTTAACGAGTGCAGATATTGGAGGTGTGCATGGATTTTAAGCTAAGAGGGGGTAGAAGTTAGCTTTATAAAGTACTTAAGTTTGCCCATTGGAAGGGAAATTCTCTTTACTACCTGAAATCTAAGGGAAATGTTTATAGCTTTAGCATTTTTATATTGACCTTTTAAAGAAGTTGCTACTTTGAATTGAATGTTTGTTGTAAGCAATCCCTGTATGCACAGGGTTGGGCCTAAGAGTGTTATGTACACTTAAAAACATATTTACAGTGCATTAACTATTATAATATATTTATTTTCTTACTCCATTTTTTTAGAGAGATATAGGATCCAGAGTGAACAATTTGAGGATCTATGGCTTATTACAAAAGAGCTCATCTTGCGTTTTGAGGAATATTTCCTGAAACAAGGAATTAAAGACTTCACATGCTCCTTTTCTGGACAAGTTCCTTTGCAAGAATATTTTGAACTTATAGATAAACATTTTGAGGTATGTTATATCCATTTGTGGTCATGCGGTAATACTGAAAACATGTTTTCCAGGGTAAATGGGATTAAGTTTACTGTATTTCTAGACAGCTGTGCTCTAATAGGATGTGACCAAGGTATATATGCTGGAATGCAACAAAGTGCTCTGTTTTTTTTTTTTTTTGTCACTAGCACAATATTTTCTCACTGCTGTGTTAAGACTTTTGCATACTTAATAAAAAGGTGATTGATCTAGCTAGATTTTTAGACATACAATGCTTTAAATACTGTTTTTTATCATTACTGTTTTATGCAGTATAATATTCAATTATTTTAAATATAGAATGAGTATTTACTGGATGATCCTAAAATCAGTCTTAGAATGCACTGTAAAACAATTTGGAGTATTATAATGAATTATTTCTGACTTTATACTTAGTATGAGGGAACCATAGCCTTCAATTCTACTTTTAACCATTTGCATGCCTGACTTTTTTTGCCTTATAACCCCTTGGAATCACAGAGAAGTTTGATAATTTCAGAAATGTCTCTGTGCAGCATTATATATATATATATATTTTTTTATAAATTCTTTATTTTTCATATATTTCTTCACAAAATCCCAATTGATCTTACATTATCTTGTTGTGACATTTATATTACATTCTATTATTTTATATACATTTTTCACTTTCTAAGTTATTACTTAGTTTATAATAAGCTCCTCTGTCCCTTTCCTTACCCTCCACTCTCTTCCCTTGCCACAGCCTTCCATTACCCAAACACAGAAGAACAGGGGGAAAAACATACTTCCTCTGTCTTGGCCCACTCCTCCCTCTCCACCGACCAGCATAGTCCCTTACTCATATACCCTATACGCCATGTATGGGGCCCATGTCTTTCGATACCTCCTATCTTGATCCTTCATCAACCCCACTGTCTTGGTGTGGTGTCAAAACAGTATTCGCTTTCAAGAAAAAATGTTAAGGTATGAAACTTATTGTTCATAGTGTAAAAAATATGGTTTTCCAGTGTTAAAGTGACTCCGGCCACTACAAGTTTCCAGGGACACAGTAGTGTCATAGTGATTGGTGGGTGGAACTCTGCAAAATAGTTAAATTGGAGTCCATAGTAATGGCTTTGGCAAGTATTCTTACAATCTATAACAGTAGCAACGTTTTCCCACTGTTAAAACTTGCTCCCATGAGAGAATTTTGCCAGGCCAATTTCCTTTCACCTCCTGATTTTCTACAGGACAGGAAGTGAAAGAATCTCTCTCCCAATTGGACATAAAGAAAGAAAAGGGTGTAACCCCCCCCCCCATGTTGTCCAAACTGAAAGCAAAGTTTGGGGTTTTATTATACTTTTATTATACTTTAAAGGGCATGCAAGACCTTTAAACATATCATGTTTTGTGGATATCAGAAATAAATAAATTGATCCATTGCATTTAAAATATGTTGATTGGTCCAATTTTCATTCAGCAGACATTTATGAATATTACCCAAGCATTTTTGCCTGGAGCCTTTTGAACGTTGAAGGTAACATGCTACCTCTGCCCTCCTTTCATTCAGGGATCATTCAGTGGAACCATGTTTTGCCAAAGAAAAATACTACGGAAGATTCTTTTGCATCTCCTTTTTTTTTTTATTATTAACTAGGGGGGAATTAACAAAGCTTCCCATGCCTTTATAATGGCACAGGAAACTGGTAAATATGCTGTGCACCACATTAACAAAGTAGACTTGTTTCAAGTTTATCCACATCACCTCATCAGTTTCGATTTCAGAGTGAAATATGCCCTATGTAAATAATCCCATATGTAATTAACAAAGGGATTGCAGCAGTTTTCAATCTAGAATACTGTCAAACATGTATACTGAATTGGGCTTGGGGAAAATGAATGTAAGTAGTTCTGTATATATCCTGTGCTTTTCAAAATTTCAAACCGAAAATACTCCATTTGAACACTAGTTGGAATTAGATCTGAAAGGAATTTTATAAATGACATACTTTCATATATTGGGTAAATGCATTATATTCCATTTCATAATCAAACATTTAAATGAACAGCACAGACTATAGCCTCTTTTAAATGTGTAATTTGCTCAATTTGCACATATTGGGCTAATGCATATGCAAATTCTTTATCAATCAACACCCTAGTGTGCAGAGAACATGGGACAGCTCTGACTTTCTGACAAAATCAACAAGTGTTTTTTGCACTTATCAAACTGAAAAAATGCTTTCTTCGGTATATTTTACCACTTAAAACCCGGACCATTATGCAGGTTAAGGACCTTGCCCCTTTTTGCGATTCGGCACTGCGTCGCTTTAACTGACAATTGCGTGGTCGTGCGACATGGCTCCCAAACAAATTTGGCGTCCTTTTTTTTCCTACAAATAGAGCTTTCTTTTGATGGTATTTGATCACCTCTGTGGTTTTTATTTTTTGTGCTATAAACAAAAATAGAGCGACAATTTTGAAAAAAATGCAATATTTTTTACTTTTTGCTATAATAAATATACCCAGAAAAGATATAAAAAACATATTTTTTTCCTCAGTTTAGGCCGATACGTATTCTTCTACATATTTTTGGTAAAAAAATCGCAATAAGCTCTTATCGATTGGTTTGCGCAAAATTTATAACGTTTACAAAATAGGGGATAGTTATGGCATTTTTATTAACATTTTTTTTTTACTAGTAATGGCGGCATTCAGTGATTTTTTTTCATGACTGTGACATTATGGCGGACTCATCGGACACTTTTGATACATTTTTGGGACCATTGTCACTTTTACAGCGAATTGTGCTATAAAAATGCACTGATTACTGTGAAAATAACAATGGCAGTGAAGGGGTTAACCACTAGGGGGTGCTAAAGGGTTAAGTGTGCCCTAGTGATTCTTACTGGGCGTGGCTGTAGGTGTGACATCACTGATCGTTGTTCCCTATATCGGGGAACAGACAATCAGTGTCACTGCCACACAGAACGGGGAAGGTGTGTTTACACACACCTCTCCCCATTCTTCAGCTCCTGTGACCGATCGTGGGACACCGGCGGCGTTCGGGTCCACGGGTCCTGTGGGCGCGGTCACAGAGCTTTGGACCGGCTGGGCTCTTAAAGGCAATGTACAGGTACGTGCCTGTGCCCTTCTGCCGACGTATATCAGCGTGAAGGGGTCCTTAACCACGTAAGACCCGGACCTGGCCAGGTTTTGCGATTCGGCACTGCGTTGCTTTAACAGACAATTGCGCGGTCGTGCGACGTGGGTCCCACACAAAATTGGCGTCCTTTTTTTACCACAAATAGAGCTTTCTTTTGGTGCTATTTGATCACCTCTGCGTTTACAAAATAGGGGATAGTTTTATTGCATTTTTATTAATTTTTTTTTTTTTTAGTACTAATGGTGGCGATCAGCGATTTTTTTCGTGACTGCGACATAATGGCGGACACTTCGGACAATTTTGACGCATTGTTTATTGTGAAAATTACATTTGCAGTTTGGGAGTTAACCACAAGGGGGCGCTGAAGGGGTTATGTGTGACCTAATGTGTGTTTACAACTGTAGGTGTGACGTCATCGATTGTGTATGCCTATAAAAGGGATCACACGATCGATGACGCCGCCACAGTGAAGAATGGGGAAGCCGTGTTTACATACGGCTCCCCTCGTTCTTCAGCTCCAGGGACCTATCGGAGCTTCGGACCGTGCCACGGGTGCGCGCCCACGACCCACGGCTGGGTACAAGTACAGGATGTACCTGTACGTGGATGTGCCCAGCTGTGCCATTCTGCCGATGTATATGTGCAGGAGGCGGTCCTTAAGTGGTTAAGTGGTTAAAAGACCAAAAGGGAGCAAATTAGAGAAGTACTTTGTTAGGGTTTACATACATTTTAAGCAAAGGAGGACCAGTAGTAATATTTTTTGGTGTGGGGATATGGTGGCAGAAGCTATTTTCCTAATCGTGGACACAAATCGTGGACACTATCTAGGAAAATTAGTGTCCAGGGAGGGTAACGCTAACTAGATTGCAATTGTCAGGGAGTGCCTACCAAGTTCATATGGACGTGTGCATTGATGAATGAATGAATGAATGAATGAATGAAAACTTATATAGCGCGGCACATGCGAACTGAATCGCCTCTGGGCGCTTGTTGTTCCTGTCTCCTTTGCTATCAAAAGAGAAAAGTCTTGACCTTTTTCCTAAATGCTAGGTGGTTCTCCTCCAACCGAATGCTGGTTGGTAAAGCGTTCCATAGTCTGGGACCCTGGATCGCAAATCTTCTTTCTCCTTTGGACTTGAAGTTGGCTTTCGGAACCTGGAGCAGGTTCTGATTTGTGGATCGCAAAACGCGATTTGGATTATGCGCTTTTATTAATTCGCATAAGTAAAGGGGGGCATTCTCATGGACACATCTATGCGTAAGACAGAGGGCTTTAAAAGCAATTCTGTCTTTAACTGGCAGCCAATGAAGGGCTCTCAGTGAAGGTGAGATGGATTCCCAGGGTTTTTTCCCAGTCACAAGTCTGGCGGCCGTATTCTGAACGACTTGCAGACGAGCGATTTGGTACTTGGGGAGGCCGAGGTAAAGGGCATTTGCATAATCCAGCCTGGAGTTTACAACTGCTCCCACCACGACCGCTAGATCTTCTTTAGGGATGAACGGAGTGAGTCTGCGTAGTAGGCGCAGTAGATGGTGAGATCCGCTGACCACTGACCCTATTTGTGCGTCCATTGTCATAAAGGAGTCAAAAATGACCCCTAGGCTTTTGACTTTGGCGCTAGGGGTGATGAGCTTGCCCAAAATAGGCGGGGGAGACCACGCTGTTGAAAGTTGATTCCTACGCTTGGCGTGAAACAGAAGAAGTTCTGTTTTCGCTCCATTGAGTTTAAGATAACTCTTTGTCATCCAGTCCTCTATCAAAGAGAGACATGTCTCTAGATTGAGGTGGTGATCCTGTCTATTGCAGATGCGGAAATACAGTTGCGTGTCATCTGCATAAGAGTGATAAAGCAGTTTTTGGCTGCTAATAATCTCAAAAAGAGGACGAAGGTAGATGTTAAATAGCACTGGTGACAGAGGCGATCCTTGAGGGACTCCGCATGTTACTGTGCGTTTTTCAGACGTAAAAGGTCCTAGCTTCACTGTTTGCGATCGGTTTTCCAAAAAAGAGGAGAACCAAGATAAATCGCCTTCTGCGACCCTGGTTACTTCAGTAAGCCGAGTCAGTAACAGATTGTGGTCTACAGTGTCAAAAGCTGCACTTAGGTCTAACAGAACCAGGAGACAAGATTCTCCTTCGTCTGCGGCCTTGAGAACATCGTCCCATACTTTCAGCAATGCTTTTTCCGTCCCATGTCCGGGACGGAAGCCTGATTGCAATGGGTCAAGTAGCTTGTAGGTATCTAGATGCAGTTGCAGCTGTTGTACCACTACTTTTTCCATTATCTTAGAGAATACGTTGAGGCTTGTTATGGGACGGCGGTGGAGTGGGTCCTTGGGGTCCAGGGAGGGTTTCTTCAGGATGGGTTGGATTATACCCTCTTTCAACTGTGAGGGCACTATGCCCTCCAAGAAAGACTGGTTGATAAGCTGCGTGATGGGAGGAGCCAGGATGTCGGCGCATTCCTTCAGCAGTTTTGTGGGGATAATGTCATTTGGCGCTGTGCCATTGCGCAGAGTACAAATGACATTCTTAGTGGACTCGATGGAGATGGGTTCTAGGGTGAACTTACCTGATATCGGAGAATTACTATGGGTGCTGTGTGAGAGGCTACAGGGGGGGCTGAGGGGAGAATAGTTTTGCTGAATGCTTTCACGGATTGTCTCGATTTTATTAACAAAATAATCCGATAGCTCATTGCAAAATTCTTGTGTGTCCGAACTGGGGGCTTCAATGCATCCTGGTTTCATGGTCTGGGTGACCATCTTGAAGAGTTCGCGGGGGCGGTTTAGGGCACCGTTGATAGCCTCCGAAAAATAGTTCTTCTTGGCTTGGAAAATTCCTTTGTGGTATTTTCTTGTGGTCGCCTTGTAGATGGATAGGTTTAGCTCTGAAGAACATCTTTTCCAGGCAGATTCTGCCCTTCTGCGTTCTTGCTTCAGTAACGACAGCTGGTTGTTAAACCAGCTGCGGTTGTTTTTCCGAATGCGGGTTATTCGTTTCGGCGCTACCAAGTCGGCTGACTGTAGCATGGCCGAGTTTATGGCTTTCAATGTTTCAACGGCCGTTTGCTGCGGCTGAGTTGTTTCTATTTTTTTCCTTAAAGTCGTTTTGAAGAGTTCCGAGTGGAGCTTCTTCTGACATCTAGTCCAGTGTGTTGCCACTGGATTTGATGTTTTTGTTGCGGGGGGGATGGTGGAAATACTGAATATAATTGCCTGGTGGTCTGTCCATGGCAATTTTTCATTTTCCCCAATTTTTATTTCCAGAGCTTGTCTGAAAATAAGATCAAGTGTGTGACCTGAAGCATGTGTGGGCCCACATACTAGTTGCTGCAATCCTAATCCTTCCAGGTGGTCAATACAGGCGTCGGCAATGGGGTCTTGTGAGGAGTTGGCCCAGAGATTGAAATCCCCTAGCAGCAAAAGTTGTTTACTGTTGAGGGTATAAGTGGAGAAGAAATCCGTCCATGATGAGAGCAGCTGCGATTTTGGGCCGGGCGGCCTATAGCAGAGCAGAATGTGGACGGTCTCCTTTGAACTTGCTTGCAGTTGCAGAGTAAGGGTTTCCATGAATGGCAGAGGGTTTTGGCGGACTGGTTTGGTGATCGTAAGATGCGTCTTGTGGATCACCGCCAGGCCGCCTCCTCTTTGCCCTATTCTGTTTTCCGTTATGATACGGTAATTTTCTGGCACCAATTCTCCTAGAATGGTGTTACAGTCGGCTGTGAGCCAGCTCTCTGTAATAAAAAGACAGTCTAGATCCTTTTGTTGAATGAAGTCGCGGATTTCTAGTCGGTGTTTTACTGCCGATCTAGTATTGATCAGAGCACATGATATGTGCTTGAGCTGGGGTAAATGACTGAAATGTCTAACCGTCGATCTATGATTGATTCTCCATAGTCGCTCAGTTCTTAGGGCCTTTTTGGTGATGGCTGGCAGTATTGCGGCGCATTGCCTCAAACTCCAAATGGTTTCGGCAGAATATTGCCTACATGCCATGTTCGCCAATACACCAGGGGGGGGGTGGATTTTAGGGCAGTGGGGAGAGGAATTGGCTAAACTCCTCTCTCCTGGCTTGGTCCAGAGGAAGGCAAAAAACCCTGGCGGCGCTCGGCCAATGTGCTCCGGCAGGGAAAAAATTCCTTCCTGACCCCTGTAAGAGGCGATCGGGTAACCCCTGGATCAAGCTTCTGTATGCTGGAGAGACAGGGGGGGGGGCTGGGGCTAGGATGGTGACCCTGTTACTGGTCTGGTGGGATGGCTGACTATACCAGCGGTGAGATGAGGACTGACAGGGTGCTTCTGTAGATACACTAGGGGCTGAGAGGGTGTACAATAGGGCCAGGTAACAGTCCTTCTGGGGTAAGGGGGGGTTTCTTGGAGGCTGGGTGAGGACCACAGAGGCAAGGGGAGCGGCGCGCCGTTAGGCCGCAAGTGAAGCCGCGGTCTTTCCTAGACCGCGGCCCCGCGATTCAAGGCGGCCTGGCGCGGTGCACTCAAAAAGAGCCCCGAATCTGCGCAAATTTCCGTGAGGATGATGGAGGTGTGGGAGAGCAGGGGGACACCGAGATGGGTAAGTGGAGGTCCGTATTGCTGCTGCGGCTTTATCCTGAAAAGGATGGCCGTCAGCAGCTTAGGTGAAAGGCTCTTACCTGTAGAGAGCCAGGGAGCGGTGCTGGAGGAGAGGCGAGATCCGGGACACAGGGTTTCCAGGGCTGGAAACTGGAGAAGAGGACTGAGCTAGCAGGGCAGGGAGCAGAGCTGGGAGCAGAGCTGGGAGGGACGTTGACCTGTCTGCCTCCTAAGCCTGCCTGGAGCTATAGCACACACGCTCCTACTCTAGGAGACGTGCGCCGTGTGGAGCTCCTGTGGCTAATCCTCTGCCTTACTGACTGACTGGCTGCAGGCCTGTAATCTAGTCTTTATTTTATCAAAATATTAAATTGCATTGAGAAAACCTCATTTGACCCTTTTTTCACCAAGTATTGACTGACTAAAGCTACCAGTAGCTTTTTGTGCGGGCAAATTCCTTGTAAGATTTATTCTTCAAGCTGTGCTATGAGAACCAGTGACTAGTGGAAAATAAATTCTAAACATACTGGAGTGATGCTTGCACTGTGTGTTTGGGGCTTGTGAAAATGGTTATCAGCTATCCACAAAACATAAATCTTTGTTTTATGCCTGACCCATGGAATGTCATGCACTTAAAAACATTTACTACTTTCTGGCACATATTTTCAGAGGAAGTCCAGTTTAAATTCTTTACTCATTAGAAATCGTTTTTTGGTCCACAGTGGGACTTTAGTTCTGGGTGAACTGCCAAGTCAAGTAAACTGCAACATAGAATTACATGGTTTAGTAATGGGATTAACTGTACATTTATAATGACTGTTTTTAATTTATTTCAAATTTTTCTTTATCATTTTACCTATGTGCAATTAAAATTATTTTTGATTTAAACTATTACAGTGTTATCTTTGTAGTTTGCTCTTGTGGTAATTAGGTTGACCAAGTGTAACATTTTTGAATAGCGTGAAGGGAGAAGTCAGGTGTATCAAATTAACTTATCTCTCTTCCTGTGGCGACAACTTTAGACCGGCCGTAGACTTTAGAGAGCAGTTGGATTAGTAAGCACCATTAAAACAATTTCACGATAAACTAGCGGCAGAGTATTTTTATAAACTTGGTCAAGGGTTGAGATTATTTCCACGATATCCCAAATCACAGCCCTCAGGTTTGTCCCAGCTTATTGAATAGATATTTAAAAAAGATATCTTTCCGGATACTGTATTACAGTAAACCACCTATTACATGTGAAGGCACCTGGGCTTGGTGATTTTTTACCTAAACACTGTCCTGCCCTGTGTCAGGGCAGAAAGAATGTCCTGTGCTCCATATTCCCCAAAAATATCAGTTCTCAGGACATAGTAGGGGCAGGATCAGGAAAGGTGAATTAAGGCATTAAGGCACCTTTCACACGGACGGCTGTTCTGCCGCAGTTAAAAGCATGTTTCTTTCTTTTGACTCCAGGCACAGCGATCGGCTGCATGTGTACACTGTGATTAGCTGCGCTTACATGCAGCTACGTTTCGCTGCGGTTGGCCATTATTGTCATCCCCATAGCAACCGTTTTTATTTTGATGTGCTTCCTGTTTTTTTTTTTCTTTTGTTCACGCTGCTATCCACAGCTGACACAGTGCACTGTGATTACCTGCAGTTATGTGCAGATAGCTGCGCAAAATCGTTCCTGGATGCAGTCAAATCTATTTTTTCTATATGCACCAAACTGCATGTAATGAAACCGCAGCTAAACGCAGTGTGTGAATGGGGCCATAGGAAAGAATTGTGTGCATTTAGCTGCACCTATATTTGTGAGCAATTATTGCATCATGATGCACATGAAGGGCAAAATTAGAGCAAAAATATCTACCGTAATTATTACCTTGAGTATTTATTGAGAACTCCTACTACATCCATCGAACCAAATATTGATGCATTTGTTTATTAAAAAAAAGTGTCAAATATTACACTAGTTTTATGTTGCAATCTTTTACTTTTATAATAAAAATAATACACAAAAAAGTTTTATTACTCAAATAGGTACATAAGGCCATACAGACACTCCACCCTCAGTGCAGTTGAGCTCCCTTTCCCCCGCTGCAGCTTTATCAGCAGCTGGAGAATTTGGTAGCTGGGTGGGAGATTCCTCTTGGGTAATAAAGGGTTAGTTCGCCTTTATCAAACAACTGCCTTTGCAGGGAAGGGGCACCTGTAGTTAAAAACAAACTGTGCAGCTTTGGCTAAAGTTGAATAATGCTCTTGCCATAGCTGTAGGCCATCTGTGTACCCCTTGAAGCCTGACTGAAAAACGCCCAGAGATGGCATCACCCTGTCCTTTTTTGTTGCTAGGACAATGCTAAGACACTCTCAGGTGTAACTGCTTACCCCCACCAGTACAGGTATGGGCTCTCAAACCCCCACACGTGTTTTCATTATCTTGTCCTCCGCAGCATCGCTGAGCTTAGAGTCACTGTGATCGTGAGAACACATGCAAGGGGCCTTGAATCAGAGAATGAGCTCACTCTTGTGATGGAGGGGGGAGCAGTAACTGCTGGGAGTGTATTGGCAGCATCCTAGGAACAAGGCAGAACATAGAGATGCCATCTTTGGGAGTTTTTTCGGACCATATTTTGGGAGATAATTAAATGGCCAACACCTAGGGCGAGGGCATTCTTCAACTGGCCAAAGTTGCACAGTTTGCTTCCATTAGCAAGCCCCTCCCCCTTACCTGGATAGGTAGTTTCTAAGCTTTTGGAGAACAGACCAAAACCCAACTTTTGAGTCTTTTTTGTGATATTTGAGGATATTTTAAGTATTATTTACTTCACAGTACATGCAGCTAGAGAGGTCAGAATAAAAGGCAAAACAGTGTAAATACTTGCATTTCTCAGAGCCTAGTTACCGATGCATTTTAAAAGCAGACTATACCTTATATTTTTGGGTTGCAATGTATGTGATCACATATAAATACATCATTTTGTAAGGCTCACAATAGATGTTTCAATCCGACCATGCAATCTCTGTACAATCTACCTTCGATCCACCAAAACTATGTAATATCAACACCTGTTTAAACCATCCAATTAGTTTGTATTCAATTGGGCAAGTTAGTGCACTACATCCAGTATGTGTTGGTAGAGCTAAAGGAGATTGTACAATCTGATTGTAAGGTGTGTGGTGAGTTTAAGAAGGCACAGTATTGAGGGCTTTTTAGTTTCCTTTGGCCCACTCGACCATGATCCTATTTGTTACACTGTCTTTTTGCTTTTTAGGCATATACAGTGGGGATTGAAAGATTGGACACCCAGGTAAAAAATTGTATTAATGTGCATAATGAAGCCAAGGAAAGATGGAAAAATCTAGAAAATGCATCACATTACAGATTAGACATTATTATAGAATGTCAAAAGAAGTTAGATTTTATTTCCATCATTTACACTTTCAAAATTACAGAAAACAAAAAAATGGCGTCTGCACCCTGCAGAATTTATAGCATGCACTGTCCCCTTTGCAAAGCTGAGACCTGCCAGTGTCATGGATTGTTCTCAATCATTGTCTGGGAAGACCAGGTCGTGTCAATTTCAAAGGTTTTAAATGCCCAGACTCATCTGACCTCGCCCCAACAATCAGCACCATGGGTTCTTCTAAGCAGTTGTCTAGAAAACTGAAACTGAAAATAGTTGACACTCACAAAGCTGGAGAAGGCTATAAGAAGATAGCAAAGCATTTTCAGATGTCAATATCCTCTCTTTGGAATGTAATTAAGAAATGGCAGTCATCAGGAACAGTGGAAGTTAAAGCAAGATCTGGAAGACCAAGAAAAATATCAGACAGAACAGCTCGCAGGATTGTGAGAAAAGCTATTTAAAACCCACGTTTGACTGCACCGTCCCTCCAGAAAGATCTATAAAGAGATACTTGTACAAATATGGTCTTCATGGAAGAGTCATCAGAAGAAAACCTCTTATACGTCCTCACCACAAAAATCAGCGTTTGAACTTTGCAAATGAACATATAGACAAGTCTGATGCATTTTGGAAACAAGTTCTGTGGACCGATGAGGTTAAAATAGAACTTTTTGGCCGGAATGAGAAAAGGTACGTTTGGAGAAGAAAGGGCACAGAATTTAATGAAAAGAACCTCTGTCCAACTGTTAAGCATGGGGTTGGATCAATCATGCTTTGGGGTTGTATTGCAGCCAGTGACACAGGGAACATTTCAGAAGTAGAATGAAAAATGGATTCAATAACATTTCAGCAAACTTTGGATTGTAACTTGATGCCATCTGTGAAAAAGCTGAAGTTAAAGAGAGGATGGCTTCTACAAATGGATAATGATCCTAAACACACCTCAAAATCCACGGGGGATTACATCAAGAGGCATAAACTGAATGTTTTGCCATGGCCTTCACAATCTCCTGACCTCAACATAATTGAAAATCTATGGATAGAAAGAGCAGTGCGTGACAGACAGCCCAGAGATCTCAAATAACTGGAAGACTTTTGTAAGGAAGAATGGGCAAAGATACCTCAAACAAGCTGTGATACTTGCCAAAGGGGGCAGTACAAGATATTAACTCTGCAGGGTGCCCAAACTTTTGCAGATGCCATTTTTTTGTTTTCTGTCATTTTGAAAGTGTAAATGATGGAAATAAAATCTAATTTTATTTGACATATTATAAGAATGTCTAATCTGTAATTTGATGCCTTTTGGAGATTTTTCCATCTTTCCTTTGCTTCGTTATGCACATTAACCACTTAAGGACCGGACCAATACGCTGCTAAATGACCCAAGGGTTTTTTGCGATTCGGCACTGCCTCCCTTTAACAGACAATTGCGCGGTCATGCGACGTGGCTCCCAAACAAAATTTGCGTCCTTTTCTTCCCACAAATAGAGCTTTCTTTTGGTGGTATTTAATTGCCTCTGCGATTTTTATTTTTTGCGCTATATACAAAAATAGAAAATAAATCTATATTTTTTACTTTTTGTTATAAGAAAAATCAATAAACTAAATTTTAGTCAAACATTTAGGCCACAATTTATTTAGCCACATGTCTTTAGTAAAAAAAAAATCGCAATAAAAAAAAATTAGCTACCTAGCGGGAACAGCGACACTAATACAGCGATCAGAAAAATGATCGCTTAGTGATGCTGGCAATAGGGAGTGAAAGGGTTAACCAGGGCAGTGATCAAGGGGTTAAAACTTTATTAGGGGGGAGTACGGGGGCTACCCAGGACCTAACACTAACTGTCTGTCACACTAACTGTCACACTGACACTAAATACAGTAATCATACATGTATGATTACTGCATTCAGTGACACTGTGACAGGGGGAGGGGGGGCGATCACGGGGGTTAAATGTGCCTGTGTGTCTGTGTGTTAGTGTAGTGTTAGTGCAGACTTACTTGTGATGTGATCTCTCCTCAGCGGTGGTTGAAAAAAACACAGAGGGAGAGATCACAAGTGACAGGGCGGGGGGGGCGTGCGCATTGGCTGAGAGCGATCCGGAGGGGGCGGACAAAAACGAATAGCCGCCCCCTCTTGTCGGATCGCTCGTACAGCCGCGGGGACCGCCGCATGTACCGGGGGGGTCCCGATCGGACCCCTGACCCACCTCAAGGCACCAACGTATATATACGTTGATGTGCCTGTTGGTGCCATTCTGCCGACGTAAATGTACATGCGGCGGTCCTTAAGTGGTTAATACAAATTTTTACATGGGGTGCCCAAACTTTTGATCCCCACTGTATGTCATGTCTGTCTCATGAAAAACAGGAGTAACAACTAATGTGCTTCACATGATTTTTGTGGAGGGCTTTTTTGGTTTCCTTTGGACTTAACATTATTACAGTGCCTTGAAAAACTATTCCTACCCCTTGAAATTTTCCACATTTTGTGACCTTACAACCAAAAATGTAAATGTATTTTATTGGGATTTTATGTGATAGACCAACACAAAGTGGCACATAATTATGAAGTGAAGGAAAATTATTTAATATTTTTTGTACAAATAAATATGTGAAAGGTGTGGCGTACATTTGTAGTCAGCCCCCCTGAATCAATACTTTGTAGAACCACCTTTCGCTGCAATTACAGCTGCAAGTCTTTTTGAGGATGTCTCTACCAGATTTGCACTTCTAGAGAGTGACATTTTTGCCCATTTTTCTTTGCAAAATAGATCATGCCCTGCCAGATTGGAGCATCTGTGAACAGCAATTTTCAAGTCTTGCCACAGATTCTCTATTGGATTTAGGTCTGGACTTTGACCAGGCCATTCTAACACATGAATATGCTTTGATTCAAACCATTCCATTGTAGCTCTGGCTGTATGTTTAGGGTCCCTGTCCTGCTGGAAGGTGAACCTCCGCCCCAGTCTCAAATCTTTCGCAGACGCTAACAGATTTTCTTCTAATATTTCCCTGTATTTGGCTCTGTCGATATTCCTATCCACTCTGACCTACTTCCCTGTCCCTGCTGAAGTAAAGCATCCCCACAACATGATTCTGTCACCACCATGTTTCACGGTAGAGATGAGTGTTGTGCAGTGTTCTACCACACATAGCGTTTTGCTTTAGGCTAAAAAGTAACATTTTTGGTCTCATCTGACCAGAGCACCTTCTAACACATGTTGTGTCCCCCACATGGCTTCTTGCAAACTACAAACTAGACTTCTTATGGCTTTCTTTCAACAATAGATTTTTTTTTCTGTGGATCTCTGCAGCTCCTCCAGGTTTACCATGGGCCTCTTGGCTGCTTCTCTGATTAATGCTTTCCTTGCCCGGCCTGTCAGTTTAGGTGGACGGCCATGGTAGGTTTGCTGGTGTGCCATTTTTGGATAATGGATTAAGATGTGACATGTTCAAAGCTTGAGATATTTTTTTTATAACCTAACCCTGCTTTAAACTTCTACACAACTTTATCCCTGACCTGTCTGGTGTGTTCCTCAGGCTTCATAATGCTGTTTTTTTATAATCTTTGTTGTGGCAACCATTTCCCATTAAAAAGTTGCTTTCTCGATGCTCTGGAAGGCTGTAGAATGTGACTAGCTAGCAAAGAAACAACATTTGGCTGGATCAGCCAGTGAGAGAGCAGATACATACAAGTTTACTTGTCTGATAAGGCCTAATCAGAAGATGCAGGTAAGCTCTGAAGCTGGCAGAGCTCCAAAAAAGAGCTGTATGTGGCCATTGTATGCTACAAAAATGTAATCATAGTTTCTGATTTGCTTTTAATTCCAGCTGAGAATGAATACAGAGAAGTATGAAAATCTGTTATCAGAACGGGCAGTACAGTTCCGTGCTATCCAGAGACTCCTTTTAACCAGGTTCAAGGACAAGACACCTGCTCCACTCCAAAATCTGGATACCTTGCTGGATGGGACCTACAGGCAGGTAAGGCAGTATCATTTTTGCAGCACAGCTCAATGTCAAATTTAAAGAGGTTTGCTAGCTTGCATGTAAAACGTTTTATGGCAGAGGGGACAAAATCCAGCCCGCAATGCTACTGTGGCTGTGCTTTGTGACTGGCTAAGCAGAGAAAGGTGAGTGGAAGGCAAAAACATTGGAACTGTTCTGATGTGGCTTCCACTGTATCTGCAGCTCAGATGAGCTTAGAAACTGAAGTTTTAGAAATTGAAGGATAAAAAAAAGAAACACTGTTAATGCATTCAGAGTTGGGTTGGTAATAATGATTAAAGAAACTTTTATATGATTTTTTAAATTAAAGTTAACACTGCTTAAGTAAAACATGGCAGCTGCTATTGCTAAAATCCCGAAAATGTTAGTTACCTAGCTATTATGTTTTTCTTCTGGCTTAGGAACTTTTAGAATCACTAATGTGTAGAACAGCAAAGTCAGGGAAGAAGTCCTTATTTGCATATTTGTTTTGTGAGTGACAAAGTATTCATATAAGGTCAGAATAACAGCCAAGCAACTAGTATGGCAGCAAATGGTTAAAGTGTTACTAAACCCACAACAGTAAAATCAGTCTGTTAAAGCAGTTAACCATGCTTGTTAAACTCACTGTGGAACATGGGGTTAATCCTTGCCCTTGTATAAAAAGGCTGTTTGAACCTGTCTTCTTATCCTCCCCTTCTTCCACAGTCCCCAAGCTATCTGCTGATAGAATAGAGTCATGTGTGCACTCTGCACATGCTCAGTTTGCTGTGTATTGCTAGAGAGTTATTTTTTCTTTGTGATAGTGCATGTGATCTGCACAGGGCCAATCGGCACTGTCCGGACAGAGGGTCATGGGGTCCTGCAGCCTCATAGGTCAATCGGGGGAGAATGAAAACTCCTCCTACAATCTTTAACCAGTGTTTGGCTGGACAAGACTGCTATTTAAATCAAAAATGGTGATAAGCGCTAGAGAAAATCCCTGTGAAGGATCCCATATAACCATAAAATATAAATGTATGGGGTGACACAAAATACAATAAAGTGATGAACCATTGAGTGACATGAAGTCACGGTGGGAGTGTCTGTATAAAAATAACAAAATATACACAAAGGGTGAACTGTCCTAAATGCGGAGATATCCTCCTATGGGGTATGTAGTTCTTAAAATGATGGAATAAACTTCTCCCCTGGAGTTAACCACGTGATGAACAATGTGATTACACAACTTAATCCGTGCCCAGTCTTCAAGAACTTTCACCTTGGTAACACAATAAAGCGCATTTAGCATTAATGTAAAAAACCTCAAGCGATAGTGTCACTTTTCTCTCCAAATCCTCTCCAATGGTGCATGCAATGTAGTGGTCCCAGGGGTTCCTATTTACCTGTTATAGTGCTCCATGTACCGTACAGAATAGGGAGGAGAAAAATATGCCTCCAATAGTGAAATACTATATAAAACTGTGGTGCTTTATTAATAAAATGTGCAAACTCTTACATGGAAAATATTAAAATCGGCAAAATATAAACAATACGCGGCGTATGCAGCTCGGTCTTACGTCTCCTCCGGCTACTTCCAGTATGTGTCAGTCTTACAGGGCTAGTCCTGAGCTACTATCCAGGCCTCAAGAGTTACTCGCCACCAGTTGCCCCACCTAATTCATACACTGCCCTGCGCCCAATTGCACCCGTAAACAAGCCCTCGTAGATTATCTCATGGAATGGCACTGTTAAATGTTTTATGCAGAATCGAGTTACAAAATTAAATATTACCAACAACAACTTTAACAAATTGGGGCAGGGCACTGGGGGCAGACCAGAGGGACAGGGCACTAGACCTGGGTCTCTTCCCCATTCTCTTGCTGTCTCCTCTGCAACTCGCATTCATCCTCTCTCTCTCTCTCTCCCCCTCTCCCTTTCCATTCATCTCATCATCAGGAGCCTGTGTGTGCGGCTCCACGCTTGCATGTCCCCACTTCTCCCTTTTATTCAGGCTGGCAGTGAGGAGAGGAGCTGCAGCACAGCGGGAGGGAGTACAATCCAGCGCTAAGATCCACACAACTGCACAGCCATTGACACCATAGCACAGCGCACACTGACACAGCACACATTGAGACCAGTCTGTTCACAGTGCTCAGGCTGAACTGTTGGACACTTACATAGAGCACAAGGAGAAGAAAACTGCACAAACTGGAAGGCTGCCACTCATGTCAGTGAGCGCTGCACCGGACTGGTAATTTTTGCAATCCTCCACCTCACTCATTACTTCCTGCTTTCCAGCTACATTGGTCGGGAAGGGGGGGGGCAGGCTCAGAGAGGTCATAATGTTGGGTTCCATGGCTTAATGAGAATTGTAAGAAGAGCACCTGTGTACTGCTCTGCCTGTGCGTGGCTCACCAAACTACTTTTCCTGAGCATGCACCTTTCCTCTTCGGCCGCCAATCTCATGGGGACTCTAAGTGTAGGCACAGATTGGAGGGAGATTGGTCATGCAGCCCTGTCATCACTCGCCCTTAGCTTAAATCCACTCGCCAAATGCTAGTAGACGAGTGGGAATTTTGAGGGCTGCCTACAGCGTTGTGTCACGTGTCTCATGACTTCATCAGGAGACTGCTATATACTGCTGATGGGAAAAGGCATTTAGCAGTTTAGATTTTTTTTAAATCGTTGCATTTCCATGTTCTGTGTACCATGGGAGACCGATATAGTAAAGTTTATAACACATAAAATACAATTGTTTTACATGCTTTGTGATTCATCTGTTTATTTTGTTTGCCATTATATAAAGTGTTCTGAGCCCTTAATATCAAATCCATGTTCAGATTGCAAATGATGCCAGCAGATGACTGGTTGAAAAGAGGGATAAATTAGCTTTGGACCATTTTAACCTATGCAGTTCATGTCCCTTTAACATATAAATACGATAATTTGCCCAAATTTTAACCTTTGAAAAACGTTTATACCTTTCCTGAGAATTACGCAGTTAAAATGGAAAAGTTTGCTTGGGGAGGCTAGAGTTTCTGCGCCAAAGGATAATAAGAAAAGGGCCACTGATGAAATAAAATTCAGATTTTTAGGCTCAAAGGAAGATATGGATCCCATGTGATTTCCCTCCCTTCTGTGCAATGAATCACATCACTGTCACTCTTATGCTAACCACCTGTTTAATAAATGGAGAACGTGCAAGATTTATACACACCTGCCAGCACTCTTGTCATCCTAAATCAAAATGAACAATCAAGCAATGAAAGAATCCCCCAAGTGTATTGATTTATGTGATCCTCTGAAAACAATATCCAAAAAAGAATAGGCTTTCATTATTCTGGGGCAGGGGCTCAGTACTGGGAACAGCGTGATCATGAAATCTCTTTTTATTACAAACCTGATATCTCTGTAGTACTGCTTCTTGTTTAACTGTCCCTCCCCTAGTATCCCTTTCTCGGCCCTCTTTGAGCTCATCAAAAGAATATTATTGTTAACGTACTTTTGGTATATTTAAGTAGTCCCGTTTGGTAAAACTGCATGCCAGCTATCTGACTGTTTTGTTATAATGCTTCTATGCTATTTTTATTTCCTTTGATGTGCATTTAAATTATTTGGGAACCCCCTCCAGGTAATTTGGCACCTCCCTGCATTAACACAAAGGTCACCCCTGAATATCTCAGCCCCATGGAAAACAATTTCCAGGGTGCTACAACATGTATTTATTTCTCATTTACACTACCTAATGGAATGGAATCCATTTGAATAGGTTTAAAATTATATTTACTGCCATCAGAGAAGCTGTCATCTTAGTGATCAACAAATTAAACAGCAGGTGAATAACAAGGTTGCAGGCCCTTTTTTTGACTATAGGTGTCTAACAGGTGGTCCCACTGGAACATTTTGGTTTGTGTGGGCGGGAATTGAAATAATGGTGCCAGATTTTTTGTTGAAAGGGGATGCATTTTTTTTTTCATATTCTTTATTTTAGCGACAATGTGCACAAAAGAAATAAACAAAGTTGGCATTACTACAACAGGTCTGGTCTCAAATGAACATGGGAGACTACGGGCATAATTCACCAAAATCAGAGTGGTTCATAAAAATAGTAGCAATTAGTAATTAGCACCAAACCAAGCTAGTGAATTTGCTGAGAACAAGATGGATAGGTAAAATTAAAAAGGTATGAGAGCCAGCTAGGACACAAAAACTAGGAGAAAAATCTGACTTCCCACTAAAGGGTTTTATGTTTTCAAAGAGACATAAGAGATAATAAAGGAGTAGAAAGAGCAAGAGATGGGGTGAAAATGGGTGAAGTAGGGATTAATAAAAAATAAATAAAAAGGTGATGGGTAGTATTTGGGAATGGCGGGTGGACATAAAATTGTCCCCACCGCATCTCTGGTTGCCCAAGATAGAGGCAAGGAGCTACAGGTATTTCTCAAAAAAACTAAGGAGTCCAGGAAAATTACGTCTTGTGGAAGCAGGCTGCTTGTTTCCTCAAGAATGGAGTAGGGTTCTCCATGCTCACTATTTAATTTGTCAATTCCATTCACTGTGACACCGTGAGAGGAGACTGAGGTTGTTATTGTGCCAGTATACATGCCCTGGCTGCATTAAGAAGGGGCCTCATCAATGAGTGGCAGTACTTTCGCTTAGATAGCGGGCTAAGGTGGTGGAGGCATGTACCCGGGTCCTTTTAAAGGGACAGACTAGTTAGGTCATGAATTAAAGTGGATGTAAACCTGATTCATTAAATTTGAGCTGGGCACATATATCTGCAGTATCTCTTGTTATCTCTTTTCAATGAGCTAAGTCTTATAGCTTTCTTCTGGACTGTTCCTCTGTTATCAGCCTGAGAACTCCTGTCATATTTTTTGACTTTTTAGACAAAAGCAGCCTGAATCTTTTGTCAAAGGAGTTTGCTAAAATAGAGTAGCAGAGAGTAGCTCCTATTACAAAACAGCTCTAAGGCCTCGTACACATGATCAAATCTGTCTGCTGGAAACGGTCTGCTAGACCGTTTCAGCAGACAGATTCGATCGTGTGTACGGGCAAACAGACGGATTTGGCCACCCGACAGATTGGAAAGCATGCTTACCAATCTGTCTGCTGGGAACCCGTCCCCCCGACATGTCTGCTGGTTAGTACGCTAACCAGCAGACAAGTGTTCTCGCACATTTCGCCGAATGGTTTCGACGCATGCGCGGAAGTGTTTTACTTCCTGGTGCGGTGACGTGGCGGCGTCAACATCACCGCCACGCCACCGACACGTCAGCGCGCTGTCTGCTGGCGGGGGTTTTGGTTTGCTTGTGTGTACACGCGAGCAAACCAAAATGCCAGCAGACAGATTTGTTCAAATCGGTCGGACAGACCGTTTTGAACAAATGGTTTTACTCATGTGTACGAGGCCTAAGGCCTCGTACACACAAGGCAATTCATTTGTTCAAATCGGTCGGACCGACCAATTTGAACAAATCTGTCTGTTTGGATTTTGGTTTGCTCGCGTGTACACACGAGCAAACCAAAATCCCCGCCAGCAGACAGCACGCTGACATGTCGGTGACAAGGCGGTGACGTTGAAGCCGCCACGTCACCACACCAGGAAGTAAAACACTTCCGCGCATGCGTCAAAACCATTCGGCGCGTGTGCGAGAAGACATGTCTGCTGGTTAGCGTACTAACCAGCAGACATGTCGGGTGGACGGGTTCCCAGCCGACGGATTGGTAAGCATGCTTTCCAATCTGTCGGGTGGCCAAATCCGTATGCTCGCCCGTACACACGATCGAATCTGTCTGCTGGGACGGTCTAGCAGACCGTTTCCAGCAGACAGATTTGATTGTGTGTACGAGGCCTCAGAGTCTCTGCTTATGATGAGAGGGGTGTGGGCCTTTCCTCCAATCAGCAATTTTAGCTATCTTGGCTGTATGCCTAGACATCACACTCTGTTAACCGGGAAGAGAAAATCTCCTAACAAAATCGGAACTTTCTAAACAGTATATAAATGTGAACACAACAGATATACATATAAAACCCATGTAGGGAGGTTTGGTTATTCTCTGTGTATCATCTGAGGCTGTTCACTTCACTGGGTGTATGAAGGGTTTACATCCACTTCTCTCCAGAAAGGGCAGATTCTCAAACATGACCAAAAGTTTTGTGATATAAGCTGTGCCACATTTCCAACAGGCGGGACTGATGTCTGGTAATATGTGATGTAGTCTCCCTGGGACTCTATACCACCGGGTGAGTAGCTTATAGCCTGATTCCTGGAGCCTTGAAGAGATGAAGGATAAATGTAGGGCCAAATCCTTTTCCCGTTCCGCAAAGAAAGAGGGGACATAATTTTTCAGAGGGGAGATTAGCTTGGTATATGCAATGGAGAGGCCATGTCTGAGAGTTGGGGTTGAGACACAAGCATGTTCAAAAGAGGTGGGTGGTGGGATTGAGGCTGGCTGTAGCTGCAGAGAGAGTAAATTGTGTCTAATATGATGAGCATGGACTGGATGGTTGGGACAGATTTCTAACTTCCGTTTTCCCGAAAGTCTTTTAGCCTGAATTTTTTACCAGTTATAAATGAGCAAATCTGGTGTAAATAAGTTGGTTATAAAAGAAAAAAAATGTGTTTAAAGTGGCACCCAAAATAGGGTGATCTCATACTGAGGTTGGACAATCATTTTTGTGACCAGGGGGCCTTCATGAAGGACCTGCAACCTCTTTTGTAGAATCTACACAGGGGGTCATCTTGAGGCCCAGTGTGTAGGACATCAACATTATAGACATTGGGTAGACATTGCCACAACCATAAATCAAACACAGTCAGAGATGGAGCCACTTGTATATCCAGAATGCGAAAAAAAAGAGGTTGTAAAGGGGAGGGCAGTGGCAGTGTCGTGCAACTTCAGGCACCCCTATCCAAGGGCCCAGGAGCACAATAAAAGGAGAAAGGACTGAGGTGTAATTGGTGACACACTGGACACCCCAAATGTTAAACCATAAGTCAAACTGTGAATGGCCCCACAGGAAGATGATAGCAGACATCACTGCTATATCAGGTGGATGAAGTCCTCTGGCTGTCAGTTGAAGAGCAAGGAGTAGGTCCAAAATTGACATGCGCCCACCAAATGATGTGTAGAATGAGCCCTAAAGATCCACCCAGGGAGATTATTGGTGAACTAGGCAGTGAACCCTCCTGTCAGCAAGGGCCTTAAAATTATTAGCAGATGCATCATTTTAATTCAAGCAAGCGAGAAAACACAAGCGCCTTCTAAGTTTAGCATGAAGGGAGTTTAATGTAGATAGAAACAAGTGTTACTCACAAGAGTCAAAATAACACATGACATGTAGCACTGTTGCTAAGGTCCTTGACAGCACAGTCCTGAGGGTGCCTGATGAATGGAACAGATGTGTTTCTGTGATCGGGGAGCGTCCGTGGACTCCGATACTTCCTGGGTCCATAGAACGCACTGTGGGGCCTCCCTGATGTCACTTCTGGGATGTGATGTATGGATACTGGCGATGCGTTTGCGGAGCATGTGCTTCTTCTTCATTCCTTTTTCACTGACGTTCCACGATTACACGGACGCAGCCGTTCCATTTATAGGGTACCCCCAGGACTGTGATGTTAAGGACCTTATCAACAGTGCTACATGTCTGTGTTATTTTAACTCTTGTGAGTAACACTTGTTTTTATTTACATTAAACTCCCTTCATGCTGCACGTAGAAGGCGTTTGTGTTTTCTCCCTTGCTTGTCTTCCAGGGTTGCTTCTTGCTCTTGCACTGAGCTGCCTCTACAGTGAGCATTTTATATCTCAATGGACTTATATTTCTTATGGACTGCCCTTTTTCTCACACTTAGCACCTGCATTTTTCGCCAATCATTGTTCATCCTGTCCACATCATTTTAATTCAACCCTGTGCTGCCACATGATGACCACTACAGCCATCAGGAAGTCCTTATGACATGAAACTTTTATCTTTTTGTTGAAAATTTCTTATATTCGCCCAGTTCAGTATTATCTCCACACATTCTTACCATAATTTGAATCATGTCTTTAATTTCTAACGAGCAGGGCCCTCTGATTCTTTCTGTATTGAATTGTATTGTAATTGTACTGTCTTCTCCCGATCTTGTGAAGCGCTGCACAAACTGTTGGCGCTATATAAATCCTAAATAATATTATTAATAATTTCTAATGTTTTGATTTTTGTACAGGGATTTCACAAAGGATTTTTGCATAGTTTTTTTATTACACTTTTTGCTACATTTTACATTTATTTTATTTTTTTCGGTAGAAGTAAATATTGCAGTTTTCTGTATAAATGTTTTATGAACTATTAGAAAAGCAGGCATAATTTTGTGACAAACTTCAGGAAAATTAAAAAAAAAATCAGCTCTCATCCACTGAAAGGTATCCTAAACATATGACAACAGTGAATCAATGTGAATCTATTGAATATTACCTTGAAAAGGTTTTTTGAAGGAATTATCTCTCATCCTTATAAAGAAAGAACGTTTTGTTTTAGAAAACAAAACTGACGTGTGTTTAAGCTTAATTTTGTCCACTATAATTATTACTTATGTACCAGTTATTGTAATTACACATGAGAAGGAGACCAATAGATCAGTTCCTATTGTGCTGCCTACACTTGACACTGACCTTTGTCTTAGAAAATAAATAGGAGATAGGACTTAGGACTATTCTATGACCACTGCTTACAAAACCATTGATTGTTACTTTCTCTGTGCTCCACTAGAAGGATATAGAGTAATTATTTCAACTGGAATGACCGGAATGACATTTCTGCCAATCTCCACATCTTCAGGATGTTAGAATACAAGAGTATGTAATTTTGACTATCGGTTTCAAAGATTTCTTATCTAGACTTTGCCTATTTTGAAGGGGAAAAAAAAATACAAATAAATTGATTTGTTGGTCAGTTAATACAAAACTTTTTTTTTTTTTAAACAAATTGTATATGTCAATTTTGCTTAACAGACTGTGAGTGAAGAATGGAATTAAAACAGAACAAAAGGGAAAATGCTTTTAATCATAACTATTGTGTAAAAAAAAAAGGTACCTTTAAAGGATAGGTTCACATTTTGGAACATGTTAAATATTCCACCCCGTATTTATGTAGCATGTTCCCACAACTTTAGCCTCTCTCCCTCCCCCCAAGTGGAAGCAGGTGGGCAGCTTCTCCAGGCACGTGCCATACGGGGCTCCACCCGCCTACGCACATAATTTATTCACAGTCCTCTGTGAATGGGAAACTACAAGTCATAATGGCCTTTGCGGCTGTCTGTTTGTAGTTTCAATGAATTACCATGGCGCTGTTGAGTGCTCTGTTTGTTCGTTGTCTTTTCCTGTCAGTGTGTATCTGCCTGCCTGTACAAGGTACGAGCAGACAGATACACTGAGAAGTCTGCAGGAGTCCTGCATGGCACCCACAATCTGCTGATCACAGGTGCAATGCTTTTCAGACTCCTAGTAAAAGAAATATTTAAAAAAAAATGCAAATTTTTTTACCTGCAAAAAGATGTGTATTTTCTTTTTTTTTTTTTAAGGTGAACTTATCCTTTAACCTCCCTGGCGGTATGATTCTTTCAGATTTTAGGTGCTAAAAGCGGTACCATTATTTGCAAGGGAATTTGGCGTTTTATACTGTAGGCTTGTAATTCTTAGGAATAACTCACTGAAATCTATCCAAACAAGAGTCTAATAGGCATCCTGGGTATGATTTTTTTTTTTTTCTTATTAAAAATTATAATATAATAAATAATTATAAAAAATTATAACAAATAATAATATAATTATAGTAAAAATTATTCAATAATGTAATCAAATCAAAATCACTGAAATTTGCTCAGTTGCAGAATTTTTCCTGTCATTTTTTTTTTTTTTATGACGAATTTCCCCACAAATCGCTATCGCTAAATTCTGCAAGTGATTCTGATTTATTATCGCTGTTTTTTAGCTGCTCTAAAACAATTTTTGCCATAAAGGGACACTTTTGGTTGCTATGGGCAATCTACAGTTTGCAGGGAGAAAGAACAGTTTTTATTATATAAAAGGAGATGTAGTGTACAGGGCAGACCACTAGGGACATGGGGGGTGTGTATTTTTTACATACAGTACTGTAATCTATAAGATTACAGTGTACTGTATGTATAGTGTTTGTTTACTTTTTTAAATTTGGCGCCGTTCCCCCCCCTACGTCGCGACGCTCGCAGGGAAGGTAATCGGCGGAACACACAGCATCAGGCGGACATCCGCCCGCCGTGTACGGCGGGGATTTATCGCTGGATCGCAGAGAAAAGGTAAGTAAACTTTTTTCTGCATCCAGCGAGGCAAGTCCGTGTGTGGCACGGGGTTACCGATCGTAGCTTTAAAATCTCACCCCGTGCCACACACGGGAAGACCGCCAGGGAGGTTAATGAAGTTTTTTGCCACATCCAGGATTGCTGACCATTTACAATTTTATAAATGCCTGTATAGCAAAGCTCATGCTATATTTCCTGTCTGCTGCATACATAAGAGCAGCGACTTTCATACACAGAAGCTGTATGTCGTTTATCTGTCCCCCTCTCCCCTTGCCTATTTGCAGAATGACTTGTATTTTGTAAATGGTTGACAGAATACAAGTTGTAGGCAAGGGGTACCCTTTTATACGTAAGTGATGATCGAAAGTTTTTTTAGCTTGGCATTATACTTTAAAGGCTCTTTGTTGGAGAAAGGACATGCAGTGTCTCTTCTGCAATAAAAAACACCTACATGCCTGCTCACTACATTCGCCAGCATGTAAACTGGGGTGCACATGCCCTGCAAGGGATGAGGACTGTTGGAGCAAAGTAAAATTTAGTCTGCTTTAAGGCTGTCTATACAGGACAAGACAGTGACACAGTAAAGACATAGCTTGTTTGGCTGGCTTCCTGTTATTCCACTGCTGTTGTCCCTCACGGATCAGCCTGGTGCATCTCTGCTCACTTGTGCAGCCATGCCACTTAGTATTCTGCTGCCCAAGCGATATACCTGCACCTTGGGCTCCTCCTCATGACTCCCTATTGGCCGTTGTCCTAAATCCTGGCAACACAGTTGCAGCCCAGACTCTTGCCTTCCTGTTTCCAGACAATGCCACCCTTCTCACCTTCTATTGGTTCTGCACTCTGTTGGCTACTGATTTAAATCTCACTATCTTTATGTCTGAGGCTTGTGATAGGTTTCTCCATGTCCCCCACTACCCATTCACCTGTACCTGTATCCTGATCTGACTTCAACTGACCATTGCCTGTCATTGACCATGTTTCCTGCATGGGCCCACTTCTGTTTACTGCTCCTTTCTTTTGCCTGCCCCATGGAGTGATCTATACCCATTTACTGATCACTTCTGCTAAATGCGGCATGGACTAACTTCATGCCTATATACTGATCATGCCTTTTGCCTGCTGCCTAATCCCACATCCCTGCATGTCCTACTGACTACACACCTCCTATGGTACTAATATTTATTATCCTATTTGGACACCCGATTCTCCCATGTGCCGCAGCTAATTTTTTCGTTTGACCTTTGCTTTAGGCCTTTTGTGCTACCTGGTCAAAGTATATAGCACTGTGACAATCGCAGCCAGTGAGCCAATGTTGAGAGAGAGGGGGTGAGGCCAAGCCATAGCTCTGTATATGAATAGACATGCAGAGCCGTGGCTCGTCAACAAGCCTGCTCAAGTGCCCCCATTACAAGCTGTTTGCTCTGGGGACATGTAGCAGGAGGGAGGGGCAAGGAGGACCAGCGGGTGACCCAAGAAGAGGAAGATCAGGGCTGTTCTAGGCAAAACCACTGCACAGAGCAGGTATGTATGACATGTTTGTTTAAAAAAATTAAATGAATTACTTTAATATCACTTTAAATAGTAGCTCCACTCTTGTTGAGAAAGAACAATCCCCTCTGAATGATTAATGTACATTTAGTTTTTTTGGTATTTCTTATATTTTTACAATCTTTGTAGCAGCCCCTGGGGAAGAGTTTAAAGGGATTGTAAATTCAGAAGTTTTCTTTATCCTAATGCATTCTATGCATCAAGATAAAAATACTTCTGTGTGCATCAGCCCACTCGGTCCCCCTAATACTTACCTGAGCCCATTTCTATCCAGCGATGTCAACGACTGTCTTGGCCGTCCAAGACTCTCCCTCCTGATTGGCTGAGACACAGCAGCGGTGCCGTTGGCTTCCGCTGCTGTCAATCGAAGTCAGCTAGTCAATCAGGAATAAGAAGGGGCTAAATAGACACTAGGAGCTGCAGCTCAGCTTGGGTGCCCCCATAGCAAGCTGCTTGCTGTGGTGGCACTGAACAGGAGGGAGGGGCCAGGAGCTTAGAAGAGGCACCTGAGAAGAGGCGGATCGGGGCTGCTCTGTGCTAAACCAACACACAGGGTAGGTAGGAAAAACGTGTTTGTTATTTGTATAGAAAAAAAAAGACTTTACAATCACTTTAAGCTACAGAATAATAATTAATCTACTCGAAAGTCAAGTATAAAAAACATTTCATCTTCATGTGCGTGATTTTGTTGTTAAGGAAGCATGGTAAACTGTACAGTAAAATGACCTATGTTTTGTCCTTTAATTTTTTTTTTTTATTACATCTACTAAATATTATTTTTTCTTACATTCAAATCCAAAAAAAAACATTTTTTTAGAAGATAGATATGTTTTTATTTGTGCTCCATAGTTATTAATGCTTTTCTGTGTCTAAAGAAGTGTAGGAAGTTATACTTGTATACTTTAAGAAACTGTTCTTTTAGATGGTTTGAGGAGAAGCTGGAAGAATGCTTACAATATGTGTGGGCCAAGAACTATGCCAACTGGCAGAAAGAAAATATGGGTATTCTTTATTTTGCTAAGTATTTGCTGACGGCTTGATTTAGATTATCTGCTGCCACAAAAACCAAAAGTTACTATTTGTGTAAATACTTACTAATTTGAGTTGCTGACCACCCAATAGTAGTTCCTCCCTGGGCAAGTTACTGGTTTTGACAGGTGCTGTTCTTCTAACAGCATAGAAATAAAACTATGAATAATATCTTTTGCTGTTCAAAAATATATTTAGGCTTGATGCTTTTTAGAATCAACCACACTGTTCTGCTTTACCATTTTAGCTTGTTTGGTAATGCAGTCATTTATGAGGCTTATGCTAGTAGAGGATTTCACACTTAAATTTATTATTTACAGAAATCGAAACCCTAACTGAATGATGTGTAGTTTTCTAAGTCACTTTGTATGATAAACAGTTGCCTTTTTCATAAATTATTTGTTTTTCTCCTTATTTTTATTTTGTTGCATCAAAGTGCTACTAATCTCCTGCTGTATTATTGCAGCAAACTCCTGCTTACATGCATACAATCCATTAATGCTTGCATGTCTCCCCTAGTGGTGATATGCCTGCAACTTGTGTGTAGAAACTGTCACTCGTAATATCCATTTGAAGCCTTTCTGACAAGGTGACAATGCAGCGGCCCCTCTGGGAATCAAGGACAGTGTGTTGTCACGCAATAAAAGAAAGTGCCTAAACAAAGATATTTATGGTAGATCACCAGGTATTATTTTAATCACTTTGTGTCCGGAGCAATTTTTGCAATCTATATTTCCAGGAAAAAAAATAGTTACGGAGTTGCGTCAAATAAATAGATACCAAACATGTCACATGTTGCATGTGCCTGTGAAATACTACAGCTACAGTACTAAAATTAACCATAGTACCCACAATTGTCCATAGATTATGCTTTAAAAGCTTTTACAGCTTATAATTTTGAAGTTAAAAATGAATAAGGACCCTAGAATTAATACTCTCATTCCAACATTAGTGGCAATACCTAGTGTGTGCCTCAATAACTGCTTACATACTTGAGTACACCTAACGCATACATTTTCATACCCATGTGTGTGTGGGGCAATGGGGTTACTTTTAAAAAAAATGTTGTTTAAAAATGTTTTTTTATGTTTTTTAATTTTTGTATATATTTTTTTAATACACACTAAAGAAGAAAGGTTTCTGGACAGGTAGGGTGCCATGCTTTTTTTTGGAATCCTATTTACCTAGGTCCCCCGCCGGCTCTTAGAGTCGATCCCCCACTTGCTCTAAGGCCGCGTACACACAATCAAATCTATCTGCTGGAAACGGTCGGCCCGCATGCGCGTAGGTAATTTACTTCCTGGTGCGGTGACGTGGCGGCGTCAACGTCACCGCCACATCACCGTGCTGTCTGCTGGCGGGGATTTTGGTTTGATCGTGTGTACAGCGATCAAACTAAAACGCCCAGCAGACAGATTTGAACAAATCTATTTGCTCGTGTGTACGGGGCCTGAGCAGAGAGCTGGTGACTGTCACCAGCTGTTTTTTCCCCCCCCCCCCTGCCCACTGGCGCACTGGGCTGTGGAGGTGGCGGGAGAGCCTGAGTTGGGTGCCAGTTCAGACATGTGGGAAGATCACAACCTTTGCTGAGCCTTGACTGGCTTCATGGCATCAGCTGCAAATGGGTCACATGAGTTCAAAACAAACTGAACTCCTGTGATCCACAGCAGAAGTACAGTCAAACAGGCTTTGGCTGTACTTTTCCCTTAATAATATTTTGTCAGGTCACATTCACTTTTGATAAGCTTGACCCTTTTGGAAATTGAAATACTGTACTGTCTATTAAAGTCAGGAGGCATACAATGGGGGTTATTTACAAAAGGCAAATCCACTTTGCACTGGAAGTGCAGTTGCTATAGATCTGAGGGGGACATTCAAGGAAAATAAAAAAACATAATTTTAGCTTGCACATGACTGGATGATAAAATCATCAGAGCTTCCCCTCATGTCAGATCTTCCCTTAAGATCTACAGTGACTGCACTTCCAAGTGCACTTGTAGTGCAAAGTGGATTTGCCTTTTGTAAATAACCCCCAATGTCTCTGTAATATTGCTAGCATTTGTCTACTTTAAAGAATCAATGAATTATGAAAAACAGTAGAAAAGGGAAGAAAGACTTCTACAGCTGCAGACTGTAGCGCCTAGGTCCAAGTACATTTTTTCCATTGAATGAAATATGAAGTTTGTGTTTCAGTTTTTATAAAGCATCCTGATTGTAGGCAGAAACTGAAGGTGTGATAATACTTTGGAATATTTTGCAATGGAAAGGCTGAAACTAAAGACTGTTAGGAATAGTTTGACAATACTTCTGCTAGTTCATGTTCTGCCTTGTGAGTGCTATCACTTTTTGACCCAAAATGAGTCAGAAATTATTTCCTGGATACAAAATAATTTTACTATAGTTGCTCGATAATACTAGATCTCTGGTAAAGATAGAAAGCTCCTAAATGACTGCAGATGCAAGATGGCACAGCTCTTTCCACCCCACTGAGTTTTGACATCATTCTTCAGCCCAATCTGTATTTTTTGTAAGAAGGACACAGATACCTGCCAGTTGTAAAAGTCACAAAACAAGGCTACTTTTTCCCGATCTGAATATTTACTCCACAGTGGTAATTCCACCGATGAATATAGGCTTGTACGTGTGTCTCAAGCAAATCACTTTTTCCTGCCAGAGGTTCCAATTTATTTGTATGCTACACACACACTTAACTGCTACTTAGCACATATTGCTCTGCCAACTGGGCAGAATGACGAAGAGGAAGCTTGCCACAAATGTCTGTAACCGAAGAAGAAATTGAGTTATATCCTTGTTTATTCTATTTCAGCACCATATTTGAATGTGTGTTTTCTGCTTCACTTTAAATCCATTTTGTATGAGCCAGCCTATTTATTAAATCAAGTAAAGTCACAGAGGGTCAGAAATAAAAAACACTGGAACGCCTATAAAAGACCTGCAGGTGATCCCATTCTGTTATAACACTATACTTCCTAACTCGATAAATGAGCTTGAATTTAATTTTAAATGTCATGCATCTTGTGATGTCATTGCTTGTTTCCAATTAAAATTGTAAATTGAGTCGGAAAGTACCTTTAACAAGAGAGATCGTATTACAAGATCAAAATCTAATTCTAACTGCATTTTCTGAATGTTTTTCAGCTTAGATAACAATTACATTATATGATAGCATTCTTTAAATGATCTAATCAAGAAGTCGTTATTGCCGATTAGTACTTTTTACTAAAACAATGGGTTATCTGCTACAACAAATTGTCTTGCCATATGCTTAACTAATATATAAAGAAGGCCATATTTTAATTGGCACTAGGCATACCGGTCATGTTTGTTTGGTTTGATTTTATATATATATATATATATATATATATATATATATATATATATATATATATATATATATATATATATATATAGTCTGAGGTGAATTATTATTATTATGGTGTAAAAATATAAATACTCACACTATAAGACCTAATTCATTATGTTACATTTAAAACAGCATTTGTACTCAGCACTATGGCATTTAAAGAAGCAGGAAGTGGGCATTTAGGGGTCAGTGATTGCTAATTCTTTGCACAGAGTTAGAAATACATAAAGGACACAACATATTTGTGTTATTAAATTATGCAGCTATTTCAACCTCAAGGAATGGTTGCGAGTCAAAAATAATAATTGGATTGTGTTAATCAGTTATGCCTCTGTATTTTTATTTACTTATTTGGTAGGAAATAGACAAATTTGCCTCAAGTTCAGTAATTTATAAAATGTTATTTATTATCTAATTATCATGTATCATCTTAAATGCCAAATTCAGTGAAATATTCAGTTTTAATAGATACAAACTCTAGCTTCTTGTCATTGTAGCAGTATAATGCCTTGTACACACGGTCGGAATTTCCGATGAAAGAAGTCAGGCGGAATTTTTTCATCGGATTTTCCGACCGTGTGTGGGCCTCATCAGACTTTTTTCCGTCAGAGTTTAGAAATAGAACATATTTTATTTTTTCCGATCGGAAATTCTGATCATCTGTGTGGAACTCCGACAGAGAAAAAACATGCATGCTCAGAATTAAGTTGACGCATGCTCGGAAGCAGTGAACTTAATTTTTTTCGGCTCGTCATAGTGTTTTACGTCACCGCATTTTGGACAGTCGGAATTTGGTCTGACAGTGTGTATGCAAGACAGCTTGAACTGATTTCCGACGGAAAATTCCATCAAATTTTGACCCATCAGAAATTCTGATCATGTGTACAGGGCATAGGGCTAGGTTCACACTCATGAAAAATAGATATGGGTTTCCCTGCATCCAATTCGCATGACAGGAGAGTGTGACTGGCTCTTAATGGAGCTGGTTCACACATCCCTGGAGCGGCCACAAAGCGCACTGCAAAAGGCTTCTCTGTGTCTTTGGCTTCACATCAGGTCCGAATTCAGGCAAATTATTGGACCTGTTTCGCCCCTTAAATGGAGAATAGGGATGCACCATACCGCCTGCTGTGGGCCACTCTGCAAATAGTGTAAACCCAGCATAAATCTTCTCTTGAGTTTTTGTTTCACCTTCCATTCTATATTTTTAAAATTTTACTATAGTTTACTGTATTTTAATATTTCACCTGTCTTCTGACAGGGCAATTGTATCGTAGCAAGGCTTCTGCTGCTCTATTCTCTTGACTGTTCTTGGTTGTTATAATGCCACACAGAAGATAAGGTTGAAATCTATTATTTTTATGTTATAAAGTAGCAATGTGCATTATGCTACAAAGTGGTTTATTATTTGTATATGTGACACATGTCACAGGCCTTTTAGGAAACATAGAGTAGAACAGAGTTAAGAAAGTTTTCATCTGTCATAAATAAATTAGTTGCCCAAGGAGCAAATAGTGGACCTTACATAAAGAGCATATGTGTTCAACTCAGGTTAAACTATTTTTTTCTTTCAGTTAAGGTAGACATTTTTTCCCATGCTAAAGAAAGTTTACAAAGGTTTTGAGTGTTCTGAAATGTAGTAGGTTGCATCTATCACATATGACTGAGAAGCTGACTCTACTTTTCTTTGTGGTTGATAACCCACTTTAAAAGCATTTGTATTATGTGCTGAAAACCCTTTATTGTGTGGTTTAAAATGAAACACCAGTCACCAGTTTCTTTGCGTTTTAAAAGTGGGGAAGGCTTTAAACATCTACTAGGTATTTATTGTCTGTCTCCCTTCTAGTGTCTTTGTTCACCAAAATAGGCAATACGGGAAAATCTATCCAATACAAACAGCAGAAGGTTTATAAACTTTTTTGAGCATTGCTGTTGCATTCCAAGTTGGTGAATTTTGCACACTTCCTGTCCTAGAGACGTGCCATTAGTTGTCTCTGGAAGTGGGGGTCTTTGTACCCATTAGGGACACAGGCAGCAATAACAGATTTATAGTCTGTCTAACCCTTCCTCAATATATCTAGGCAGCACTTTGTACTTTCGCCTAGCCAGGGTCGCTGGTTTCCCGACCACGACACCATCTGCCTGGAGTTTGCATGTTCTCCCTGTGTCTGCGTGGGTTTCCTCCGGGTAGGCAGCTGGTAGGTAAAATCCAAAAATTGACAGATTTAGCGTGTAGTCTGTCTGGAAAAAGCGCCCAGAGGCGAACCATGCTTCCTCAATATATCTATTCATTCATCTAAATAAATAAAAATATATAAATCAAGATTTCCATTGAGTTCCACTTCAAAGTAGATCCTTACTTACCAAAGCTAATGTTTAATGTTAAAAAACTCCAAAGGTTGTTTTCAGCCTATTACCATGAAAGTCCTTGTTCAGGTACCTACATAGGGTGTAATTGTAACTCACAGAATAGTTACTTACAGATTATGGTCCAACATTGTCACTTTCAGGAAAGCCAGTCCAGTGCTAAAATGTACATGCTGGAGTGAGTTCATGTAGATATAAAGTGGCTGAAAGAAGCTGTATAACAGGGGTGTCAAACTCAATTTCATCCTGGGCCGCATCGGCATTATGATTGCCCTCAAAAGGGCCGATTGTATTTGTAAGATTAGATGTCCAGCACCCCCCTTTACATTAGATGTTAATAGCCCCCCCACCATCAGAAGTTGAGCCCCCCACCCTCCCTTACATCACAGTGCACCCCCCACCCTCCCTTACATCACAGTGCACCCCCCTTTCCTTATGCTGGGAAGAAGCTGGATGCATTGCTTGAAAGCAGAAAGTAAGGGTCTGAAGGAGGACCAAAGGAGGGCTGCAGCTGCAGGAGAGGTGCGAGGGCCACACGAAATAGCCTAGAGGGCCGGATTCGGCCTGCAGGCCTTGTGTTTGACACCTGTGCTGTAAAAGATCAGCAGCTTTACGATGCAAAAAAAATTATGGAAATAGTACATTACAACGAGAAAACCTTGGTGGTTGTTTTGTTACACCAAGCTTTAGCGTTTAACGTTAACTTCTAAGATTTTTGTTCCTCAGAAGCATCAAATGTATTGCAGATAGTATTTTTTAGCCTAAAAAGCACACAAACTACAGCATTTTACATTTTTGTAGGTGATTTATATTTATGTAAGTAATGCTTTATCTGCATATTTCCATGTTCTAGAGGTGAAAAGCAATGTCTTCGGTGTGCACAGCTGCTTCATATTGTTCTGAATTTTTTAGAATAATATATGCTAGGTAGTTTAATCAGCGTGGTCACAGCTGATGGAACTGACAGTAAAACAGCCTTCTAGTCTTCTTCTTGTGATTGCTCTCTGAGGACTGTAAAGCAAATCTAATCAATTTAAAAATATTTTTGACTGGATGAAGGCTCTAAACAGAACAAATGGCATGCCACCAGTAAACTACCAAAGGGAATATGATAGTGAAGCAACAGTGTTTAGATGGTGGAACTTGTTTAAAATTGATGAAGGAAAGATTTTTTTTTAGCAAAATATTTCATATGCTTTTAATTATATATATATATATATATATATATATATATATATATATATATATATATATATAACATTTTAAGGCCAGTGGCATTGCTTATATATTCATTTGATTGGTCATGATAGTAAATTAATTGCCATCACACACCATTCTAAAGATGGGATGGTTAAAGATATGAATAATGAATATAAATTTAAACCTGTTTAATGTGCCAGCACAGACATTTTTGTTAGTGAAAGCAGTCTGTACTTTGTAGATAGGTGGTCTAAATGGAAGACATACCATTGTGTAACCACTTCCAGACCAAGGCTTTTCTTGCACCTTTACATGTAACAATCAGTATTTTTTTGCTAGAAAAAACAGTATATATTTTCTAAAGAATAAATTGATAGGTTTTGCAATTTTTTATGTCACGCAGCATTTGAGCATTTTGGAAAAAATACTTTAGTGCAAAAAAAAAAAAAAAAAACACACCATTACCCATTTGTTTTGTAAAATATAAAAGATGATTTTATGCCGAGTAAATAGATGAAAAAACATCACGCTTTAAAATTGTGCTATAGTGACAAAGTGCGTAAATGTTACTATACATAGGTGACAATTTAAAAGTCTTTACAGATAACCACTTTAGATTTACACAGGAGTGCTTGTACTACTGCCCATAATCTGATGTTCGTGGTGATACCTCACATATGTGGGATCATCACTGTTTGCAAGCTTTTGCACATGAGTGAGGGGGGTCTAGAAGACCCCAAATCCCTCCTCTGCCCTTAAAAGCATTTAAAACACCAAGATCTGTGTTCAAATGCTTTTGATTTATTTTTTAAATGGTGGTGTTGGCATCCTCAGAAACCGGAAGTGATGTCAGGTCATCGCTTCTGGGTTACCATGGCCGAGAGCTGTTCAAAGCCAAACCGGGCTTTGTTCTTATCTCTGACCAGCTGGCTGAAGCACCGGTTGGTCATTTGGGTCTCCTGGTAGGACTGGAGAACCTGAGAAATCCAGGAAAGGCAGGAGACGTCTCCTCTGGCTGCTTTTAAAAGCAGTCCAGTGGCTAGTTAGCCGATATGTTTGCTTTTACAAGAGAGCCGGCCAACGGCTCTAAAAACACTGCTGCAGGCATCATCCAGGTATAATCACTTGAAGTCCAGTGACGTGTGCATACGTCGCTGTGTGTAATGAAAAGTCTAAAAGTGTGTAATGTATAATAGTCAATATAAGCAAAAATATCCTATATAAGTTAAAACCGAAGTCTAACTTTTGAGAGCCATAAATGTTTAGATGGTCACGTGGCGCTGTCTGAGGCTACCATTGCCCAAGCCAGCTGAAAACTGCCAGATAGATAGACTATTATCTAATGTCTGTATGCACCTTTTACAACATACCATGAGAAAAAATATTACCAATATAATTGTAATGACAGGCCACGGAACCCGAATGGTTACAAATATTACTCTGAAACATGAACTCTTTATTGTTCTAACACATGTATTATTTATATCGTGTACTGTATGTGTCTTCCATTTTTCACTGCTATAGACTGAAGTACAGTGAGATTAGTTACACCAAGTAAACCTACTGCATATAGCCCAAAACTAATCTGGAAACAAGTTAAATAAATGTAAGATTTATGTGCATGCCACAAACCCTTACTTAGCAACCAGATGACTGGCTGTTTCATGCCTATTTCATTATATGTAGGTTAATGATTTGCCGAATATTTAGTGTTGATAGGCGTGTTAGTTAAAGGACATGCTAATATTTTCCTGGAAATCAAGTTAATACTTCTCATCAGGGTTTTATATAGAGTTAATGGTTGTGGTTTTGGAAACATCACTTAATATTACTTTAGCCTATAATTCTGTAAAGTTTAGTGCCAGCTTTTTTTAAATCCCTAAACCCTGAAGGTTTGCAACAAATATCATATACTTTTCTTTTTCTTCCTGTCATTTTCTCTGATAATTTCAACATAAGATATCTTTATTGATACACTATTTACCATTTTAAAAATAATATTATAATTATTTATAGACACAAGCATTAGTTAAAAATGTTTACCTAAATGCATTAACCAACTCCCGTGACATTCATATTACTGCTGTCTTTACTGAACACTTTGGGCCAGATTCAGGTACAATTACATTGGCGCAGAGTATCAGAGATACACTACGCCGCCGTATTTTACCTGGCTTTACGACAAATTCAGGTAGATTTTGGCCCGTAAGGTACGGCGGCGTAGTGTATTTCTTGCGGCGGAATCGAAATACGCGATTAGGGGGCGTGAAGCATTTAAATTAGGCGCGTCCCCGTGGCGATCGAACTGCGCATGCTCCGTTCAGAAATTTCCCGCCGTGCATTGTGCGAAATAACGTTGTTACGTCACTTTTTGTTTGAGTAGCGTCGTTTACGTACATTCCTATTCCCAGACAACTTACGTAAAAAATAAAAAAAAACGTTGAAATTCGACGCGGGAACGACGGCCATACTTAACATGGGCCGTCTAACTATAGACCAGCTAATAGCTGGAATAACTTTACGCAGCAAAAAGATGACTACAGATGCCGTAAGAGATTGCGAAGGACGCTCGTAACTTCGTGGATCGTCGGAAAAAGCTCATATGCATACCCCGACGCGGAAAACGACGGGAACTCCACCCAGCGGCCGCAAAATTTTTGCAGCGTAGATCCGAAGGCGTACAAACACGTAAGCCAGTCGGATTGAAGCCCGAAGCCGTCGTTTCATAGTTTGAGGATTCAGACTAATGAAACGACGTGCGTAATTTGAAAGTACTCCGGTCTAACACGAGATAGACCAGAGTAAGGGCTCTGTGAATCTGGCCCTTTATTTTTAATTATTTTTCATATTCCTTTTTCATAATTTCATCATGCTTTATTCCATCTCTACTCCAACCACTACTGAAACAGTTTTAATGGTTGGAGCCAAGTAAAGGTGTTGAGATTTTGTAATTTTTACTACAACAATACAAAGGCAATGTATTGCATTCATTTTCTCAATATTAGTTTTTTTGTGATTAAAGTATTCATAAAGCCAAAAAATTTTGGTTTTGTAAAACAGTGGTGAGGAATTAAACCCTGTTGTTTTTTTGTTTTTTCCCCCACTGGTGAGATTGACCTCTCCTTTTGTTTTGGAGACCGATATTGCCCCCCTTTGCAGTTTTGATTGCTTTCTGTGACACCAGTCTTTGCCAACGTTTAGGCTGTGGTGATGTACAGGCAAGGGCAACTCTATGATGTATTACTGGCTCATTGATAACATTACAGTATAATGTATGAGTATGTCATCATGGACAGCATTGTAATGTATTGGTGCCAACAAGTACTACACTTGTGTACTAGTAGCCCATCATGGACAGTGCCAATATATATTAGTGTACCTTAGATTACACATTAATGCATTGGTGGCTTATCATGCACATATAATGTATTGGTGTACCATTATAGACAGTACTATTAAGTACTGGTGTGGTCATTCATTTATTGCATTAGCACCCTACACGGTATTGTAGAATCTAGTATGGCGCACAAATCTGCAGATCCATTAAGGAAAGTTCTCGTTATCTCTAAGGCAGCGTACACACGACCGAGAAACTCGTCGGGCGAAACACATCGTTTTCCCCGTCGAGTTCCTAGTTCGGCAGTTAAAAAACTTGTCAAGCCAAATTTTCCCATTGCCCAACGAGGAAATAGAGAACATTATCTCTTTTTGGCTCGATGAGTTTCCCGACGGGTTTCTCGGCGAAGGGACACGACCAGTTTTCTCGGCAGAATACGTCTCCCATCGAGTTTCTTGCTGGATTCTGCCGAGAAAACCGGTCGTGTGTACGCCGCCTAACGTGTATTTACCAGGACATTCTCAATAGGGGCACAAGCAGCAAAAACTTGACAAAAGACTCAGGCCCAGATTCACGTACATCGGCGCATTATCGGTCCGGCGTAGCGCACCACCATTACGTTAGACTTGCGCCATCTAGCCGCGTAATCCCCCGATTCACGTAGCTTTTGCGCAGGAAATTGCGCAAGCGTAAGGTTTTTTCCAGAGGCGTAAGGAGGAGTAATACAAATTGGGAGGGACGTGGGCGTGTTACATTGAAATGATCCGTGACCCCATGCAAATGAAGGGCCGGCCGGCTCACGCATGCGCGCTTGAACGAGACCATGTCAGCTCCGCTGTGCGCATGCTCACAACTCGGGAGCGGCGCAGTCAGTGAAATTGGAAATGGACTAGGGCAACAATGTGAACTACGCAGACAGCATAAATAGACACACACAAACGCACTTGCATTGCAAAAGTACATCCCTTTGTGTCCCTTCCCATTTAACCAAGTGCTTTTGTTCCTGTTGTTCGTTGCAGTGTGTCTTGTAGTTGTCAGATTAGTGTTCTGTGTGATCAAGTGCTTGTTGGTATATTTGTGAAAGTGTTTTTTGATAAGTGTTTGAGAGACTGTTTGTTTGATTGATATATTTTTGTTCGTTTGTTTTCTTGCTTTATTTTTTCTTTTTTTTTTTTTGTGACTGTTTCTTGCTGAGTGCTAGTGTGATTTTTGGGTGTTCGTTTTCTCTTTGTGTGTGTTCTTGCCTGATTGGTTGTGCTTGTATTTGTGACTGATTTTTGGTGACTGGTAGTGAGTTTGTTTGGAAGTATGACTGAGAGAAAAAGAAAGCTCAATTTTACTGTGGGGGAAAAAAGAATTCTTGCCCGGGCCATTAGCGAGTATGGGCGTTTTCTCCACGGCCCGCAGAGTGCCACCACCACCCCGGCCAGGAGGAGGGAGATATTGGATAGGATCACGGAGCAGGTGAATTCATCGGGGGAGGGGGAGACACGGACCCGGTCTGGGATCGACAAAAAAATAAATGATCTCCGGCGTCTGGTGAAAAAAAAACTGGCCGCAATGCATGCCCATGCCAGGGGCACAGGAGGGGGCCCACCATGCCGTATTAGGCTTACAGCGACGGAGCATGTGGTGGCCCTGACCTTTCACCGGCATGAAGTGGAGGGCCTGCCAGGCTTTGACACAAGTCCGGTCCCCGCGGTGCCAGGTAAGGTTTTTTTTTCTATCAGGTGTGTAGCATGTGTGGGGGAGGGGGTGAAAGGGAATATGTGGCAAGTGTGTGGATCCTCCAACCTGTGAATGGTTTGTGTCATCCACAGATGTGCAGGAGGGTGCAGGGCCATCTGGCCTGACCGCTCCAACACCAGGACAGCAGCCTAATGAGGCCCCCCCAACAAGGCCGGAGTCCGCGGAGGAGGTTCGAGAGGAGGAGGACGATCATGAGGAGGAGGACGATCATGAGGAGGACGATCATGAGGAGGAGGAGTCAGGCACTGGACGAGTGGTTTGTGCGGACTCTTCCCCTCTGGCTGGCAGAAGCCTGCCCTCCCTAAGGGGGAGCCCCCCCCTCCTCCCCCAACATGGCTCCCTTCACAAGGGCCTCCCCTTTCCCCGCCCACAACCATCAGCTGGAGGCAGGATGTCATCCCAGAGCACCAGGGGGGCGCCCAATCTCCTGCCCGCCAGTCTGCGAAGGGACCAAGCCCTCCAGACCCGCCATCTGGGACAGCTCTGCCAGACTTTTGGGCGGGTGGAGGAGAGCCTGTCCTCCATGAAGGATACGCTGGGTAACCTGGACTCCCACTCCCGGGCTTTCACAACCTGCCTAAATGAACTGCAGACTACAGCAGCAGGCGTTGGGCAGGATGTGAGGGCCCTTACCCAGGCTATCCAGGCCAACACGGCAACACTTGGTGCTGCCCTGGACAGAATTGCCGTGGCCTTGGAGGGCAGGCCGCCAGGTGGGCAGATATCAGGGGCTGCTCCTCCTTCCCCGGGTTTTCCCCTCCCCCATGAGTCTCCCCTGAGGGGCCGGGGCCGTGGCCGGGGGCGCCCCAGGCGTGGCTCACGCAGAGGGCAATAATTTTTTTTTCCCCTTTTTTTTTTTTTTGGCTGACATTTTTGGCATTTTTTTTTGGCTGACATTTTTGGCATTTTTTTTTTTTTTTTTTGCTGACATTTTTTTAAAATTTTGGGTTGTGCATGCTGTTTGAATGTGGGTGTGACATTCCTGCTGGAAAAGGGGTGTCATCCTCAATTTTGGTGGAGAAGGGTTCCCCAGGACCAGGGAGAAGTGATTCCCAGGTCCGTGTGAATGGTGTATGAATGTACAGTGACATAATTGGAGCCTTGACGTGGCGTTACTGCTCACCAGTCCTGCATGGTGGACTGGTGCCAATCCAATTTGATGAGGATGTGGGGTGTGTGTGCTAGGGACCATAGTGGTGTGCATGCATGCATTCTCATTGTGCCATGATTAATGTGTGTGTTTAACGTGCAAAGATGCCCAATATGAGCTGCCTCCTGACTGCTCTTCCCTCAGAAGACGGGGTATCCTCGGTTAGGGGTTGATTGTCTGGTTGGGGGGTCAGGTCATCACGTAGCTCAACCTGCAGGCCCTTCCTCACTGCGAGATTGTGCAGCATGCAACATGCAACGATGATATGGCACACGAAGTTTGGGGAATACAACAGTGTACCCCCAGACTTATCCAGGCATCGGAAACGTGACTTCAGGAGGCCAAAGGTGCGCTCCACCACTGCTCGGGTTTTGATGTGTGCTTGATTGTATCTTTCCTCCCCTGGGGTTTGGGGGTTCCGGATAGGAGTCATGAGATGGGGTCCCAGTGCATATGCAGAGTCACCTGGAAGGGAAAAGACAGGAGAATGTTAGTCATGCATGTGCCACTTGTGAGGTGTGCATCACGGGAGGGGATAGTCATGCCTGACTCCCATGTCACTCACCAACCAGCCAGGTGTTCCCATACACGTTCTGATCGAATTCCATTCGGATGTGGCATTGATTGTAGATGTAGCTGTCATGGGTGGATCCGGGGTGTTTGGCACGGACGTGACATATGAGGCCTTGGGCATCAACTATCACCTGTACGTTGATGGAGTGCCAATTCTTCCGATTGCGGTACATGTGCTCTGTCTCATGGGGGGGCTGGAGTGCCACATGTGTGCAATCAATGGCCCCCACAGTGCGTGGGAATCTGGCAATTCTGTAGAAATCTGTCATTGCCTTCAGCCGCAGGTCCTCAGTGGTGGGTTTGATGATTTGGTTGGCCAAGCGTGTGAGGATTGCAGGGACAACCTGGTGCACACATCTGCTCATGGAGGATTGTGACATCCCAGCCACCACTCCACTTGTACGCTGAAAAGAGCCACTGGCAAGGACATGGAGTGTTGCCAGGACCTTGACCAGTGGCTGCACTGCTTGTGAGCGTTGTGTTGGGCTGGTGATGTCCTCCTGCAGGGTTGTGGTTAATTCCAGGATGGCATGAGGGGGGAATCTGAAGATGCGATACACCTCAGAATCACTCATGCCAAAGAGGTCTATGCGTGTGCGGTATACCCTCTCCCGTGCCATCCTCCGTGCCATCCTCTGTGCCCTCCTCCTTCTTTGGTCATCTAAATTCACTAGTGCAGCTATGAGCGACGATGCCCCTGGCATGTTGGCAGTCAAATTGTAGTGCAACACGTGTGTGTGGTCTGCTCCTCAGTAACGGTGTTGCTTTCTGTGAGATGTAGACGTTTTTTCAAAATTTAGACTAGCTTTTAGGTGCTCTAACTTTAGACAGGACATTTTGCTGTTGCGCACATCGCGTAGCCTGCGCAGCAACTGCGTTTTTTTGTGGATCCCCGCAACTCCCTCATTAGCATATTTGACTAGCAAATCAATGGTGTGTCTAGCGCATTTTTGCGCGGACGGATGCGTCTGTCTAACGAAATTACGCCGGACAAAAAAAAGTAGATTTCTGGCGTAAATCGTTTTCTGAATCGCGCGCATCTAAACGCACGCGCACATTTAGACTTACGCACGCGCAACACCAGTTGCGCAGGCGTAATCGCTCTGTGAATCTGGGCCTCAAACTTTCCCATTCTAGTAGAAATGTTGTTTTTATTGCTGTCTGTGTCTCCCTTTGTATTAAAAATCCAACAGGGGTTCTAATCCTTCACCACTATATCCAAAAAAAATATTGTTTTATCTGGATGTGGGCTTTAATACAGATTATTAAAGTTTCAGCCTATATCCCAAACCTCCTTTGACAAATAGAAAATTACAAGGAATGGGAACTAGAACTAGAACTTACATATTCTATATACATCAGGAAAATGTAGGACAGCACTGATCTGTACCATCATTCAAAGATGGTTAGAGCCATGGTAAATAAATATTGTTTTCTGTTGACCCATGTATGCTGAATATTTGATAGAACTGGCCTTTATTTTTTTGTCTTTATTTCTTGTGTACTATTCTATTTTTTTATTTTTATATATATATATATATATATATATATATATATACACACACCAATTATCTTGTTAAAGTACTATTTTTAAAAACCCAACATGTAAAATAGAAATTCTTACATAGTCTATCTGAGTGGGGGGTCATTTTTCTGGTTTCATGAATACCTTTTATTGCTCTATATATGTCCATATGGGTTACATGCTATGTATTCCAAATGAGAAAATGGAAGGCATGTGACATCAATCAGACACAAACGTTGTAAATTATACTTCTGGTTTACCACAGAAATTAAATAACATGGCCTGAGTGCTTTAGCGTCCTGTGAGGTACTGCTGTGTCCTGCTCATGCTGCATATTGTATGCATTATTTCCAAGCTACCATAGAACATCTAACATAATAGTGCTCTGCATCAAACTATGTATGCTGCTTATGCTTTCTTATGCATTATTTTACAAGATATCATAAAAGTGTCATCCTCGAGCTTTGTATTTTTTTATTTTTTTTGCTGCATTGGGTATATGCTACTTTGTTTGCAGCAGTCTTGTGGAGACATATGCATGCCCTTCCATGATATATTATAATATTACAAAAATATTGAGGTGCTAATTTTTTTGTTTGGTGTGTCCCAAGTTTTTATACGTACATGTGAAGTAGCATAGCATTTATGTCCTACATCAGAGAAATATTCATACAAAGCTTGCTTTTGTCCATGTTAAAGCTGATATCAATTTGAAGAACGGGAATACATATATATAATGTATACTTATACATATCTTAAATGATTAAAACATCAGTGTATGGCTTGTTTAGAATATACTCAGTAAAAAATGGTCAAGTTTTTTTTTTTTAATATGTATTTTCATTATGTGAAAAAAGTAATATGTATGATATGGGAAGATTCCTCCAGTGTTTTTTTTTTAGCAGCAAGGTTAATGATTACCAAGTAATAATGTATGCACCATGTGTTACCGGTATTATATTTAGCTTTGATCAATTTTAATTATGTTACTGGCAAAAGCAGTATTGTAATTTATTCTTGCTAAAATTCTTCTGCGTTTTTTTTAATTGTGGACATTCATGATTTTCTAATAGTCTTTAGAAGTGTGTGTCACGCTCAAACAACAAATGTTGGTGAGTGTGACAGAATAACATACCGGAAATGTGTAAATGAATGTATTGCAAAAATATCCCAGAATTTGTTATAACAAAATGAAACGGGTCTGATTTACCTCCAATTTTCCTATACCCGATATGGTACTATTTCCTGATGGATTTCTTGCAGCCATAGTGACATATTTGGAAAGTGCCACAAATAAAACCGTGTGAAGCTGTCATACACATTGGAATTAGCTATGCAAATATTGCACAGCTTGTGTTCCATGGATAGGTACAGTGGATATAAAAAGTGTATACACCCCTGTTAGAATGTCAGGTTTCTGTGATGTAAAAAAAAAGAACAATTATTTTAGAATTCCAACTTTAACCACTTGAGGATCGCCTAACGCCGATATACGTCGGCAGAATGGCACGGCTGGGCACAAGCATGTGTACAGGTACGTTGCCCTTTAAGTGCCCAGCTGTGGGTCGCGTCTGCCACCGGTGGTGTGCTCGCGACCCTGTCTGAAGCTCCGTGGACCCAAACGCTGATGTCCCGTGATCGGATTACAGGAGCTGAAGAACGGGGTGAGGTGAGTGTAAACAAACCTTCCCCTTGTCACTGATCGTCTGTTCCTTGTAATAGGGAACAAAGATCAGTGACATCACATGTCCAGCCACAGCCCCCTGCAGTAAGAATCACTCTCTCAGGGCACACTTAACCCCTTAGCGCCCCCCTAGTGATTAACCGCCATTGCCATTTTCACAGTAATCAATGCATTTTTATAGCACTTTTCGCTGTGAAAATGACAATGGTCTCAAAAATGTGTCGAATGTGTCCGCCATAATGTCGCAGTCATGAAAAAAATCACATTACTAGTAGAAAAAAAATATTAAAGCGTTTGTATACCCAAAATTTTGTCTTTGCATATCATTTTGTAGTTTTTTTTATTAACAATGAATTGCCATGAGTCATTTTTACTGTACCTGCCTCCTGTCCGTGTTATCGATATTTTCTTGAGTGATTACGTATGCCATGCATGCGCCATATCATCCTTCATTCCGGCAAGCCGAGACCCGGCCGGAAAGATTCAGTATCCATGTCGGGGCTGCGTAATTTCCTGTTTTAGACGTCAGCCCCGACATCACGCGATACTACAACAGCATTCATGGACGAGAGCATCATGGTTACCATGTGACCTGTACGTCACATGGTACAGGAGAGACAGACGGCCAATTTCAATGTCATTTGAATGTGTCTGTAGAATGTGCTTACACAGCGTGCTCCTGGAGGTATTGCCACTCCTTTCTGAAGCACGCTGTGATTTATTTTCTATACGTTTCCATAATAACCGGAAACGAGGCTTGAAATATCTCTTTACTAGTACGCATGTGTGGGATTATTGAGAGAAGCACGTTTTGTGGGCGGAAATACAGAGCAGATTTAGATGCAGAAGACCACGGTGAAAATGGCGCTGGCGAATATACTGAAATAATGTTTGGATTATAAAGAAAATATGCAGTAAGCTAATATTTTTATATAAACACAAAGTGGTCATTCGAATTATACTTTTTTTTTTCGAATTATACTATTTGCCTTTTAGAATATTATGAATATAGTATTGATGTGTGTGGGTTTACTACCACTTTAATAAAAATGCCATAAAACTATCCCCTATTTTGTAAACGCTATAACTTTTGCGCAAACCAATCAATAAACGCTTATTGCGATTTTTTTTTTACCAAAAATGTGTAGAGGAATACATATCGGCCTAAACTAAGGGAAAAAAAAGTTTTTTTTATCTATTTTTGGGGGATATTTATTTAAAAAGTAAAAAAATATTTTGAAAATTGTCGCTCTATCTTTATTTATAGCGCAAAAAATAAAAACCGCAAAAGGTGATCAAATACCACCAAAAAAAGCTCTATTTGTGGGAAAAGGGATGCCAATTTTGTTTGGGAGCCACGTTGCATGGCCGCGCAATTGTCGGTTAAAGCGATGCAGTGCCGAATCGCAAAAAGGGGCCAGGTCCTTTACCTGCATAATGGTCCGTGTCTTAAGTGGTTAATGGGACCTACAAACTGTACAACTCAGTTGAACAATAACCTGAAAACTTTTATGTGGAGGGAAGTAAAAATAAAAAAATAAAATAATATGGTTGCATAAGTGTGCACACCCTTAACCACTTGACCACTGGGCACTTAAACCCCCTTAATAACCAGACCAATTTTTAGCTTTCGGTGCTTTCACAGTTTGAATGACAATAACTCAGTCATACAACACTGTAACCAAATGAAATTTGTGTCCTTTTTTTCCCACAAATAGAGCTTTCTTTTGGTGGTATTTGATCACCTCTGCAGTTTTTGTTTTTTTTGCTATAAATGAAAAAAGAACAACATTTTGCAAAAAATAATATTTTTTCTTCATTTCTATTATAAAATTTTGCAAAAAAGTATTTTTTCTTCATAAATTTGGCCTAAAATGTATACTGCTACATATCTTTGGTAAAAAAATAAATAAAAATGTTGGATATTATTTAGCCTGGGTGAAAGTTATGGGGTCTACAGGTACCAATTACTGAAAATTGATCAATTTCATCACATCTGATGTACTGACAGCCTCTCTTGTTTTTCTTGAGACCCTAACATGCCAGAAAAGTACAAATACCCCCCAAATGACCCCTCTTTGTCACCCTTCAAAATTGCTCATGCTTGTGGAATGGCGCCGAACTTCGGTACTTAAAAATTCCCATAGGCGACGCTTTAAATATTTTTACTGGTTACATGTTTGAGTTACAGAGGAGGTCTAGGGCCAAAATTATTGCTCTCGCTCTAACGTTCACAGAGATGCCTCACATGTGTGGTTTGAACACCGTTTTCAAATGGGGGCGGGACTTGCGTATGCATTCGCTTCTGCATGCGAGCTCACGGGGAAAGGGGCGCTGTATGCCCAGAGTATTGCAGAGTATGCCCAGAGTATTGCGAAGTATGCCCAGAGTATTGCAGAGTATGCCCAGAGTATTGCAGATTATTGCGGAGTATATGCCCAGAGTATGCCCAGAGTATTGCAGAGTATGCCCAGAGTATTGCAAAGTATGCCCAGAGTATTGCAAAGTATGCCCAGAGTATTGCAAAGTATGCCCAGAGTATATGCCCAGAGTATTGCAGAGTATATGCCCAGAGTATTGCAGAGTATGCCCAGAGTATTGCAAAGTATGCCCAGAGTATTGCAAAGTATGCCCAGAGTATTGCAAAGTATGCCCAGAGTATATGCCCAGAGTATTGCAGAGTATATGCCCAGAGTATTGCAGAGTATATGCCCAGAGTATTGCAGAGTATATGCCCAGACTATTGCGGAGTATGCCCAGAGTATTGCATAGTATGCCCAGAGTATTGCATAGTATGCCCAGAGTATTGCATAGTATGCCCAGAGTATTGCATAGTATGCCCAGAGTATTGCAGAGTATATGCCCAGAGTATTGCAGAGTATATGCCCAGAGTATTGCAGAGTATATGCCCAGAGTATTGCAGAGTATATGCTTAGAGTATTGCAGAGTATATGCCCAGAGTATTGCCAGAGTATGCCCAGCCGAGTATTGCCCAGTATTGCAGCAGGGATGGCTGAGCAGGGAGGGATGGATGGATCTGTGACTACATTTGTCACAGATCCAGCCCACAGCACTGGCGCTGCCATCCGCTCCCTCCCCTCTCCTCTCACACTGTACTGATCAGTACAGAGAGAGGAGGGAGGAACCGGCGTCATCACATGATGCCGGTTTATTTACAAGTGATCGCTCCGTCATTGGACGGAGCGATCACGTGGTAAACCGCCGGTATCAGCGGCATTTTTCACATGATCCGTGATGCGCCTGGTCCTCTGGACCCGTCGGTCACGGATGCTCCCGTGTGCGCGCCTCAGGAGGCGCGCGGGAGCACGATTCTAAGAAGCCGTTAATTAACGGCCACTTAGAATTGAGCAACCGCCCTGTAGCTGTACTTTCACTATAGGGCGGTTGCAAAGTGGTTAAACTAATTCTTTGTTGAAGCACCTTTTTATTTTATTTTAACACTCAGTCTTTTTGGTTAGGAGTCTATCAGCATGGCACATCTTGTGAAAACAAAAGAAAAAACAAGCCGCGCCAAAAAAAACAATGAACAATAAAGCAGACTTGCAGATGTAAATCAATACAGTTCAATAAAAGTCCATAAGATTAGCTGGGTCCAATAAAGGAGCCTTCTACGATTCACACCACAAAGTGACTTGTATGCAGAGAGTGCACCCACCACCGAATAAATGTGCAGCTTACCAGATGGCAAGCTTAGCAGACAGTTGGCTATAGCCCAGCCACGGCCTTTTAATTCCTTAGGATCCCAGGGAGTTGTGATGGTACCCGTTCGATCAGGGATAGGCGGCTGTAGGCTCCAAAACGTTCAGGATGGGTGAAAAAAGGAAGCGCACATAGCGTAACTCCGTAAAGGAAATTGATTAAAATGTAAAAAATGATACTTACAAACATAGGATAAAATACAGCGTGTAACAAGTAATGCCGGCCGGCATGTAGGAGCCCTCCTCCTAAGCGTGGTGACGTCACTGCGTGGCTACCCACGGCTACCACTGCGTGGCTACCCACGGCTACCACTGCGTGGCTACCCATGGGTAGCCACGCAGTGACGTCACCACGCTTAGGAGGAGGGCACCTACATGCTGGCCGGCATTACTTGTTACACGCTGTATTTTATCCTATGTTTGTAAGTATCATTTTTTACATTTTAATCAATTTCCTTTACGGAGTTACGCTATGTGCGCTTCCTTTTTTCACCCATCCTGAACGTTTTGAAGCCTACAGCCGCCTATCCCTGATCAAACGGGTACCATCACAACTCCCTGGGATCCTAAGGAATTAAAAGGCCGTGGCTGGGCTATAGCCAACTGTCTGCTAAGCTTGCCATCTGGTAAGCTGCACATTTATTCGGTGGTGGGTGCACTCTCTGCATACAAGTCACTTTGTGGTGTGAATCGTAGAAGGCTCCTTTATTGGACCCAGCTAATCTTATGGACTTTTATTGAACTGTATTGATTTACATCTGCAAGTCTGCTTTATTGTTCATTGTTTTTTTTGGCGCGGCTTGTTTTTTCTTTTGTTTTCACTTGTGTATCGCACGCCAGCTGCTGCCTTAGGTGGGAGGGATCAACAGCGCGGTTTTCCATTTTTTGCTGTATGGCACATCTTGACCTGGAAATATTTGCCCACTCTTTGTAAAAACACTCCAAATCTGTCAGATTGCGAGGGCATCTCCTGTGCACAGCCCTCTTCAGATCACCCGACGGATTTTCAGTCGTATTCAGGTCTGAGCTTTGGCTGGACCATTCCAAAACTTTAATCTTCTTCTAATGAAGCGATTACTTTGTTGATTTGGATGTATGCTTTGGGTCGTTGTCGTGCTGAAAGATGAAGTTCCTCTTGATGTTCAGCTTTCTAGCAGAAGCCTGAAGGTTTTGTGCCAATATTGACTAATATTTGGAACGGTTCATGATTCTCTCTACCTTGACTAAGGTTACTGTTCCAGCTGAAGGAAACCAGCCCCAAAGCATGATGCTGCCACCACCATGCTTCACTGTGGTTATGGTGTTCTTTCAGGGATGTACAGTGTTGTTTTCACCCCAAATATATCTTTTGGAATTATGGCCAAAAAGTTTAATTTTGGTTTCATCAGACCATAACACATTTTTCCCACATGCTTTTGAGAGACTTCAGATGTGTTTTTTCAAAATTAGCCGGGCTTGGATGTTTTTCTTTGTAAAAAATAAAAACAACCAAGAAGAAAGGAAGAAAGAAAAACATGTGCTTGTCTTGCCACTCTACCCCATAGCCCAGACATAGGAACAATATGGGATTATTGTACTGGAGATACAGGAATAAAGGAGATTGTTGCCACATGTACCAAACAGCCAGTACTTGCCTGATATTCCTTTAATGTTGCTGTAGGCCTCTTGTAGAGGCGTATCTAGTGAAAATGGCGCCTATGGCAAGCAGTGAAACTGCGCCCCTGTCAAAACATTTGAAACCCATCTTTCAGATAACCTTAAAAAATAAAAATTAATCACTGATGATGCCAACACACTGGCACACATTGCCATGCATAGAGAGACCGCTCCACATTGCCCTGCACACAGACTGCTCCACATTGCCCTGCATAGCCACAAAGAGACATACTGCTCCGCATTGCCCTGCACACACACACACACACACAAACTGCTCCGCATTGCCCTGCACATACACACACACCCTGCTCCGCATTGCCTTGCACAGCCACAGAGCGACAGACTGCTCCACATTGCCCTACACACACACTGCTCCGCATTGCCCTACACACACACACTGCTCTGCATTGCCCTACACACACACACTGCTCCGCATTGCCCTACACAAACACACACACACACTGCTCCGCATTGCCCTACATACACACACTGCTCCGCAGTGCCCTGTACACACACACTGCTCCGCATTGCCCTGCACATACACACACACTACTCCGCATTGCCCTACATACACACACTGCTCCGCATTGCCCTGCACACACACACACACACACTGCTCCGCATTGCCCTGCACATACACACACTGCTCCGCATTGCCCTGCACATACACACACTGCTCCGCATTGCTCTGTACACACACACTGCTCCGCATTGCCCTGCACACACACACACTGCTCCGCATTTCCCTGCACAGCCACAGAGAGACAGACTGCTCCGCATTGCCCTGCACACACACAGACACACACACAGACTGCTCCGCATTGCCCTGCACACACACACACACACTGCTCCGCATTGCCTTGCACATACACACTCACAGACTGCTCCGCATTGCCCTGCACAGCCACATAGAGACAGACTGCTCCGCATTGCCCTACACACACTCCTCTGCATTGCCCTGCACACACACACTCACACTGCTCCGCATTGCCCTGCACATACACACACACACTACTCCGCATTGCCCTGCACATAACACACACACACACACACTGCTCCGCATTGCCCTGCACATAACACACACACACACACACTGCTCCGCATTTTCCTGCACACACACACACACACTGCTCCGCATTGCCCTGCACATACACACACGCGCTGCTCTGCATTGCCCTGCACATACACACACACTGCTCCGCATTGCCCTGCACATAACACACACACACACTGCTCCGCATTGCCCTGCACACACACACACACACACACACACACTGCTCCGCATTGCCCTGCACACACACACACTTCTCCGCATTGCCCTGCACATACACACACACACACACACACACACACACGCTGCTCCGCATTGCCCTGCACATACACACACTGCTCTGCATTGCTCTGCACATACACACACACTGCTCTGCATTGCCCTGCACATACACACACACACACACACACACACTGCTCCGCATTGCCCTGCACATAACACACACACTGCTCCGCATTGCCCTGCACACACACACACTGCTCCGCATTGCCCTGCACATATACACACACACACACTGCTCCGCATTGCCCTGCACACACACTGCTCTGCATTGCCCTGCACACACATACTGCTCTGCATTGCCCTGCACATACACACACACACTGTTCCGCATTGCCCTGCGCACACACACACACACACGCTGCTCCGCATTGCCCTGCACACACACACACACTGCTCCGCATTGCCCTGCACATAAACACACACACTGCTCCGCATTGCCCTGCACATACACACACACACTGCTTCACATTGCCCTGCACACATACACACACACTGCTCCGCATTGCCCTGCACACACACACACACACACTGCTCTGCATTGCCCTGCACACACACACACACTGCTCCGCATTGCCCTACACATACACACACACACAAACTGCTCCACATTGCCCTGCACATACACACACACACACACTGCTCCGCATTGCCCTGCACATACACACACACATACACACACACACACTGCTCTGCATTGCCCTGCACATACACACACAGCCTGACTGCTGTGTCCCCCACAGACCACCCCCCTCCTCCAATAGTACAGACCTCCCTGAAAACACCCCCTACATAGAATATAGCTCTGTCCAGCAGCAAAAAAAACATCAGTAAGCCCCCCCCCCCCTCGGGCAGCAGAGGACATTGTTACTGCACCAGCAAGCAGCTCATATACACAGAACACCCAGGCAGCAGCTGGGGAGTAGAGGATAGTGTGCAGCCGTGCTGCCCAGCTGTAGAGCAGATTTTGACAGGCTTGGTTGGGAGTGAGAGACAGAAAAGAGGAGGACACATGCAGGCACGAGCTGGATGTGTGTTTCCAGCTGTAGAAGAAAAAAAACGTCCAAAAGGTAGCAATGCCACTGCTTACTTGTGGTAAAGCACAGACAACAGTTGAGACGTCAGCCCAGCGCTCCCCCCATACAGTACAGTCCCACTTCCGGCTATCCATATCTTCATCAAATCTGGCGGGCTGTGGAAGGAGGTGGGCGGGTTATAGCAGGCATCTGAATGCTGATTGGCTGAGAGTCGGCTGGGGGTGCGGACAATCTCTGCAGAGGCACAGATAGGATCATGTTGGATTGGCTATCAGGCATCCTCAGAACACCCTCAGCCACTCACGAGCACCATGGCACTAGCCATATGTGGCGCCCATGGCACTAGCCATATGTGCCATAGCCTAGATACGCCACTGGCCTCTTGGCAGCCTCTTATCAGTTTTCTTCTTGTCTTTTCAACAATTGTGGAGGGATGTCCAGTTCTTGGTAATGTCACTGTTGTGCCATATTTTCTCTACTTGATAACTGTCTTCACTGTGTTCCATATATATATACGCCTTGGAAATTCTTTTGCACCCTTCTCTCCTGACTGATACCTTTTAACAATATTAACAATACAATCCCTCTGATACTTTGAAAGCTCTCTTCGGACCATGGCTTTTGTTGTAAGATACGCCTAAGAAAATGTCAGGAAAGACCTACTAGAACAGCTGAACTTAATTTGGGTTAATCAAAGGCACTTTAAATGAGGGCAGGTGTGTACTGACTCCTATTTAACATGAGTTCTACATCCCCAGTTATAAGAGGGTGTGCACACTTAAGCAACCACATTATTATTTTTTATCTTGTTTTACTTTCCCCTCCCCTAAAATATTTCAGTTTGTTTTTCAACTGAGTTGTACATTTTATAGGCCACATTAAAGGTGGAAAAAGTTCTGAAAGTATTTATCTTTTTCTCATTTTTTTACATGACAGAAACCTGACATTTTAACAGGGGTGTGTAGACTTTTTATATTCATTGTATATTGCCACACTCAGATTCATGTACATTAAACATATGAAGAAGTAAAAGCAGATGGTAATTTCAGTAACTATCTTATAAAAACATCAGTTGCTGTTTAAAGGATAAGTTCACGTTTTGGAAGCGTGCATTTATTTTTTTGGAGCCTGTAAAGCATTGCACTGGTGATCATCAGATCACTGGTGCCATGCAGGCCTCCAGCAGATCTGCCAGTGTATCTTCTTGCCCATACATCTGGTATGGGTAAGCAGATACAATCTAAAAGGAAGCATAAATGAACTACCATGACGCTCCACATCATAACTTTAGCACCCAGCATGCTAAGGAAGGCACATGAAGGAAGTACGACTAGACAGTGCTGGAAAGGAACTGCCAGAAGAGGAGAAAATACATTTTTCTGTGCATTATTGTTGCACAGAGCAGTTAAGTATAACCTCTTTTTTGTAAAAAAACAAAAACAGAATAAAGTTGACTTTAGTATCACCCTCTCTAACCCTATAACCTAACTTCAAAAAAGAACTCTTAACACTTAACCCCCAACACTGAACCCCTAAGGCTAATCTAACCCTTAAATTAAGCTCTAATACAAATTAGGCACTGTTCTCTTGCAATAAAAAGTGGAACCATAATAGCCTATATACAGACTTTGCAGTAGGGTACACATGAAAGGGCAACACACTTCAAAAATAAAGATTTCCCAGCAAAATTGCCAGCTGACCTGCAAACAAACCGATTTGACCCTGTCTAACAGTTTATGTTAAAAAAAAAAAAAAAAAAAAAACATTTTTTTGCAAATAGTGTAACCTTAGTGCCTATGTCAGGGCTCCTCTGTGTACTGTGGTCCTAACTCTATAATTTTCAGATTCTCCAAGTTGGACATATAGCAGTGGATAGATTAAGGGCAGGTTTGCCTGGAGGAAGCCCACCCCTCCTTAAGGCTCAATTCACACTATGGCATTCCATTTTTCAGGTTGAAATGGGCGCGATTCTGCTTGCAAATCGCAGGGCGATCCCGATTACTTTGAATGGCACCCAGATTGTCACCTGACGAATCGTGGTAAAATCGTGCAAACAGAATCGCCAGACAGCTGTTGCCCAAAAGAAGTTGTTGCGATTTTACCCCGGTTTGTCCGATGACAACCGCAGCAAAATCGTACCGCGATTTGGGTGACATTCAAAATAACAGGGATCGCAAAGGCTTACTGCCATTTGCAAAGTTTCCGAATCACGGGCAGAATCGCAGAGATTCCGCCCACAAAATGGAGCACCGTGGTGTGAATGGAGCATTAAGGCACAGGAATGCATGAAACGTCCAACATACTTGCCTTATCCTGTGCTCTGAGCACGAGGTCTTGCGCTGAAAGAACGCATCACCAAGATCTTTCCAGCAGGACTAACAGGTCCAAAAGATTGAGAGTCGGTTCACACTGGGGCGACTTGGGATCAGACTTGAAGTCGTCTCAAGTCGTCCCAAGTCGCGCTGTCCAGAAAAGCAATGTAAGTGAATGGGAGCGGTGTTAATACACACTACTCATGTCGCTCCGACTTCAGAAGAGGTTCCTGTACTACTTCAATCCGACTTCTAGGCGATTTGTACCCATTGATTTCAATGGAAGTCGCTTCCAAGTCTGATCACTGTTTTAATTGAAGCTACTTTCCAGCAAGATAACATACATTTCTCAGGCAAACCCCTCCCTCCCCTTCCCTCTCCCAGAGCTGATTGTTGTTTTATTGGCCACTGGAATGTCTCCTGACCTGAAAAGGACTTCAAGTCGTGTTGTAAATCGCCCCAGATCGCCCTGTGGTTCATGCTCAAATCGTGTTGAAGTTGCTTCTGAAAGTCGTGCTGGAAGTCGTGTCGCCCCAGTGTGAACCGACTCTTAGGATTATTTGGGTTAGATACAAAAGCAAATACAATTTTACACACAGTTTTTAACACCGGTCAGTGTTTATGTTTTATTTTGCAAAATGTAATCACCAAAATTATTTGCAATTTAGTGAAAGAGAAGAAACATAAACAAAAGATAAACAGGAAAGGCTTGAATTTTAATTTCCAGTAAATGTTTTCTGTTTTCCTGATTTGCCTAATTAATGCAGTAAAATGTCTGTTTTTAATAAATATAGCTTACAGAATAGAAGTTTAAAATTAGCCTCACTTTACTTAACATTTATTTTATTTTTTCTAGTCATTGCCCCATGTTAAAAGAAGTGTTACTTTTTAATCTTAAGGATTGGTTTGCATTAATAAATACAAACAAGGCCTAATAGGCTATTGAAATTAATCAAATCTGTTTTGTATTTCTGTCTATTTATTTCTGAGATTTACCCAACTCTGCTACATAACACAGCCAGTCTGGTAACCTGACATTTCTCTACTGCAGCTAAGCAACACAGCTAGGTCACCTCCCAGCCCCTGGCCTGTGAATGGACAGTGAGGCTTAATTTCCATGGACGTTTTTACAGCCACTTTTCTGAGCGTTTTTTGCAGCTTAAAAACGTCTCTCCATGTTAGTCTATGGCCTCATGCCCACCATGACGTTTTTGAGCTGTAGATGGCTTAACCTATTTTTAAGCTGCAAAAAAAACCGAGGACCAGTGCGTTCTGAAGCTCCAGCAATAGAGCTGTAAAAATGCCAGACATTAAAAAAACGCTCAAAAATGCGCAAAAACACTCAAAAATGATACCGCAGCGTTTTTGAGCTCCAGCTCAAAAAAAAACTTTGTACGTCCACAGAATGGCACGTACAGGCAGATGGGCGTACATGTACGTCACTGCCTTCTAGCGGGTCGGGGGTCCGATCGGGACCCCCTCCGCTGCGTGCGGCTGGCGGCTTACCTTGGGGAGTGATCCGTGCTGAGGGGGCGGCTGCTCGATTCTGTCTGCCCCCTCGTGATCGCTCCCAGCCAATCAGCAGAGCCCTTGCCGTGTCACTTCCTCTGCCTATGTAATGTAAACATAGGCAGAGGAAGTGATGTGAGCTCTCCTCTCGGCGGTATTTTCAATCCGCCGAGAGGGGAAGTAAGTTGCACAAACACTACACTGACACCACACACATAGGCACATTTAACCCCTTCAGTTCACCCCCCCCCAGCCCCCTGTCACTGAATGCAGTGATCATATATTTACTGATCACTGCATTTAGTGTCAGTGTGACAGTTAGTGTGACAGGCAGTTAGTGTTAGGTCCAGGGTAGCCCCGTACCCCCCCTAATAAAGTTTTAACCCCTTGATCACCGCCCTAGTTAACCCTTTCACCCCCTATTGCCAGTGTCACTAAGCGATAATTTTTCTGATCGCTGTATTAGTTTCGCTGTTGCCTCTAGGTAGCTAATTTTTTTTTATTGCGATTTTTTTTTTTACTAAAGACATGTGGCTGAATACATTTTGGTCTAAATGTTTGACAAAAATTTAGTTTATTCGATTTTTATATATATTATATATTATAACAAAAAGTAAAAAATATAAAAAAAAATCAAAAATGTCACTCTATTTTTGTTTATAGGGCAAAAAATAAAAATTGCAGAGGCAATCTAATACCACCAAAAAAAAGCTCTATTTGTGGGAAGAAAAGGACGCAAATTTTGTTTGGGAGCCACGTCGCACGACCGTGCAATTGTCTGTTAAAGCGACGCAGTGCCGAATTGTAAAAACGCCTCTGGGCATTTAGCAGCATAAGGGTCCGGGGCTTAAGTGGTTAAGCTGTAAAAAGGCTAAAAAAAGTGGCTGTGAAAAGGTCCATGGAAATGAAGCCTAAAGGAGCAGCAGTAGACTGATGAATTTATCTATCTGCTCTCACCCCCTGTGTTCTTTCAATATATTTGTATGCATGACATCTGATGGGCTCTAAGTACTGCCCATTCTCCTCTCAGTCCACCGTGCAAGAGATTACAAGATGGTAAAATTCTGTTCCTTATACTAGTTGTATTTAAAGTAATGATTGTTTAAATACATAACTGCACCCATTACTGTTTTTATCTGTCTGGAGTTTAAGCACTTGACCTCTGGGAGATTTATCCCCCTTCATGACAAGGCCACTTTTTGCAATACGGCACTACATTACTTTAGGGGTCCTTTCACACGGGCGGACCGTTCGTCCATTTATTACAAGTCCGTTTACGGACTTGTAATGGTACCCTATGTGATCACGGCCGTTAGCGAATGAGCATCCGCTAACGTCCATAATGACCTGCCTCCGCAAAGATCCGGTTTTTCGGACGGAAGAAAACCCTATTTTTCTTCCGTCTGTAGGATCGGATTGGATGAATACGGACACACGGTCCGTATTCATCCGATTTCCCATAGGGGAGAGCGGAGGAGAGACAGGGCGGTCCCTGCACAGTGTGCGGGGACCACCCTGTCCGCCGACAGCTCAGCGGAGATCCCCGCTGAGCTGTCGGACACACACGGGGCGGATCGAAAAACGGTCCGCTCCATGTGAAAGGACCCTAACTGACAATTGCACAGCCATGCAATGCTGTACCCAAATAAAATTTGTGTCTTGTTTTCCCCACAAATAGAGCTTTAGTTTGGTGGTATTTGATCAGCACTGTTTTTTTTTTTATTTGCTGCGCCATGAATGCTAAAATAAGATAGACAATTTTATATATATATATATATATATATATATATATTTTTTTTTTTACTTTTTGCTATAAAACATAGGCAATACATTTAAAAAATAAAATGTCTGCATAAATTTAGGCCAATATGTATTCTACTACATGTTTTTGGTTAAAAAGCTATTGGATATATTTATGGATTTTACAAAAAAAACAAAACATACTGGTAATGGTGTTGATCAGCGACTTTTAGCAGGACTGCGATATTGCGGTAGACAATCTGACACTAACTGACACAGATAGGCTTCTGCTGGGAATAATCACAGCAGAAGCAGTCTGCCAGCGGAACGCATCCTCTGCAGGCAGAAATGCAGTATCACATATATATACACATGATCCTGCACACAGCTGCTGCCCTATAGCAGTAAAACTGCTATAGGGCAGTCAGCAAGTGGTTAAGGTCTACAGTAGTCCTTTGTGGCTGGGTGTTATTTTTCCAGAGTCAATGCAATAGTAGGTAAGCGAATGGTATAGTTCTGGGTGACATGTACAGTTGCTGTTCATACTTCTCAGCACATTAGTGTAAATAACACACATTTCTTTCACAACCTAAACTTCTTGCATTAGCAATGTACAATAGAAGTTGAGATATCTTGAGGATGAGTTTTAATTTATTTGGTAATTCAGTATAATACCACCCATTTAAAACATCCCTAAACCTTTAAAAACATAAGAGCAGTGCATTTTAGTCATTATATTTACAGTTTTTTGGTTTCCTTCATGAGAGCCAATCTGGTCGGATTGGGTAGTGCAATGGGTTACAGTTCCACTTATTGCTTTGGTCTCTTTGTACTTAATACCTTAAGGTTTTACACTACACACTGTAGATTATCAGAAGTAAGAAATGGTGCAAGTATTTGTAGGAGGAGGGCTATTTATCCCTCCTCCCCTCTCATCTCTGGCGTCGGTGGGGTTTCTGGGTACCCACCCACCCGTTCCCCCTTTTTTATATTTTATTTTTCCATAATTTATTTCTTCAATATCACTTCAGGATATGCCCACTTTTAGGCATACTGACCAGCAAGACTAATGGCACACCTCAGGCCTGGATAGTTAGGGTGTCGCATTTATCGGTGAAGACTCTGACTACAAATTATACTAATGCAGTTCAGAAAAAAATACGACTTTCTACTGTCTTTTCTTGAGCTGTCCCTTAGATGGATTAAAATACGGCCAGTTCAGCAGGGACCATCCAAATTTTGATCCATGTGTGGCCCCTTCCGCTTCCGACAGAAAACCATCAAGTAATCGACTTTGGTCAGATGGGCTTGGTGAAAAAATGTTGATCAGTGGCTGCAGCCACTGATCAGTGTACTGTATGCTGACAGCGGAGGGTCCCTGCTGTCGAGCTACAATGTCTCTGCGAGGAGGAATCTGGCAATCTCTTTTTCCTTCAGCCCACTGGCTGACTGAAATAAAAAATCTATCTATGGCCAGCCTTAGTTTCCGTATTAGTTTTGGTTGATTGGTTAGTTACAAGTTACATCTACTTTTCTCATTTTTCAATATGTAAAGCAAACAGTATTTATTGGCGTATAACACTCACTTTTTTACCCTGAAAATAGAGGGTAGTAAACTGTGCCTCCGTGTTATACGCAGGGGGCTGTGGAACGTTTTTTTCCTGAAACTTCCCTTTTAAAGTTACGGTGCGTGTTATACACCGATAAATGCGGTAATTTTTCAGCAATTCCTCCTTTGAAATCGCCCATTTTTGTACCTTCACCAAATGCTTGTCCTCAGGAGTATTGTTTATGTCGAGTTTGCATGGATGTCATATCAGTGGTTTCTTCTGCTTTTGTCTCACTTGCACATTTTTTAATAATAGAATTAGGTTTGCATACCCCATGTCCAGCATTCAAAAACCATTATGCATCCTGATGCCTTAACTTCAAAGTGTTTTTATCCCTGCCTCTAAGCCAATACGTATTTTAGGAGCACATACGTTACAATATCTGTTGGCCATAGATAACGTATACTTGCTAATACAGTATGTGAGCTGAAATGTACATACTGTATACCTTAACATGCCCCAGTATATCTAAAATGGCCTAAACATGTAGCGACAGCAAATTTAAAAAAAATCTAAGCTTACTGTATTTTAAATATCAGTCATTACCTGGCTGACACCCTAAGTGGAGTTACTACAAGTGGTAGTAACATGGTTTTGAAAAATTAGAACCCACTTTGTCAAGCAGTTCTGGAGGAAAACAGCAGGCTCCCGAACATGAAAATATCACCTTATTGCTTGATTGCACTACTGTATGTACTAATTAATGAAGGGTATGTCCATCCGATGCAAGATTAAAAAAAAAAAAAAAGTTTTTACAGAGCATAATGCACTTTGAAGTGGAAAAATAATCTGTTAAAGCGGAGGTACCACTTAATTTTTTTTATTAAAAGCCAGCCGCTACAAATACAGCAGCTGCTGACTTTTAATACATAGACACTTATCGTGTTTGCCGGCGTATAAGACGACTGGGCGTATAAGACGACCCCCTAATTTTCCAGCTAAAATTTTGGTTTTGGGATATACTCACCGTATAAGACGACCTCCTTCCTACTAGTCATGCCTCGCCTCACCCTACTGTGCCATTACATGCCTCACTGTGCCACCATTACATGCCTCACTGTGCCACCATTACTTGCCAGACTGTGCCACTATTACATGCCAGACTGTGCCACCATTACATGCCAGACTGTGCCACCATTACATGCCAGACTGTGCCACCATTGCATGCCACACTGTGCCACCATTACATGCCACACTGTGCCACCATTACATGCCACACTGTGCCACCATTACATGCCACACTGTGCCACCATTACATGCCACACTGTGCCACCATTACATGCCACACTGTGCCACCATTACATGCCTCAATGTGTCACCATTGCATGCCAGACTGTGCCACCATTACATGCCAGACTGTGCCACCATTACATGCCAGACTGTGCCACCATTACATGCTAGACTGTGCCACCACTACATGCCTCACTGTGCCACCACTACATGCCTCACTGTGCCACCACTACATGCCAGACTGTGCCACCATTACATGCCAGACTGTGCCACCATTACATGCCAGACTGTGCCACCATTACATGCCAGACTGTGCCACCATTACATGCCTCACTGTGTCACTGCATACCTCACTGTGCCATTGCATGTCTCGACAATCCCTTACCTTATCCCTGACATGCAGAATCTGTCAGACTGCGGCTGTCCATTTTTCAAAAGCCACGCCTCCTTCTTTTGCTGTTCCGTGATAGGCGGAACACTCAGCTTCCCAGCAGACACTGTGTTCAGTGTTCCGCCTATCACGGATGCCCTCTCATTCTTATAAATGTATTAAGAGGTTATACGAGGGAAAAATTAGTAGCTGTCAGCATAATAATGGTTAAAGCGGAGCTCCACCCAGGAAAACAACATTTTGCCATGTTGTTTAAAAAAATTAAATAAAAAAAACCTGAAAAAAAAAAAAAATACTCACCCGAAATAGCTGTTGCTATGCGGAAGTCCGTAATCTGCCTCTTCCACTCCGCGGTGCCTTTTCTTCTTGTCCTTCTCCTTGTGAATGGGGCGCGCTGCTTTCTGGGAACTGTGTGTGTTCTCAGAGAGCAGCGCGCCCATTCACAAGCCAGCGTGAGACTCACGCAGTCGCAGTAGGAAATGGGCAGTGAAGCCGTACGGCTTCACTGCCTGTTTCCCATAGTGTGAATGGCGGCGCGGGACCCGGATCGATCGTGGGACCGGCATCGGGGGGCCCATCAGCGCGGGCAAGTAGGACAAGGTTAGTGTCCTTATTTAAAGTCAGCAGCTACACTGTTAGTAGCTGCTGACTTAAAAAAAAAAAAATCGCGGCTGGAGCTCCGCTTTAAGGTTTTCAATGCTTATCACTTAAAAAGTTGAAATCTTTTGCTGAAGTTCCATACAAATATTAAAAAAAGAAGAAAACACATTTTAAAACAGTTGTTTTTTATTCTGGTACCCAAATGTATAGATACCAATGTATCCAATGAATACCAATGATATATCAAAACCTCTGTTATGTTTTTGGAATAAAAAGAATGATGGTTTTAGGTTTGTTGCTTTGATTATACATTAGGGACTGTACATGTGTTCTGTAGACTAAGGACCTTGTCCTTATAAAGTCTTGACCTTGGTAAAGTCTTGATTTAATTGTTGAGATCGTTGATCGTAGGTCCCCAGGTGGGAAAGCCTTGCATCCTGTTTGATTGCTAAACTTCCCACCTGGAATGTTAATAGTACATCTGATCGTATGATTCCATATTTTTCTGTGTTAACATGACCCATAATCGCTGCTTCTCTGCTAATATTTCATAAGGAGAGTAACCGAATCAGCTGCAAAAAATACGCTCTGTCCTGACTTACACTAGGGACTCTTTCCCAAGCCTGTTTAAAAATGTTTATTGTTTTGCAACGAATTCTGGCATGGATGAGGTGACAATAAGCAGTATGATCTTCTTAGCACATTTCCGAAGATGCCAAAAATGTTTCCTGCACTTGGGAAATGACAATAGCAGAAACGGAAGGACAACACCAGCACAATGATTAACTACAAGAGTTCTGTTCAGAACATATTCTCTGTAAAGCCTGGTTCCAAAAGCTTTCCAGAAAGAGGCTTCAATATTTTATTTCTCACCTAATTCAGCATGATGTGTTGGTTACAGTGGTGTGCAGGATATTTGTAATATATAACCTTTGCTGTAAGGACCTGAATCTCATCATACAATATTTTCCCATGGAATGGTATTCAGAGTTACCCAATGATATAAAGAATACACTGGCTTTGGTGGGCACTTGTCCTGAAAGGGTTCCCTTCTATTTTAATTTCCTTTGCATTGTGACGTGCAGGTAGCTTGGATTTGGAACTATATAAATAACGCTTGTGTAGACACTTTCCTACTCTGTTTCCTGAAAACTTGGAAGGCTGCTAACAAAAACAGATACATGTCATACAGACCATTAACTGACCAATGCAGTGACTTTTATTGTGCCTTATGGTGCAGTGAGCCAACACTCATTATGCAAAAGTAGAAACAACAATAACAAATAGATCCTTGGCATGGAATTCATCTTGTAGCTTTAAAATTATACCAAAAGCAAGCATCTATTGCTTAAAAACAACAATGTATAATCAGGGAATCCCCTTTATCATAAAATAAAGTGCAATTATCTATAGTCAAAGGTAAAAATAGGTTATGTTATGCAGGCGGCTCGCGTTATTCAGGCGCCGTACACACGGCAGAGAACCTCGACGGGCAGAACACATCGTTCCGCCCATCGAGGTTCTCTCCGGCCGTCGAATTCGGCGACCCGCCCGTCGGGAATGGCAACCAGCCATTCTTCCGGGCGGGCCGTCGAGGAAATAGAGAGCGTGTTCTCTATTTCTGCTCGACGGGCTTCCCGACGGGAAGCTCGCCGAGACCGTACACACGGCCGAGGTCCTCGCTGGAATGTGCATTCCAGCGAGGTTCTCGCTGGTTTTCAGCTAGAACCTCGGCCGTGTGTACGCCGCCTCAGATGTACAGTAAAATTCTCCTGTAACATTGTTTTTGTACCTGTACCTGATCCTACCAGCAGAACCATTGACTTCCCACTTCTTGTGATAAGGTGACAACACTCTTTGCTTTGTAGCCACAGTGCACCACAGTATTTGAGAGCACAACACTCATCCAGCAGGCTGAGATGACACACCCCCTTGTAAGCTCATCCGCCTACAGTGCTTGCAATATCAGCATCAGTTTGTGCATCAGGGAAACAATGTGCAAGTTGTGGCTGAATCCCCTTCCATTCTCTGAGTGAAAGATATAAGTATTGCTTAAAGTGGTTGTAAAACCTTACAGACCACTTTAACCTACAGGTTAGCCTAGATTAAGGCTTACCTGTAGGTACAACAAATACAGTGCAGAAAATAAGTATTTGAACACCCTGCTATTTTGCAAGTTCTCCCACTTGGAAATCATGGAGGGGTCTGAAATTGTCATCGTAGGTGCATGTCCACTGTGAGAGACATAATCAAAAAAAAAATCCAGAAATCACAATGTATGATTTTTTTAACTATTTATTTGTATGATACAGCTGCAAATAAGTATTTGAACACCTGAGAAAATCAATGTTAATATTTGGTACAGTAGCCTTTGTTTGCAATTACAGAGGTCAAACGTTTCTTGTAGTTTTTCACCAGGTTTGCACACACTGGAGGAGGGATTTTGGCCCACTCCTCCACACAGATCTTCTCTAGATCAGTCAGGTTTCTGGGCTGTCGCTGAGAAACACAGAGTTTGAGCTCCCTCCAAAGATTCTCTATTGGGTTTAGGTCTGGAGACTGGCTAGGCCACGCCAGAACCTTGATATGCTTCTTACAGAGCCACTCCTTGGTTATCCTGGCTGTGTGCTTCGGGTCATTGTCATGTTGGAAGACCCAGCCTCGACCCATCTTCAAAGCTCTAACTGAGGGAAGGAGGTTGTTGCCCAAAATCTCGCAATACATGGCCCCGGTCATCCTCTCCTTAATACAGTGCAGTCGCCCTGTCCCATGTGCAGAAAAACACCCCCAAAGCATGATGCTACCACCCCCATGCTTCACAGTAGGGATGGTGTTCTTGGGATGGTACTCATCATTCTTCTTCCTCCAAACACGGTTAGTGGAATTATGACCAAAAAGTTCTATTTTGGTCTCATCTGACCACATGACTTTCTCCCATGACTCCTCTGGATCATCCAAATGGTCATTGGCAAACTTAAGATGGGCCTTGACATGTGCTGGTTTAAGCAGGGGAACCTTCCGTGCCATGCATGATTTCAAACCATGACGTCTTAGTGTATTACCAACAGTAACCTTGGAAACGGTGGTCCCAGCTCTTTTCAGGTCATTGACCAGCTCCTCCCGTGTAGTCCTGGGCTGATTTCTCACCTTTCTTAGGATCATTGAGACCCCATGAGGTGAGATTTTGCATGGAGCCCCAGTCCGAGGGAGATTGACAGTCATGTTTAGCTTCTTCCATTTTCTAATGATTGCTCCAACAGTGGACCTTTTTTCACCAAGCTGCTTGGCAATTACCCCGTAGCCCTTTCCAGCCTTGTGGAGGTGTACAATGTTGTCTCTGGTGTCTTTAGACAGCTCTTTGGTCTTGGCCATGTTAGTAGTTGGATTCTTACTGATTTTATGGGGTGGACAGGTGTCTTTATGCAGCTAATGACCTCAAACAGGTGCATCTAATTTAGGATAATAAATGGAGTGGAGGTGGACATTTTAAAGGCAGACTAACAGGTCTGTGAGGGTCAGAATTCTAGCTGATAGACAGGTGTTCAAATACTTCTTTGCAGCTGTATCATACAAATAAATAGTTAAAAAAAAGGGATTTTTAAATACAGCTTACCTGTAAAATCCTTTTCTTGGAGTACATCACGGGACACAGAGCGGCATATTCATTACTATATGGGTTATATGGAGTACCTTCAGGTGTGGACACTGGCAATCTCAAACAGGAAGTCCCCTCCCTATATAACCCCCTCCCCTAGAGGGAGTCCCTCAGTTTTGTAGCAAGCAGTATGCCTCCCAAAATGTTTCCCCAAAAGAGGGGTGGGAGCACTGTGTCCCGTGATGTACTCCAAGAAAAGGATTTTACAGGTAAGCTGTATTTAAAAATCCCTTTTTCTTTCTCGTACATCACGGGACACAGAGCGGCATATTCATTACTATATGGGATGTCCGAAAGCAATGCTTTAATGAGGGGAGGGAGACATCTTCCAAAGAAGGATTCAATTTAGAGGTATACTCAAATAATAATAATAATTCCAACTTAGTCAAGAAAAAACTTTTTTTTTTTTTTACAACCAAGGGTGCCTCTGATCCCGAGGATCTTAAACTGCAGCCTGTAGTACTGCCTGTCCAAAGGCAGAATCCGCATTCCTTCTCACGTCTAGTTGATAAAACTTTGTAAACGTGTGGACTGATGACCACGTCGCCGCCTTGCATATCTGAGCCATAGAGATCTGATGGTGTGCTGCCCAGGAGGCGCCCATGGCCCTGGTAGAATGGGCCTTTACCGACAAAGGAGGAGGCAACCTCTTCAAACCGTAGGCTTGAATGATTAATTGTCTAATCCATCTCGAGATGGTGGATTTTGCAGCTGCCTGCCCCTTCTTGGGGCCATCTGGTAGAACGAATAACACATCTGTCTTCCGGATCTTTTCTGTAGCTTTAAGATAGGCCTTCATGGCCCGGACAATATCCAAGGTATGCAGCAACCCCTCCTTTCTAGATGTGGGTTTTGGAAAGAAGGATGTAAGTACCAAATCCTGGTTCAAGTGAAATTTGGATATAACCTTTGGTAGAAAGGAAGGATGGGGCCGGAGAACTGCCCTGTCCTTATGCAGAACGAGATATGGTTCCTTACACGATAAGGCTGCTAATTCTGACACTCTCCTGGCCGAAACTATGGCGACCAAGAAAACCAACTTTCTTGTCAGTAAGACTAAAGGAATCTCAGCCAACGGCTCAAAGGGTTGTTTCTGTAGAGTGGACAGGACAAGATTTAAGTCCCAAGGACAAATTGGTGACTTGACAGGAGGATTAATACGCAAGACCCCCTGTAAGAAGGTCTTTACCAGCGAGTGGGTGGCCAGCGGCCTCTGAAACCACACTGACAGAGCTGAGATCTGTCCCTTGATTGTGCTTAGTGCCAGGCCTTTATCCACTCCTAGCTGGAGAAAACTTAACACCCTATCAATAGTATATTTGCGGGAATTCCATCTTTTGGATTCACACCAGCCTACGTAGTTCCTCCACACCCTGTAATAAATCACCCTGGAGACCGGCTTTCTAGCCCTAATCAGGGTAGGAATTACCTGCCTAGACAGACCTCTACCCCTGAGAATCAGGGATTCAGCCTCCAGGCCGTCAAATTTAGACGCTGTAATGTAGGGTGGAGGATCGGGCCTTGTGAGAGTAGGTCTGGTTGTAGAGGAAGAGTCCAAGGGTCTCCCACTGCCATCTTCAGGACTAGTGAGTACCAAGTCCTCCGGGGCCAAGCCGGAGCCACTAGAATGACTGGCTTGTGCTCCACTCTGATCCTGCGCAACAGGCGAGGGAGTAACTGTAGCGGAGGGAATGCATATAGAAGTTTGAATTGATGCCAAGGGCAAACCAACGCATCGGTTCCGCAGGCCATAGGATCCCTCGCTCGAGACACAAACCTGTCTAGTTTCTTGTTGAACCTGGATGCCATTATATCTACGTCCGGCATTCCCCACCTCTGGCAGATTGTCTGAAAGACCTGGGGATGCAGAGACCACTCCCCTGGCAACAGACTCTGGCGACTTAAGAAGTCTGCCTGCAGGTTGTCCACTCCGGGAATGAATATCGCCGAAATGCAGGGTACATGAACCTCTGCCCACTGAAAAATCAAGCTCACCTCCCTCTGAGCGGCCTGACTCCTGGTTCCCCCTTGGTGGTTTATGTATGCCACCGCCGTGGCATTGTCTGACTGGATTCTCACCGGGAACCCCTTTAATCTGGAGGTCCATGCCAGAAGGGCTAGGCGAGCAGCTCTGATCTCCAAGATATTGATGGGGAGCTGCCTCTCTGCTTTCACCCAAGTTCCCTGGCGAGAGAACCCCTCGAAGACCGCCCCCCAGCCTGCCAGGCTGGCGTCTGTGGTAACTACCTTCCAGACAACAGGGCTGAAGGATTTTCCCTTTAGAAGATTCTGGGGGTTCAACCACCAGGCCAGGCTTTGTCGGACCCTTGATGATAGCGTCAAAGGGGACTCTAAGGCATGTGCCCTCTTGCCCCAGGCTGCTAGAATGGCTGCCTGTAGGACGCGAGTGTGGATCTGAGCGTATGGTACTGCCTCGAACGTGGCCACTAGCTTGCCTAGTACTCGCATACACAGGCGAATAGTTGGTTTTTTCTTGTTTAGAACCAACTGAACCAACCCCTTGATAGCCTCGATCTTTACAAGGGGCAGGAACACCCTTTGCTGTTCTGTGTCTAACCTCATGCCGAGGTATTCCAACTGCTTTGTAGGCTGGAACGCTGACTTTCCCCGGTTTAGGACCCAGCCGAATCCTTCGAGGTACCGAACCGTGAGGTTTACTGCCTGTTGCAGACCCGGCCGTGAGTGATCTATGATTAAAAGGTCGTCCAAGTATGCTAGGACTGTGACCCCTTGGATCCTTAAATTGGCCAGAACTGGGGCTAGGATCTTCGTGAATACCCGGGGGGCCGTGGCCAGCCCGAAGGGGAGCGCCCTGAATTGGAAGTGTCGCTGCCCCACCGCGAAGCGTAAAAATCTTTGATGCGACTGAAAGATTGGTACATGAAGGTAAGCATCCTTTATGTCTATGGAGGCGAGAAAATCGTCCCTCTGAAGCGCGGCGGCTGCTGACCGGATGGATTCCATCCGGAAGGAACGAACCCTTAGGTAACCGTTTAACCTCTTTAGGTCCAAGATTGGCCTGACATCGCCGTTGGGCTTTGGTATGACAAAGAGATTGGAATAGAAACCTAGCCCTTGCTCTTGGGCTGGCACCTCTATTATTACGTCCTGGCAAAGCAGGTGATCCAAAGCTGCCAGCAATGAGGCCTTCCTTGCTGGATCCTTTGGTAGCCTTGATTCTTGAAAATGAGGCGGAGGACACCTTAGAAACTCCAGTCTGTAGCCTGTGGTTACAGACGCCCGGACCCATTTGTCGGGGATCTTGGCTTCCCAAACTTCTGAGAAGAAACAAAGCCTTCCCCCCACCCACGAGAGTGGGGGCGCCCCTTCATAAGGCAGACTTAGGGGCTGTCTTTGTCGGCTTGCGATACCATGGCCTCTTACCCCCAGGGGCCTGTCCCTGCGATCTACTGTTAACGTTGGATCGTGCAGGCGGCCGTCGATACTGCCTGGAATTTGAGGGCCCCGAGACAGGAAAGAGCTGCCTTTTAAATGTAGGACCCCGGAATGTCTTTTTGACCGGTAAAAGGGTACTCTTGCCACTTGAAATGGTCTGAATATATTTATCCAGATCCTCTCCGAAGAGTCGTCCTCCATGGAAGGGAAACCCTGCCAGAAGCTTTTTGCATGGGGGCTCCGCCGCCCAGTTCTTCAACCATAAGAGCCTTCTCATGTGCACCAAAAATAGTGATAAACGAGAGGCCTGCTGGATGGAATCTTTTATAGCATCTACAGCAAAACACAGAGCTCTGGGAATGTCAGAAAACTCTTCTGCTTGTTGGGTAGGCATGTCCTTTAACATTTCTTTTGTCTGGTCTTTTAATGCCTGACAAACTCCAATTGCAGCCACAGCTGGCTGTACCACTGCTCCTGCCGTAGCAAAGGATGCTTTTAAAAGTGTCTCTAACCGCTTATCAACCGGATCTTTAAACATATGTATGTTTTCCACCGGGCAAGTTAGTGATTTATTCACACATGAGATGGCTGCATCCACTACTGGGAGCCTCCACCTCTTGGAGAATTTTTCTTCCATGGGGTAAATGACCGCAAATCTTTTCGGTGGCAGAAAAATCCTGTCCGGCCGTACCCAATCCCGAAAGATCAATTCCTCCAAGAGAGGATGGACTGGAAAAACTGCGTTGCTTAACGGAGCTTTCAAAGAGCCCAGAGAGGATACCGGAGGAACCTGAGGCTCTGGCAATGGTAAACTAAATGCCGAGCGGACCATGTCCGTCAAAGACTGTACCCACAGTCTTTCTGTCTGGGAGTCTGAAAATGGTTCCTCAGAGGCAGATCCCTCAATCCCTGAACCCTCTTGGTTCAGGTCTAGTTGATCCTCCTGTGATTCCAATTCCTCTGGAGAGAGAATCTCAGCATCTGAGGATACACCTCTTGGTGATGGGGATCTAACCCGTTTCTTACCAGGAATAGCTCTAGCGATCAATGCTGCTATTCTCTCTTCTAGCCCCCCTAGGGATACGGCTAGCATCTCCTCTGTGATAAACACAGGGCTGGGCTGATCTGGGCCAGCCTCCGCACCAGATCCCCCTAATGGCTCATCCAAGGCGCCCTTTATGTTAATAAGTTGCGGGGAAAGTATCGGCATATCATCAGAATCAGAGGGGGAACCCCTTTGTTTTTTGGTCTTTTTTGTACCCTTTGACCCCGAACCTTTGGAAGCCATAATACAAAATCGAGGGACTCCGCCAACAACAACAGACTGTAGTGGCCAGGAGTACAAAACCAGAGCTTAGGGGACAATAGATCACTAATGCCCAAAAACTGATGGGGCCCCGTATGTTTTTCTTTTTTTTTTTTTTTTTTTTTAATATATATTATATATATATATATATTTTTTAAAACATACAGTGACCCCAAACTTAGTTTGCCAGCCTCCAACCTGCTGCAAAAAGGGGAATTTTTTGGCTTAACAAAAAAGGCATTGGACAAAGTCCAGTATGTACTACCCCTCTTCCGCCACCGGGAGTCACTGTTCTGCCGCTCTGCGTCCTCTCCTTCTGAAATCAGCCTCAGACTGAGCACTGACAATGCCTGCTGATCTATAACAGCACAAGGCGCGCCCCTGTATGACGCCGCAGGCACGCCCCCCCCACCCTCCTCTCTGAACGGCGCGAAAAACGTCTATAAGACGTGCGCGCGCACGCGTATGCCGGAACAGGAGGAACATGGAGGAGCCGCGCTGCTGGAGACCCAGGACTGCAGTATCAGGCGGCAGATTCAAACCCCCGGCCAGGTAGGACTCTCCAAAAGGCCCCATAGGGATCCTTACTAGTCCTAGGAAGAAAGCAGCAGGTTAGCTAGCAACACATTCTTAGACAGGGGAACCTAGTGATGGGGGAAAAAAGGGGTCATCCTGTCTTTCTTAGACATAGTGAGCAAGGTTGCCAATGCAGAGCATACTTAGGCTATCCCCCCTTTTAGGTTACCCCGGAGAGCCTGCTGTCGAACCAAGTCCCGCAGGCTCCCCCTTACCTGCTCCATGCTGCAGGATGTTTGTCCAGCAAAACGATCCAATCTTCTCCCATCTCCGTGGGTAGCGTAGTAGACCTTCAGGCCCTGGGGTCCTATGAAGGTACCCACTGTCCTGGACCTATATAGCACCCTGGCAAACAGGCACTTATGGTTTTTACAAACTCCAAGTCCTGGGCCCAGGGTCCAGCCCTCCAAAGAGGAGCATTATAGGCAAAACCCCACGGTTTGGGGCCCGGGTACTGTCCACTTTGGCACTGAGGCTCCTTGGACAGATCCGGTTAGCCCGCCCTTAATCCCAAGGATGTGGAGCAAAGCTATTCCGTGACCAACACCTAAGACACTGGCGAAAAAACTGAGGGACTCCCTCTAGGGGAGGGGGTTATATAGGGAGGGGACTTCCTGTTTGAGATTGCCAGTGTCCACACCTGAAGGTACTCCATATAACCCATATAGTAATGAATATGCCGCTCTGTGTCCCGTGATGTACGAGAAAGAAATCATAAATTGTGGTTTCTGGAATTTTTTTTTTGGATTATGTCTCTCACAGTGGACATGCACCTACGATGACAATTTCAGACCACTCCATGATTTCCAAGTGGGAGAACTTGCAAAATAGCAGGGTGTTCAAATACTTATTTTCTGCACTGTATCTACATGGTTTAGGAGACATTTGCAAAAGAAAGGCACCAATGCCTACGGTGCATGCGCCGTAGACAACGACGCGCAGGCGCACTGAGCGTGCCATTACCAACGGCGATCGAGGCGTTAGTGGTGGCACCAGCACGCATGTGCGGTAGTGATGCAATCGCGGTTCCGGCCAGTCACAGCGCTGGAGCCGCGATATGCGGAAGTGAATCGTGGAGAGATGGCGCCGACGGAGGAGTTGACTGAGCACCGCTGCAGGGGCTTCGATCTCAGGTAAGTAATTCATAATGAGATAGTATGCTATGCATTCTAGCTCATTATGCCTTTGCAGGGTGTTTTTCTTTTTTCTAAAAGAGGGTTTACTTCCTCTTTATGTTACCGTAACCACTTGCCGACCGCCGCACGACTATGTATGTCGACAACATGGTACGGGCAGGCAGATTGGCATACAGGTACGTCCCTTTAAGTTTTACACCCAACGTGTGTCGAGAGTGCAGCCGCGGGTCCCAGGAACTGCGGTCGGAAAGGGCAGAACGGGGGAATGCCTTTGTAAACAAGGCATTCCCCTGTTCTGCCTAGTGACACTGTTACCATGATCGGAACGGTCATCAGTGACATGTCACATGTAGCCACGCCCCCTAACAGTAAGAATCACTCCATAGGGAACACTTAACCCCTGCAGCGCCACCTAGTGGTTAACCCCTTCACTGCCGGTGTCATTTTTACAATAATCAGTGCATTTTTATAGCACTGGTCCCAAAATGGTGTCGAAAGTGTCCGATGTGTCCGCCATACCTAGTAAAAAAAAAATAGTAATAAAAATGCCATAAAACAGTCCCCTATTTTGTAGAAGCTATAACTTTTGCGCAAACCAATCAATAAACGCTTATTGCGATTTTTTTTTTACCAAAAATATGTAGAAGAATACGTATTGGCCTAAACTGTGGAAAAAAAAAGTTTTTTTATATATTTTTTGGGGATATTTATTATAGCAAAAAGTAAAAATATATATATATATATTTTTAATTGTCACTCTTTTTTTGTTTAAAGCGCAAAAAATAAAAATCGAAAAGGTGTTTAAATACCACCAAAAGAAAGCTCTATTTGTGGGAAAAAAAGGACGTCAATTTTGTTTGGGAGCCATGTTGCACAGCCGCGCAATTGTCAGTTAAAGCGACGCAGTGGTGAATCGCAAAAAGTGGCCTGGTCTTTGACCAACAAAATGGTCCGGGGCTAAAGCGCTTAAAGAGTATACAAAAAAACAAATGGAAAAAGAAAATATGGACAGCCGCACTCCAAAATACCTTGATGGTTGTCTTTATTTAAAAAAGGAAAAATGCACTACAAGTCACAGGTGTAAAACAGCTGACGCCATTCGCACTATAAATTAATTCTTAATCATAGAACTATGAACAGCTATGATTAAGCACTTAATTATAGTGCGAAACGCGTCAGCTGTTTTACTCCTGTGTAGTTTGCTGTGACCTGTAGTGCATTTTTCCTTTTTTAAATAAAGACAACCATCAAGGTTTTTTGAAATGCGGCTGTCCATAGTTTATTTTTCCATTTGTTGCTTTGTGCATTGCCAGCACCCTTGATCTCCTGAATACATTTTACTTTGTTACAGGTGACGTAACTTTACATTTCTAAAAGGAAAAATTAAGTAAAAAGATTTTCAGAATTATCATGAATAAAAATGATGAAAATGAGCAAGGACATTGTCCCAACCAGCTTTTTAAATAAGAAAAAATGCTATTCTATTAATAATTATATAAAATGTATTTCATTACAAATGCAAAATGTATTGCAACCTAGTACATTAGACTGACACATAACTTGGATGCTTAGGATGGTCACGTATATTGCCCTCATCTTTAACATGTGTTAGTAAAACCATACATATCATAACAACTACTTTGTGCATTCAAGTGGATTATACCATGTTTTTTTTTTCAGGACAAATTGGACATTCATTTGGTGGTTAATGGTTATGGATATCTCCTGATCTGTTTTATTCCTAAAGGAAAACTGGCCCAAAATATATATATAAAAAAAAATGTTTTTATTTTTTTAAATTTAGCTGTATATTTCTTGTTACTACCATAAACTACAACCAAAGAACAACCCAAAATAAATTCTGCTCCTGATGATCACAGAGATACCACATCTGTGTATTTTTATTTGTTGTTTGTATCCATAGTACAGCCCAGAAGCAATAGTGCACATTTTTCTTCTTTTTTTTTGTCATACCTAAAACACACTGATACTAATAAAAAAAAATCCTGCCCAAAATATATTGACCTTGACTGTTGACCCAAACACTAACCCTGGCTCTCACCTAGCTCAAACCTTCATCTACAGTGCTTTGAAAAAGTATTCATACCCCTTGAAGTATTCCACATGTTGTCACATTACAACCAAAAACTTAAATGTATTTTATTAGGATTTCATGTGATAGACCAACACAAAGTGGCACATAATTGTGGAGTGGAAGAAAAATTTTAAATGCTTTTCACAATTTTTTTTACAAATAAATATGTGAAAAGTGTGGCGTGCATTTGTATTCAGCCCCCCCTTACTCTGATACCTCTAACTAAAATCTAGTGGAATCAATTTCCTTCAGAAGTCATTAATTTAGTAAAAAGAGTCCACCTGTGTGCAATTTAATCTCATTTATAATTTAATCTCAGTATATATATATCTCAGTTTTATGAAGCGCTCAGAGGTTTGTAAAGCCTCGTACACACAATCGGACTTAAAACAACTTTTTCCGTGGAATTTTGTCCGAAGGGAGTTGGCGGAGCACACCCATAGCATACACACGCTTTGACTTTTCTGAAAACTTTCCTAAAACTTTCCCAACATCACATGTTTTTTCTGCTCTTTTCTGCTCTTTACCGCCATCCTTTGGTCAACTTCTGCTATTGTTGGTTGATTTTAACATTGGTTCTGGGCATGCGTATTTGTACTTTGGACAAAAGTCAGATGGATTTCTGTACACACGGTCAGACTTTGCACTGTAAGACATTTGTTGCCGAAAAGTTTGTCCGTTTGCAGAGCAAACTTTTGTCCGATATAAACCGTTTGTCCAATGGTCAGTCAGATTTTTTGGAAAACTTGCTCATTTTGAAGTTTGTTGACAAAAGGTCTGACCGTGTGTATGGGGCTTTAGGGAACATAAGTGAACAATCTGCATCACGAAGGCCAAGAAACACATCAGACAGGTCAGTGATAAAGTTGTAGAACAGTTTAAAGCAGGGTTGGGTTTTAAAAAAATATCCCAAGCTTTGATCATCTCACAGAGCACTGTTCAATCCATCTTCTGAAAATGGAAAGAGTATGTCACAACTGCAAACCTACCAAGACATGACCGTCCACCTAAACTGACAGGTCAGGCAAGGAGAGCATTAATCGGGGAAGCAGCTAAGAGGCCCATGGTAACTCTGGAGGAGCTGCAGAGATCCACAGCTCAGGTGCGAGAATCTGTCCACAGGACAACTATTAGTTGTGCTCTCCACAAATCTGGCCTTTATGGAAGAGTGGCAAGAAGAAAGCCATTGTTTAAAGAAAGCCATAAGAAGTCATGTTTACAGTTTGCAATAAGCCATGTGGGGGACACAGCAAAGATGTGGAAGAATGTGCTCTGGGTAGAAGAGACAAAAATTTAACTTTTTTGCCTTAAAGCAAAACACTATGGGCTAGATTCAGGTAGGAGAGCCTATCTTTAATTTGGCCTAACGCATCTCATTTACGTTAGGCCGCCACAACTTTTTCAGGCAAGTGCTTTATTCACAAAGCACTTGCCTGTAAAGTTGAGGCGGCGTAGCGTAAATTACCCGGCAGAATTTAAATTTGGCGGGTAGGGGGCGTGTATCATTTAAATGAAGTGCGTCCCCGCGCCGAACGAACTGCGCATGCGCCGGCCTTGAATTTATCCCAGTGCGCATGCTCCAAATCACGACGTCATTGAGACGTGTAAATGACACTTACGCAAAGCCCTATTCGCGAACTTTTTTCGTAAACAACGTGAAATAAAACGCCGGCACGCCGTCCATACTTAACATTGCCTGCGCCTTATACAGCAGGGTTAACATTACGACGGACCTACACTAATGCAAATGATGTAATAAAATAGCGCCGGCCTGGCGTACGTTCGGGAATCGGCGTATAGACTCATTTGCATATTTTAGATGGGAACGCCACCTAGCGTCCAGCCTAAAATATGAAAATAAGATTCAACGGCGTAAGAGACTTATGCCAGTTGGATCTTATGGAAATCTATGTGTAACTGATTCTAAGAATCAGTCGCATAGATAGGAGGGCTCAGACGCAGAAATAAGATGGCTTATCTGGAGATAAGCCATCTTATTTCTTTCCTGAATCTAGCCCTATGTGTGTTGAAAAATTAAAACACTGCACATCACTCTGAACACACCACCCCCACTGTGAAACATAGTGGTGGAAGCATTATGTTGTGGGTCTGCTTTTCTTCTGGACAGGGAAGCTGGTCAGAGTTCATGGGAAAATGGATGGAGCCAAATACAAGGCAATATTTCAGAAGAAAAGCAGTAATGCTTTGTACACATGATCGGAATTTCCAATGGGACAACATTCGATGGAATTTTCAATCAGAATTCCGTTCAAGCTGTCTTGCATACACACTGTCAGACCAAATTCCGACCGGCCAAAACACGGTGACGTAAAACACTACGACGAGCCGAGTAAAATGAAGTTTAATGCTTCCGAGCATGGGTCGACTTTATTCTGAGCATGCATGTTTTTTTCTCTGTCGGAGTTCCACACAGACGATCGGAATTTCCATCAGAAAAAAATAAAACATGTTCTATTTCTAAACTCCGACAGAAAAAAGTCCGATGGGGCCCACACATGGTCGGAATATCCGATGAAAACATTTTTTTTTCATCGGAAATTCCGATCGTGTGTACAAGGAATTCGAGTCTGCAAAAGACTTGAGACTGGGGCGAAGGTTCTCCTTCCAGCAGGAAAATGGCACTAAACATACAGCCAGAGCTACAATGGAATGGTTTAGACCTAAATCCAATTAAGAATCTGTCCCCAAAAGACTTGCTGCTATAATTGCAGCGACAGGTGGTTTTACAAAGTATTGACTCAGGGGGTCTGAATACAAATGCTGTTCACATATTTATTTGTAAATAAAAATTGAAAATCAGTTTCCTTCCACTTCACAATTATGTGCCACTTTTTTTTTATATTTGCAAGGAAAGAGAAAGACACATTGGGGTTTATTTACTAAAGGTAATTCCACTTTGCACTACAAGTGCACTGCAAGTACACTTGGAAGTACTGTGGCTATAGATCTGTGGGGGACATCCAAGGAAAATAAAAAACAGTGTCTGTTGTATATGATTGGATTATAAAATCAGCAGAGCTTCCCCTCATTTCAGATCTTCCCCTCAGATCTAAAGCGACTGCACCTCCAAGTGCAAAGTGGATTTGCCTTTAATAAATCAACCCCATTGTATCATTTATCTCCAACACAGGGGTGGGCTTCACAGTGACTTATCACTGTGTAAGCCAATCCGAGGCTACTACTGCGATCAGGTGACCCAGGATCAGGAGTTTCGGGTCCTGATCGCACACTCCTGAACCCTGCACTCTCTACGTTGGGCACTCCTCAACCCTTCACTCTCTACATAGTGCACGTCTCAACCCTACACTGTATATGTAGTGCACTCCTCAGCCTTGCATACTGTACATAACACTCTCCTCACCCCTGTGCTGTGTACATAGTGCACTCCTCAACCCTGCACTCTGTACATAGCGCACTCCTCAACCCTGCACTCTACATAGAGCACTCATCAACCCTGCACTCTGTACATAGCGCAATCATCAATTCCACAGTCTGTAGTGCACTCAACCCTACACTCTCACTTTGTACGTAGCGCACGCCTCAAATCTGCACTGTATACATATCACTCTACTCAAACCTGCACTCTGTATGTAGTGCACTCCTCAACCCTGCACTGTGTACGTAGCACACTGCCCAACCATGTTCTCTTTATGTAGCACACTCCCCAACTCTGTACATAGGGCATGCCTCAATATTGCTCTCTGTACATAGCACACTTTGCAACCCTGCTCTCTCAACGTAGCACACTCCTCAAACTTGCAACCTTGTGCTGACAGTCACTTTGACCAGTTCACGCCTGCCCTATAGCAGATTTACTGCTACAGGGCTGCTGTTCTGTGCAGAATTACACATATATACACACAATTCTGCATTTCCGCACAGGGGTTTAAGCAGCTTCTGTGGTAATTTGTCAAAGCAGATGCTGATCAGTGGGTACCAGCCAATGGATATTTGAGGAGAGACACAGGACGGAGATCTGCATATGTAAACAACGTAGAGCTCAGTCCTGTCAGCAGGGATGTGGTAGATTTTGTTCACCTGCAAAGCAGGGAATAAAGTCCAGCACATCCCTTAAGCCCCATACACACCATCAGATTATCTGCAGATTTTTGTCTTCAGATTTACCAAAACCATATAATATGAGGTCAAACCTTAAGGACGCGTACACACGCCCGAGAACCTCGTCGGGCTAAACCCATCGTTTCGCCCAACGAGGTTCCCGATGAGCGGTCAAAAAGGTCGTCGAGCCAAATTTCCTCATTGAACAACGAGGAAAAAGATAGCATGCTCTCTATTTTGGCTCGACGAGCTTCCCGACGGGACGCTCATCGAAAGTGTACACACGACCGAGAACCTCGGCAGAATATGTCTCCCAGCGAGCTTCTCGCTGGATTCTGCCGAGAAGCTCGGTCGTGTGTACGGGGCCTCAGAGTTTCAATTTATATGCAATCAGGCAGGCCCTCGTACTATGTGGTTTTGGTAAATCTGAAGACAAAAATCTGCAGATAATCTGATGGTGTGTATGGGGCTTTAGTAAAAACCCCACACTGTTTACACATAAACACTGGTTAGGCACACTTTTCACCATTTGATAGCTCTAGATGTTTAACCCCTTCAGCCAGTGTCATTACAATATACAAAGTGACAGTGCATATTTTTAGCACTGATCACTGTATTAGTGTCATTGGTTCCAAAAAGCAAAGTGCCAGTTAGTGTCAGCTTGTTCACCACAAAATATCACACTCCTGCTATAAGTTGCTGATCGCCGCCAGTATAAAAAATAGAATAAAAATTAAGATGGCAGTATATATACTGTAGTTTTTAGACGCTATAACTGTTGTGCAACCGAATCAATATATGCTTATTGATTTGTACTGATTATTATTTTATTTTTTGTTCATATTGCACACAAAAAACAACAACCCAGTGGTCATCAAATACTACCAAAAGAAAGCTCTATTTGTGGGGGAGGGGGGAATTACATAAATTTCTTTCATGGACCGCTTTGCATGACAGCAATTGTCAGTTAAAATAACACAGTGCCATATAGCAAAAAAAGGCCTCCTTCCTGGTGGGTACCCCCACAGCAAGCAGCTTGCTTTGGGGGCATCCAAGGAGACGTGCTCCCAAGCTGCGGCTTTGTGTGCCCATTCACACACAAAGCCGTGGCTCGTCCCCAACCCCTCTGTCCCCTGATTGGCTCACTGGCTGTAATTGATGGAAGTGGGACCAATGGCTCTTACTGCTTTCAAAGGCCAATCAGGAGTGTAAGTCCCTAGAGAGGCAAGGTTATCGTGGACATCGCTGGATCAAGATTTACCTTCATGCATGGAATACATGATGGTAAAAAACCTTGTGCCTTTACAACCACTTTAATAAAAATTCCTTTTCATTACGTTTAACCAATTAAGGACCCACTCACTTACATATACGTTGGCATTTTAAAGGTGGATAGCTCGGTAACGTCAGCAGCTGCTGCCACAACTGAGATATCCATCTTTTTTGTGAGCGGTCCTGTAAACGATAACGGTGGTCTCCGCAGCGGATTTGCTGCAAGATCATCGTTATCGGCGGCGGGAGAGGGCCTCCCCCTCCCGCCACTCTCCCGCGCCTTACGCTGCTTATCGGAGCCGTCGGCAGCAGTGGAGGCGATCGGGTCCTTCCTCCTGCTTGGTTGGGATACGAGTGAGGGCAAAACGTCACCTCCGCCCATGCTTCTTAAAGGCACATTTTCCTGTTGTCATTTTTTTCAAATGACAATTTTTTTTATATTATTGCATTTTAGTCTAAATATGAGATCCGAGGTCTATTTGATCCCGGATCTCTTATTTAAGAGGAGCTTTCGTGTTTGTTTCTATTACAAGGGATGTTTACATTCCTTTAAATAGGAAAAAAAGTGACCCATTTTCTTTTTTTAAACCGTGTAAAAATTAACAAAATAAATTAAATAAGAAAACAAAAACGTTTTTTAAAGCACCCTGTCCCGACGAGCTCGCACGCAGAAGCAAACGCATTTGTGAGTAGCGTCCACATATGAAAACTGCTGTTCAAACTGCACAAGTGAGGTATTGCCGCGATCGTTAGAGCGAGAGCAACAATTCTAGCCCTAGACCTCCTCTGTAACTCAAAAGATGCAATCTATATAATTTTTTTTAACGTCGCCTATGGAGATTTTTAAGGGTAAAAGTTTGACGCCATTCCACAAGCGGGCGCAATTTTGAAGCGTTGGGTATCATTTTACTCTGCGCTTGTGAGACTGCTGCGCAAATACTGTGTGACAAAAAGTATTGCAGTGACCGCTATTTTATTTTCTAGGGTGTTATAAAAAAATATAAAAAATGTTTGGGGGTTCTAAGTAATTTTCTAGCAAAAACTGTTTTAAACTTGTAAACACAGAGTCTAAAAAACAGGCAAGATCCTTAAGTGGTTAATTAAAAATTATTTTCATTACTTTTAAAAGCAGCAACACTTTGCACAACCAATGGCTATCCATTCTGGAGGTCACTTGACAGTTTGGGTCTCTGCTGATGATGGAGGGAACCAACGAGAGTAGTTCCTGATCAGTGAGCAGTAGGTCAGTTATCGCATATGATTAAATGCAAGTTGAAGGCTTCATTAAAAAAATAAAACCTCTTAGAATGTAGATGAACACATTCAGGCTGCAGTGGCATATGCAGATTAGTTGGTTTTATATTACTTTAAAATAATAAAAATACATTGTTGTGTAGTGGATTTTGTGGTTTTGTCATTATATAATAAAAAAGAGCATTTAAAAAAAAAAAAACAGTGTTCCAAATAAAATATACAGTATAAAAAATATATAAAAATTATATATCATAGATACAATTATAAATATTTTGTAGGTATGCAAACTGGTCACAGATTTTGTTTTTCAATTTAACCAATGAATGCTAATGCTGCTAAATTTTTATTGGTCCTGTAATGCCGCGTACACATGATCGGATATTCCAACATCCAAACCGTGGATTTTTTTCCCGACGGATGTTCGCTCAAACGTGTCTTACATACACACGGTCACACAAATGTTGTTGGAAATTGCGAACGTCAAGAACACGGTGACGTACAACACTAAGATGAAGTTTAATAATTCCGAGCATGCACATGGTCAGACTTTCCGACAAGAACTTTTGTTGTTGGAAAGTTTGAGAACCAGCTCTCAAACATTTTTATGTTCCCTAGGTGTGTTCTAACTGAAGGGGGGGGGGGGTTGACTGACTAGGGAAAAATAACTGATCGCTGTTCATACATTGTATGAACAGACCATCAGGCATTTCTCCTCTGACAGGACCGGGAGCTGTGTGTTTACACACACAACTACCGGTTCTCGCTCTGTAACGAGCGATCGCGGGTGCCCGGTGGTGATCGCGCACACGGCCCTAGTGGCTGATTCGCAAGGTGACGTAGATCTACGCGACCTCGCACAGGGGAGCCGACCTGCCGCCGTATAACTGCGGCGGCTGGTCGGCAAGTAGTTAAACATTTTATATGACTGATAACCACTGCAAATAAAGTGATCTAGAAATATCCTACATGGTCATTAGAAAAAAATGATTATATATATATATATATATATATATATATATATATACACACATAATATAAAGAATTCAAATAAAAAATAACCAGGATCAAATGTGTGATTGCAAACACAACATACTGTTTATGACTTAACTTGTAAAATGATATCATCGCACACTTTGAAATGCAATATAATGAGGGAAGAATGTTATTTTACGGTCATAAAATTAAAACAAGACTATTTTAGAGCCGGTAATTCAGGGAAAAAACTATATTTCAAAAATATTTATTCTGAGGTATTTTAAGATCAAATAAACTTCAGACTTCATTATATGTTTTACCTGATTTATTTAGGTTAATGTAGTGTATCGTTCCGGCATTTACTGGTAAACCTGTACTGAGACAACATGGAAACTGTCATTGGAAACCTCTTATGAAAATGTTAGATACATAATTATTATGCTGCTTTCTGAGTCTCAAGTATGAAGATAGGGAGGTCAAATTTCAGGCTTTAGGTCGGGTGCACTGTGGTTTGGCCATAGCACAGGTGCATGCATGGTTTGCTTGTATTATATCTGTGTTTTTATCTGCGGTCACAGCTAGGACTTCTATTAGGTTGCATACATTTTTTGATAGTGCACCAAAGAAGCGGCATGCAGGACTTCTGGTGCACATTCATAAAACGTGGCAAAAACGAGCGACTCAACAGTAGTCAATGGGACCGCAGGTATACGCACTGAAACCACACATACTGCACAAACTGCAGCACACCAGTGTCCTTACTCTACATGCTTGCTCTGGGTCAGTTACTCAAAAAGTAATAAAGCTTGTAGTCTGGTTTGGTGGACTAAACTCCAACTTTTAGGTGTCCCACTCAGTTCCGGTGACAGTAATCTCCAGCTCCAGAGTTATTCTCCCTAATAGGGTTCACAGATAGCAATAAAAACCGTACCTACCTCTCAATATTCTATCCAAAACCCCCCAAGAAAATGTTTTGGCTTTAGATACAGTATATTTTTAACTTGGTGCTTGTCCCCCAAAGCATGTAGCCACACCCACTTTCTGACATATGACATCATCACAGGACTCCACAAGTCCCTATGTGGTTTAGTATAGCTCTAGCACTGGCATTTCCTTTCTGAGGCTTGAACATTGTTTCCTTCTATGACTGGAACTTCCCCAATCATGATCCATTGGTTATGTTCTACCAGGCATTGAGTCCCAAGGAGGCTGTTCATCTAGAGGGGGAAGTTGCCACTACGAGCCTATATTATGAAATACAGGTGCAATATGTTGTTTACTTGTGACAAAAAAAATTAGAGGTCGACCGATATGGGTTTTTTCTCTGGCCGATGCCGATATTTAGAAATCGGGGGGCCGATGGCCGATATATGATGCCGATTTTTGCGGCCGATATTTTAGGCAGATTTTTTTAATTTTTTTTGGTGGCACTGGCTCGTTGCACTGGATGGCACTAATTGGCACTGGAAGATGGCACTAGCAGAAGGCACACAAATGTAGTGACATACTACGTAAAATGTTATCACTTGAGCGTGACTCTTTGGGCACCTTCTACTAATGTCGTCTTTGGTGAGCATTGATTGCGAGCATGCGTGTTTGTACTTTGGAATTTTGTGTGACGGACTTGTGTACAGACGATAGGAAAATCTGACAACAGACCGTGGAAAATGTATTAGACTGCCATCCAACATTTGTTAGTGGAAAGTTGGAAAATAATCGTCTGATGGAGCATACAAAGTTAGTTACTTTGCTGGTTCACGCCATCTTTGACATACACTGTAATGGCACTGGCAGGTGGCACTAATCGACACTGGCAGGTGCCACTGATTGGCAGATGGCACTAACAGATGACACTGGCAAGTGGCACTGGTTGGCACTGACTGGCAGGTGGCACTAATTGGCACTAGCAGGTGGCACTGGATGGAAATAGTTAGCACTGATATATGGCACTGGTTGGCATTGGCAAGTGGCACTAATGGCTTTAGTTGGCACTGGCAAGTGGCACTGGATGGAAGGTGGCACTAATTGGCACTGGTATTGGCACTGGCAGGTGGCATTAGCAGGTGGCACTGGATGGAAGGTGGCACTAATTGGCACTGGATGGTGGCACTGGCAGGTGGCAAGTGGCACTAATTGGCACTGGCAGGTGGCACTGATGCAAAAAAATTGTGTCACCCCCCTCAGTACAGACCCCTCTCCCTCCAGTATAGACAACCCCCCTTTCCCCCCGAAATACAGACACCAGAGAGCGGTGTGTGTCCCATGAGCGCGGTTGGTGACATTAAGAGCAGTATCCCAGTTCATGTACTGTACATGTTAGTCCCCATCCATTGCAAGATTCTAAGCATATGAGATAAAGGCTAATTATAGGTTTATAGACATCTACAACCCCCTTTTTTTGGGTGTGTAGTGATATTAAACTAGCATTTCCCCACAGGCCTGGCAGACCTTGCCACTAGCCACTTATCAGCAAGACCGTTTCAAGCAATTTTACATTGAGATCTCAGGTCCTTATGAAGCAGGGTTCCACGCGCAACACGTGTCGACCTTGAGGGTTGATCTCAAGACCACGCATACAGTAAATTTTGGATGGCTAATTTGTATATTTGGTTTTAAATTGTCCAAAAGTGTTAATATTTTAGATTTGTATCTTTTTGTGCTTATACTACTGTACACCCTTGGGGGTATAATTAAAGTCCCAGTTTTGATGTACCCCTATTCCTACAAGTTAGTGGAATGAGAGTAAAAATTGATCTTGCACCCTGTCCTCATACACAATAGGACTCTTTGGCTGGATCATTGTAGTCTTTTTGTTTCTACTACTCAGGCCACGTACACACGATCGGTCAAAACCGATGAAAACGGACTGAAGAACCGTTTCATCGGTCTAAACCGATCGTGTGTGGGCCCCATCGGTCAGTTATCCTTCAGTCAAAAAAAAGAGAACTTGCTATAAAATTTAACCGATGGACGCCTGACTGATGGGTCAAAACCGATTGTTAGTATGCAAAAGCATCGGTTAAATGCTTGGAAGCACTGAACTTCATTTTTTTTCAGCACGTCGTTGTGTTAAAACACGTAAACGTCACCGCGTTCTAACACGATCATTTTTTTAACCGATGGTGTGTAGGCACATCAGACCATCAGTCAGCTTCATCGGTTAACCGATAAAAACGGTCCTTAGGACCGTTCTCATCGTATGGACTGATCGTGTGTACGCGGCCCCAGGCATGTTTATTTTTTTGTGTTTTTTCTAAACACTTTTTGGTTCTCCATTCTACACTGCTGTGTAATAATTTCATAACTTAGATTGACAATAACATAATTTTTTTCTTTGTAATAGTTAATGACGCGTGCTTCTCGCTCTTTTAGTAGATTAGATCCTGTTTATATTCTGCTCTACATAGTATGGTGAAAGCTTGGGAGCACCAGACTGTGAAATCAAAGGCTTTTGGTTTTCAAGTAGGTTTAAAAGTCCTGGTAACACACACTGCAAATCTATTTTGTGCATCACTTTTACATTTTCCTTTACACAGTTGTCTCTAAGTGGTCTGAATAAGGTTTTGTTTGTAACCTTTTAGCTGTAAAATGTAGCCTGCCTCAGGGACTCAGTTGAAGGCTTTGATACACATTTCAGCTGGATGAAGTTAACATCCTAGATCATATCTCAGAATTTGTATGAACTTTCTGAGAGCCAGCATCAACCAGTGTTGTTAATACTACTCCTGACTCCTTCCTCTTTCTATTTTATTAAATAAAATAGACAGTCTCTTGCTAAGACAGACTTTTTTTTCTGGTTGTATAATCGGTAACTCGTTTATGTTCTCTTTTAATGACACAGGATTCAGAGACAACTGGGTTATACTGCCGTATAAAGGAGGATTTAGACACTGGCAAATAAAAGAAAATCGACCAGTAGCTATAAGCCCTCATTTGTATGCTAACTTCCTAAGAGGATCGATATCTTTTCTCTGCTGAAAACATTTTTTTTTATATTTTTACTAACCATTTTTTTTTCTTTTTTTTTCAAGAAAATGTATTTCCTTCAACATTTCCATACAATTTGCTGGAGCTGGCCTCTATATGCAGCTATCCAGATCTGAGTATCCTCAGCAATAGCTTTGGAGGTTGTACCCAGATGACGCTGCACTAGACGATTAAAGGGGTTGTTAAGGTAATTTTTTTCCCCTAAATAGCTTCCTTTACCAATTTTGCTTTTAAATGTCCTTATTTCTTCTGAGAAATCCTCACTTCCTGTTCTTCTGTCTGTAACTCACCATCGTAATGCGAGGCTTTCTCCCTGGTGTTGAGAAAGCCTCTTGAGGGGAGAGGGGGCGAGCAGGAGTGTCAGGACGCCCACTAACACACAGCTCCTTTCTCTATTCGCAAAGTAGAGAGCGTCCTGACTCTCCTGCTCGCCCCCTCAAGAGGCTTTCTCCACACCAGGGAGAAAGCCTTGCATTACTGTGTGGAGTTACAGACAGAAGAACAGCTAGTGAGGATTTCTCAGAAGAAATAAGGACATTTAAATGCAAAAGCGAAGGATGAGGTAAGTGAAGGAGGACTGCACTAAGGTAAAGGAAGCTATTTAGGGAAAAACTATTTTACCTTTACAACTGTAAGGTACCTACCTGTAAAGGGTAGTGTCTGAAGTGGAAGTAATATGCTGAAGATTCAGGCAAAGTGTCGTCGGGCAGATACGGTCGGCAACGGATAAGGCAAATCGTTCACAATCGAAATCCGGAGAAAGGTCAGGCAGGCAGAGGTCATACACGATCAGGCGGTAAGGTACAAAATCAGCAGGCTGTAGAATAATCGGGATATCAGGCAGGAGTTCAATACAAGGAAGATCACAGAAGACAAAACACCCAGGGAATGAATCCAAATAAACAGGCGCTGAGTGATGACCTCACTTCCTATTTAAAGGCTGTCCAGATTGAGAATTGTCCACAGCTGGCAGCAGGTGGAGCTAGTGAGTCCGAGGTAGTTTTGAACACAATAAGGATATTCCCAAGATCTCTTCTGTGGCACAGCAGGTAAGGCTATGGTTTAAGAGACCAGGAAGACCCAGGTTCGAATACACCCTGGGACATGACAACAACCCCTTTAAAGGTTAGGCTGGAATGTTTCTTAGGACACTGGGATCTGCATTGTGGCAATTTCCAGACCCGAGGGTATTCGTGGCACAGCTTCTGAGTTACGCAGTCCAACAATTACGATCATTGGGCACCTTTATTATTCCTATTTTTTGTTGTTTTCATAGTAAAGTTTAACTAAATGACTGAAAGAAAATGTACTTAGTTTAAGGGAGTGTCATGGACTTGCACTAATTCAGAGTTAACCACTTCAGCCCCAGAAGGATTTGCCCCCTTAATGACTAGGCCATTTTTTGTGATACAGCACTGCGTCGCTTTAACTGACAATTGCACGGTCATGTGGCGTTGTACCCAAACAAAATGTATGTCCTTTTTTCCCTACAAATAGTGCTTTCTTTTGGGGGTTTTTGATCACCTCTGCATTCCCCCCCCCCTTCTATAACAAAAAGAGTGACAATTTAGAAAAAAATTTTTTTTATATTTCCTGCTACAATGGCAGATCCCCATGCTGCCTCTGTATACAGTGATCGCGGGCGGCCAGCGGACATCGAGTCTGCCGGACCCACGGGTGCTCTCCCGTGGCGTGCAAGTCCGCCGCCGGTGGGTGCGTGCCTGCAATCTCAAATGCATGGACGGATATACAGGTACGTTGGTTCGCGCAGGAGAGCTGACCCGTCGCAGAATAAGTACGGCGGCTGGTCGCCATGTGGTTAAGTAACTTTTCTCACTACTGCTGCTAGTTGAAAATGACACAAGGCTTTTCTTTTTTGGATTTTTTTCTGTCTGCATACAGTAACCTGGTCACCTATGGCTGTCTGAACCTCATCTGCTTCCAGCAGCTTGTTCTTGAGTACCCAAAGAGTAACCCTATACCCTGGATATGAAGTCCCTGCCTGACATGTCAAGTCCCAGACATACAGGCATCAGTTCTGCTGTAATGGGTCCCTCAAACTCTCAATCCACTGGTTTTTAACAGCGCAGCCCCCATCCTCTTCTTTTTTTGGGCCCCTATCGGCAGTCCTGGCTCCTCCGCCCTGCCGAGTGTCCCCAATAGCAAGCTTCTATCGGCGAGTACTTGAAAAAAAGTATTCGTACTCGGTCCTAAAAAAGTGGTATCGGGACAACCCTAGTCCAAAGCTTTATTTTCATGATCACATGGTCAGTGTTTCAGAGCCATGCAGGGCCCCCCCTCATCAGGCTAGTGACAAGAGAGACCTGGGAGGACCACTTGTCTCATGCACATCTCTGGATCAGGGTCAGGCTTAGGTAAGCATAAGGATGGGCTGGAAGGAAGAATAAAAGGCATTAAGGTAAAAATAACTTGGTGACACGGATCACTCCATTAAACAGGCAATGACTATCTTTAGAGAGTTTGGAATACTCTAATCCTGCGTACACACGATCACTTTTTGTGATGTAAAAAAACGTTGTTTTATCTCACGAAACAAAACAACGTTTTTCATACATAATTTTAAAAAACTACGTTGCCTACACACCATCGTTTTCTGAAAATGCTCTTGCAAAGCGTGGTTACGTACACCACGTTCGACGGCACTCTGTTCCATTGAAACTCCCATCTCATAACTTGCTTCTGAGCATGCGCGGCTTTAAAAACTTTGTTTTAAACGTCGTTTTGCCCACACATGAACATGATTTTTATGACACAAAAAATGACATTGTGAAAAACGACATAAAAAATTGAAGCATGTTCGAATTTTTTTTGGTCATTTTTCAGAAGACATAAAACTACGTTTTGCTCACACACGATCATTTTAAATGACGTTTTTTAAAACGTTGTTTTATTTCATCCCAAAAAACGTCCGTGTGTACGCGGCATTAGGATTGGCTATAAATTGGGAGAAATCTGCATTAATGTCGGTGGACCCAATGAGGACCCAGACCTTAGCAGAAATTCCACAACTGGAGATAGTGGGGACAATGAAATATCTAGGAATATACATAACAAGTGACCCTAATAAATATATAGGAAATAATATAGTCCCCCTCTTGTCTAAATTTAAAAATAAAATTCAAATCTGGAGGTACCTCCCATTGTGAGTTGCGGGGAGATGTAATTTGATCAAAATGCTGTGGATGTCACAACTATTATATGTATTGCATAATGCACCAATATGGATACACAAAAAATCGTTTAGCAAAATAGATACTGTGTTTAGAGAACTAATATGGAAAGGAGGACCAGCTGGACCTGCAACTATCAATAAGGGAGGGGGGTATGGCAATACCACATTTACGATGTTACTTCCTGGCAGCACAATTGCAGCATATAGGAGTAAGAACAGAGCTAGGAGGAGATACAAATGGAGGTCTAATGATCTTAGGTGCACCCCATGAAACAGTTTTAGAGGTGTTGAAGGCCAACTCATTTATTAATAAAACCCCCACGGTTAAGATGGCTATTAAGGTATGGAAAGCAGCAAGGTCATTTGGAGAACAGGGTGGCGTGACCGAATATGTGCCCCTGTGGAATAACAGAAACTTCCAGGAGCTAGAGACAGTTGGAGAAATTAGGGAATGGGCAGTAAAGGGGATAGTTAGACTGGCTCAGTTATATGAAGGAAGAACTTTAAAAATGTTTGCTGCTTTATGGGAGGAATATGACATACCTATGTATACGTTTTATATATAAATGTCCAGTTTGACAGAGTAGGACCATTGTGGGATAGGACCCTCATCTCACAAACATTGGGTGGCAGGAGTGAGATGAGGGGGTTTATCTCCGAAATCTATCCATACATATGTGAGGGAAGCATTGAGGGCCCAGAACAGCTTAAAAGTAGAGAAAATGTGAGGAAGACCTGGGGACAATAACAGATGGACAATGGAGGAAGATATTGGAGAGAGGACATATGGTGACAGTCTCGCCTGCACAGAAGTTTTCATTTTTGAAAATGATACACAGGACGTATTATACACCAAAAAGTTTATTTAATTTTGGGTGGAGAGTAGACGCGAGATGTCCCAGATGCCAGGTGTGACAAGACCCTTGCTCACTCGCTTCCGCTCTCCCGACACTCCTCTGCTACTATTGGATCAGATTGCAGATTGCAACGTCTGATGGTTCAGTCATCCAAGGTTCCGGGATCCGAAATACAGCTATGTGCCATTCGAGATCCATTAGAACAAACACCAGGTAGGCTGTATGTAAGTTCAAACAGGACTCTTTTATTGGAAGCCACACAACACACTTTTATACAGAAGTTGGAACATCCCACCCCCAACAACCGCTTTCCTATTGGTCAATTGTGAATTACATTTGTGGTTCCCACTCAGGTCCTCTTTAGCCATGCAAATGAGGACTTGGAATAGTCAACAGGAATTGGTTTCATAGCTTGAATAGCATGACTGCTATGTGTAATGAGACAAAAGCCCCAGGGGGCAATCAATGTACACAATAGCCAGACACAGAACAATGGAGCTGTCTGGAAAGGGAGTTAGCCTTAAGACAGGTCAGACACCCCCACTGTGTAACAGATTTCAAGTATAAACACTTTAGCATTCCAAGGTCCATGACATTACTTCCCCTGGGAAACAGTCCAACAGCCACAGTGGGACCCCAAACGGGTCAACTCGAGGATGTTGGAAAAGTAGTCTTAAGGTCCCAGGTCTATATGCTGGGATAACCCATCTGCATTTCTGTTTTTAGGCCCTGGCCCATAATCGGAAGGCAAGAGGCTCGCATTCAGTCCTCTCCAAAAGCCCCTGTCCCAGCTAGGTCTGTCACACATCTCCCCCTTTGGCAGGAGACTAACACAGGAGGAGACCCCAATGCCGCTACCCACACAGTACCCCAAATAACTTGTCCCAAACAGAGCATTACTCACCCAGCCAACTTCCGCCTTTCTCAGAGAACATGCCTGCCGCTGGGGAGAGGCCTGGACTGGCCCATCTCCCTGGAGTCCTTTCAGTCGCTGGAGAGAAGACAGGGTGACTGGACTCAGTTCATCATGCTGTTGGGGATCTGGGCCAACTGCCCCCCCTCCCTGGGGTATACAAGTGGAGACGGAAGTCCCATCCACTTGTGGTAGGTGACAACCCCCCGGTGCTTGCAAAGCAAGGCTGACATCCTCCCGCCTCAGTGCCGCACCATTTTCTGGGGTTGTGTCTTTGAAGACTGAAGTTCCATCCACTACCACAGGAACCCCCTCTTCTGTTAGTTGAGAGCAGAGGCCCGGGGCACTCTGCTCTGTTGCCAGCTCTTCTGCTGGGTTGTTGTGAGTGGAGACCACAGTTCCATCCACCGATATCCGCTCAAGCTGTAGTTGTGTGCAGCAGCTGGTAGCATCCTGCCCTGCTGCCAGTGATTCAGCTGGGAGTAAAAGCTTTACCACCTCAACTTGTTGCTGGGGAGGGGGGCCAACTGCCCCGGCTCCCTGGAACTCCACAGTTGGTTCTGGTGCTGGGCAGAGATTGCTAGCACTCTGCCCTGTTGCCAGCACTTATGCTGGGGATGCATAATCCATAACATCCTCTGAACAGTCCATACATTCTGTAATCTGCGGCTGGGGAGTGATCGCCACCTTCTTACCCTGAGCCTCCGGAACTGCCACAGGGGTGGGGCAGAGGTCTTGAACCCTCTGTCCGGTGACCAGCGCTTCAGCTGGGGAAGTCCCTTGTAACTCCACAGATACTGCCCTTGGTGCTGGGCAGAGCACAGTGAAGTTTGGCCCTGATACCAGCTCTTCTGCTGGCGGCTCATCAGGTTGTTCTTCCTCAGCAGAAAAGTCTATTAAATCCCCTGTCTCTGCAACTGGTGTCTGGGGATAGAGGTTCACCATCTCCTGTCCATGGAACCCAGAATATGCTATAGTTACTGAGCCGAGGTTAGCAGAGCTCGGCCCTGCGGTCAGCACTTCAGCTTTGGGAATGGCAATCTCCGGATTTTCCACTACCGATTCATCAGCCAGGATTTCAGCGTTGTCAGCTGATATTTCCTCATAGTCCCAGGCAAAGGGAGCCCCACCCTGCTGCTGAGCAAAGTCTAGCAGCTGTTTGTAGGTGATTTCCAGCTCCCATTCCTGAACGGCCAGGAACTCAAATCTTCCTGTAACCAGTGCACTTCAGTCTTTGCTCTCTGTGCTCCATTATTTCCTCCAAACGCCACTCCCGATCATTCCCAAAGTTGGGATCACTGGACATCCTCCAATACAACAATCCCAGGCCATCATAGTCAAAGCCTTCCGTGGGGCTGTCATCTGTTGACCACGGGCACTCTTGGACTACATACCATCGGAGGGCTCTGTAGCTCTCGTCCAACCGCATCTCTGCCCGGATCAGCCTGCTTAACTCTGCTGTTCACTCCTGCTTTGGTTGTTCCCCCAATAACAGCATTCGTACTTCATACTGTGACCAGTACCTTACATGGATGGAGGGTAGAACTTTTCCCTGGTGTCGCTGCTCACGGGCTAGCGCTTCCTTCCAGAGTTCGCAGCGGATCGACTCAGACCATCCAAGCAGGACCTCCTCTGATACTGGTCCTCTTCTCTCGCAACCTCCTTCTGAATTCCTCTTCTGGTTACTGGTATCTGTACCTCTCCTCTCCTTTCATTCCGTGCTGCTTCTTTAGGCGTTGTCACCAATTGCCGTGTTTCTGCCATTCTCTGCTAATGTTGCCGCTCTCGTTCTCTCTGTTGCTGCTCTCGTTCTCTCTCTTGTCGCTCATCCTGCAGCTGGATGCCTCTAATGGCATTCTGTATGGCGGTCTCTGATGGGTTAGCACCATATAATGCCAACCGTTCTCGAACTCGTTGCTGAAACAAGTCTTCAACTGACCGGTGTCCTGCATCACCATCCCTCTGTTCCATCTCTGGTAGCTCACTGATCAGGGTGGCCTTGTTCTTTGTCCCACTGGTCCCTCCACGGCTCTCAAGTAAGTCTTTCAGCATGGTTCTCCTGCAGGCTGCATAGCTGGTCATTCATGGTGGTGGTTTGCAGTGTCCCAGTAACTGGAGAGCAAATCCCACCGCTGCCAACCAATGTGACGAGACCCTTGCTCGCTCGCTTCCGCTCTCCCGACACTAGTTTGCTACTACTACTATTGGATCAGATTGCAGATTGCAGATTGCAACATCTGATGGTTCAGTCATCCAAGGTTCCGGGATCCGAACTACAGCTATGTGCCATTCGAGATCCATTAGAACAAACACCAGGCAGGCTGTATGTAAGTTCAAACAGGACTCTTTTATTGGAAGCCACACAACACACTTTTATACAGAAGTTGGAACATCCCACCCCCAACAACCGCTTTCCTATTGGTCAATTGTGAAGTACATTTGTGGTTCCCACTCAGGTCCTCTTTAGCCATGCAAATGAGGACTTGGAATAGTCAACAGGGATTGGTTACAGGGAGTAGCCAGTATAACAAAAGCAGTGCTAAGGTGCCTCTTTCAAGCAAGAAAATTGCCCAAAGATGGCAAGCAGAGAACTCTCCCATGAGTATGAAATAAAAAATAAAAAATATCTTCTGCCTTTAGAACCACTTTAATGCTGTCTGCAGTGCACCCTCTTAACAACCTAGCGCTAACAGCCTTGAACGTTAGCCTCTGCTTGAGTCCCAACACTCCTCGGGATCTTCCAAAGCACCACCAGGTATGGCTTCCTCCTAGGTTTTCTGTCCCATGAGGCAGGACTCTCGCCACAAATGCCAAAAGTGTACTACAACCCCCCCCACCCAGAATCTATATCAGTGCTTGTGTAACTATGTTGACCTTTGAGACTTCTGCCACAAAGACTTTTTCCACCGAAGTGTGTCAAAAACCCTTACAGACTGATAGTACCTTTGGAGATCCTGAATCAGCTGCCATTTCTCCCATAAACTGTTTTAGCTCTGGTTTATGCTGTGCGGACCACCTTAAAATTGGAAGAACAGCCTGCAGCTTCTACCAGTGCCGTACCATGTCTAAGATCTCTTCGTGCATGTGTTAGTCCCAGATGTACTTGATAGTGATTGGAACACCCCTGAGAGGCTTTTGTTCCTACTAAATGTTTGGGAGTTCTTTACCCATATGAGTTATTTTTTGCTAAGAAATGGGCTTGTCCTACTGTGAACCCAGTAATATCCCATATTTTAAAGCACTAGCAATTTCGGTAGATGACGTGCCTGCCTGAAATGTAAGCTTCTATTCGCAAGACAGAAGCCCCTCTTTGTGCTCCCTGTTGGGAACCTACTTCCCGCTGCTTCATTGCTATGTGAATCAGGTAATTCATTTCCATGGCAGACTCCCTTAACCACTTCAATACCGGCCTTTTTACACACCTCATTACCGGGCCTATTCTGTACAAATCATCATTCTTTTGCTAGAAAATTACGCAGAACCCCCAAACATTATATATGTTTTTTTAGCAGACACCCTAGGGACTAAAACGGTGATCATTGCAACATTTTATCTTGCACTGTATTTGCGCAATAATTTTTGGCATTTTTCCATTAATGCATGGGGCCCTAAACACGAGTACCGTATGATACAGCTTTCAACCCGCTACCAGCCACAACATATGTCTGTCATAGATTTTGACAGGCTGCAGGCAGAAGGGCTGGAACACTGCAACTGTGCCTACCGGCCACACTTAAAGCGGAAGTAAACCCATCGATTTAACAGTTTCAAAAAGCAGTTAAATTTCCGGCATGCCGGGATTGCCAACTGTCACATTGGTTGTGCTCTCAACCAAACTGTCAAACCATCCAATGGCTGGTGTCATAACTGATCACATGTGCAGCACCACGGCAGTTGAAGATTAAACATAGGCCAATATGGCAGCTTCCTTGGCTGAAAATGATAGAAGGGTTTACTTCCACTTTAACCACTTCCATACCAGGCACTTATGCACCTTCCCGCCCAGACCAATTTTCAAATTTCAGAGCTCTCACACTTTGAATGACAATTATTCAGTCATGCTACACTGTATCCAAACCAAATTTGTATAATTGTATTCTCACAAATAGAGCTTTCTTTGGGTGGTATTTAATCGCCACTGGGTTTTTTATTTTTTGCGCTATAAGCAAAAAAATCTGTGAAAATTTGAAAAAAAACACACTTTTTTTTAGTTTATATTGTGAAATTTTGCAAATAAGTGATTTTTCTTCATAAATTTGTGCCAAAATTAATACTGCTACATATCTTTGGTAAAAATAACCCAAATTAGTGTATATTATTTGGTCTTTGTGAAAGTTATAGAGTCTACAAACTATGCTGCCAATCACTGAAAATTGATCACATCTGATCACACCTAATGTACTGAAGGCCGATCTCATTTCTTGAGACAATAACAAGCCAGGAAAGTAAAAATACCCCCCACATTACCCCTTTTTGGAAAGTAGACAGTTCAAGGTATTTATTAAGAGGCATGGTGAAGTTTTTGAAGTTGTATTTTTTTCCCACAATTCTTAGGAAAATTAAGATTTTTTTTTTTTTTACATAAACTGGTCATATTAACAGGTTATTTCTCTCACACAGCATATGCATAATTGCAACTACACCCCAAAATACATTCTGCTACTCCTCCTGAGTATGGCAATACCAAATGTGTGGGACTTTTACACAGCCTGGCCACATACAGAGGCCCAACATTGAAGTAGCTCTTTCAGGCGTTCTACAAGCAAGAATTGCACAAATCCTTTCTCAACCACCTATTACACTTTTGAAGGCCCTGGAGCACCAGGACAATGGAATTGTCCATAAAATGACCCTATTTTGGAAAGCACACACCCCAACGTATAATCTATGAAGCATTATGAGTCTTTTGAGCGGTTCATTTTTTTCCAGAAGGTTTTGGAAAATGTGGAAAAAAAATGAAAATGCGTTTTTTTTTACACAAAGGAGTCAATTTATAAGATATTTCTAACACATAGCATATACATAGCAAACATGACACCCCAAAATGCATTACGCTACTCCTCCTGAGTATGGCGATACCAAATGTGTGGGACTTTTACACAGCCTGGCCACATACAGAGGCCTAACATTGAAGTAGCACTTTCAGGCGTTCTTCAAGCATAAATTGCACATATAATTTTCTGACTACCGATCACATTTTTGAAGGCCCTTCATATATCTAACACATAGCATACACATACCAAATAACAAAAGAGTACCTGTTTTAGTAGTGCAGTGGTCCACAGAGGAGAGCATCGGTCCAGGCAGCAGGCAGGAATGAGGTCAGCGACAACAAAAGCAATCATTCAGGCAGCAGGCAGGAATACAGTCCATAGTTCGTACAGGCAGAGATACTGTCAGCACAGCCAGAGCACAGCCAAAAGCATAGCCAAAGCACAGGTCCAGGTAGCAGGCAGAGGTGTCTTAGCAGAAATATTGTGAAAAGTCAGTAGAGGTAGCAGGCAGATATATGGTCAGCACAGCCAAAGTATTGGTCCAGGCAGCAGGAAGGACCATCAAGCTTAGGGCCAGGGGGACATGGGGTAGAGGCTTCTCCCACCCAAATCGCTTTGAAGCCTCTGGGTAACCAGACCCTATTCTGGGAGAACAGAAAACGAAAAACTGTTTTTTTCTACTCAGAACGCTTTTCTGAAGCCCCTCACATATGTGAGACCCCTGTGTACTAAAGTAAATGGCCAAAAGATCAGTCCAAGTGGCAGGCAAAAACATGGTAGATTAACAGGCCAAGGTCGGTGCACGTGGAAGTCAGAAATGTGGTTTAAATCGGCAGGCAGAGGCATCGTCGGTAAACAGGCTGAGGTTGGTACACATGGAGGTCAGAAACGTAGTTTGAATCGGCAAGCAAAGACATCGTCGGTAAACAGGCTGAGGTTGGTACACATGGAGGTCAGAAATGTAGTTTAAATCGGCAAGCAAAGACATCGTCGGTAAACAGGCCAGGGTCAGTTAATTAACATGGTAGCAGGCAAATGGGGAAATGGCAGTCTGTCAATAAGGGGAACTAATATTGGATGGATGTATGATACTTTTTGAAGCACTGTCCCAGGCACAGGCCAGGTTGGGAGGGACAATCGGGACAGTAACAGGAGGTGTCTCTTCTTACTCCTGCTTTGCTGCATACACAGCATTTTTTTTGGCCTCTTCTTCCAGATTCTGTGGGGGGGATGCTAAAGGGAAAGTGTCGCTCGTGAAGACGACTCACACAATCAGAGAGAATGCTTCCTGGGACGGGATCTTGTTGATAAATGAGGGCTTCAATGATATCTTCGATATACTTGAGGTAGGAGATTTGTGGGTTTTCAGTTGGCGGATTGTCTTTTTGGTAGCAGACAAACGAATTAAAAAGGGCCATGTGAAACAAGTGAAACGCAACCTTCTTGTGCCAAAAATAGGACTTTCTTGTTGATAAGTAGGGCTGTAGCATTTGGTCATTTAAATCCACCCCCCCCATGTACAAATTGTAATCGTGAACACATTCAGGCTTGGCAATATGTCTGCCTCTTTTTTGGATCTTCACCATGGTGTCATTGTGGATGGTAGAGAGGATGTGGACATCTTTCTTGTCCCTCCACTTCATGGCCAACACTTCCTCGTTCCTCATGAATGATGATTCTCCAGATTTCAAGTTTTTGGTCAACAAATTTTGTGGGAATCCCTTCCATTTTTTCTTTTGAAGGTACCGCAGGCCAGGCTGGTATAATAATTATCAACATATAAATGGTAGCCTTTTCCGAACAGGGGGTATGCCAACTCCCAGACAATTTTCCCACTGGTTCCAATATATGTTGGGCAATCACGGGGCTGGAGCTGGGAGTCTTTGCCTTCATAGATCCTGAATGTGAACACATATCCAGTGGCTCGATCGCATAATTTATTTAATTTTAACCCATACCTGGCTCTCTTGTTTGGGATGTACTGCTTGAAGTGCAGTCGGCCAGTGAAATGTATAAGGGACACGTCAACACAAATGTTTTGGTCTGGGATGAAAACTTCTGCAAATCGCTGGGAAAGGGCATCGATTAGGGGGCGTATTTTGTATAATTTGTCGTAGTGGGGATGATTTTGGGGAGGGCACTGTGAATTGTCATTAAAGTGGATAAAACGCATTATCATGTCGTATCTTGTCCTAGACATGACAGCGGAAAATATAGGCATGTGTTGGATGGAGCATGTAGACCAATATGAATGGCCTTCGTTCTTCTTTGTAAGCCCCATATTGAGCATAAGCCCCAAAAACATTTTAAATTCTTCCAATGTTAGACGCTGCCACTGGAACATGCGGGCGTAGGAAGAATTGGGGTTGGCGGCAATATATTGGGATGCATATATATTGGTTTGATCCACTATATTCTGCATAAAATCTTCTGGGAAAAATAAACAAAAATAATCAAATTGAGAAAAATTCGTAGTGTCGGGCTGCACACCTGGCTGTGCGGTGAAAGGGGGGATGATAGCGGATCCTGAGTTAGCAGGCAACCATAAGGGGTTTGCCAGGGCATCGGGAAGGTAGGACTGGGGCAGGATTCCTAGGGTTGGCCGTGGATTTCCATTACTAGTACTGGGCTCCTCTTCCTGAGGTATGGCGCTGCTGGTGCTGGGCAGATCTCCTGATCTTGGTCCTGATCTTGGTCCCAATCGCATTCTTTTGGGAGGGACGGTTTCCTCCGGGGACTCGGACTCTGAGCCACTATCCTCCACTGGCTCATATTCCGAATCAGAATCGGATGATGAGGGCTCCTCGCTGTGCTCATCATCCGACATGGTGGACATAATGACATATGCCTCCTCAAGTGTGAAAAGCTTTTGGGACATTATGGCAGTATGTCAGTACTTATTGGTGGGCCTGCGTAATAGTACTGCTGGTGGTAGTGGTGGCGGCCTATGTGGTGGTACCGATGAAGGTATTAGTGTCAGAATGTGTGGTGGTGGTACGGATGGTGGTGGTACCGATGGCGGTGGTGGTACGGGTGGTGGTGGTACCGATGGCAGTGGTACTGATGGCGGTACTCCTAGCCTGTGTGGCAGTACTGATGGAGGTATTAGTGGCAGGAATGTGTGGTGGTACCGATGGCAGTAGTACGGGTGGTGGTACAGATGGCGGTATGGGTGGCAGCGGTACCGATGGCGGTACAGGTGGTGGTGGTATGGGTGGTGCCGGTACCGATGGCGGTACGGGTGGTGGTGGTACCGATGGCGGTACGGTTGGTGGTGGTGGTACCGATGGCGGTACGGGTGATGGTGGTACCGATGGTGGTACAGGTGATGGTACCTATTGCAGTATGGGTGGTGGCGGTGGTACCGATGGCGGTATGGGTGGCAGCGGTACCGATGGCGGTATGGGTGGCAGCGGTACCGATGGTGGTACGGGTGGCAGCGGTACTGATGGTGGTATGGGTGGTGGCGGTACGGGTGGCGGTGGTACCGATGGCGGTACGGGTGGCGGCAATACCGATGGCGGTATGGGTGGCGGTGGTGCCGATGGTGGTACGGGTGGCAGCGGTACCGATGGCGGTACGGGTGGCAGCGGTACCGATGGTGTTACGGGTGGCAGCGGTACTGATGGCGGTACTGATGGTGGTATGGGTGGTGGCGGTACGGGTGGCGGTGGTACCGATGGCGGTACAGCTGGCGGTGTTACAGATGGGCTGATTTACAGATGGGCTGATTTACAGATGGGCTGATTTATAGATGGACTGGGCTGTGTGACAGGTCCTATTTATTGGTGGGGGGGGGGGTAGAGTGGCTGTGTTGTACAGTATACAGACAAACTACACTGAGCTCACTTACTGATCCCTGATCCGAGGGACACGCGCCTTTCCCGATCCCCGCTCTGCAAGCCTCTGGCGGCGAGCACGGAGCGTGCCGCCGAATTTGTTTTGACATGTGATCGGCTGTGTCTTTGACACAGCCGATCACGTGGTAAACAGCCAATGAAATTGGCTGTTTACCGTGATCGGGGAAGCGCTGTGTCCGAGGGACACGCGCCGTCCCCGATCGCTGCGCTGCGCGCACCTGCGGACACACGCTAGGCATTATGCTGAAGGACGTCACCAAACGTCCAGTCACGATTTTGTAACCACTTCCCGGACGTCAATTTGCCATTGACCGGGCGGAAAGTGGTTAAGGGGGTTGTAAAGACAAAAATATTTTCCTCCTAAATTAAAGTCTGACAGTAGCTGATAAAGTAAAAAATGGCTCCTGGCTGCTCTTCCCTCAGAATACGGGGTAGCCTTGGTTAGGGGGGTTCCGTATAGGAGTCATGAGATGGGGTCCCAGTGCATATGCAGAGTCACCCTGAAGGGATAAGACAGGAGGATGTTAGTAGTGCATGTGCCCCTTGTGATTTCAGCATCATGGGTGGGACAGTCATGCCTGCCACCCATGTCACTCACCAACCAGCCAGCTGTCCCCATACATGTTCTGTTCGATATCTGTGGGGATGGGGCTAGGATTGTATATGTAGCTGTCATGGGTGGTGTCATGTGTTGGGCTGGTGTTGGGCTCCTGCAGGGTTGTGGTTAATTCCAGGATGGCATGAGGGGTGAATCTGAAGATGCGAGACACCTCAGAATCACTCATGCCAAAGATATCTATGCGTGTGTGATATATATAAAAAAAAGTAGATTTCTTGCGTATCTCGTTTTGGGGATGCGGAGTATCGAAACGCATGCGCAAATTTAGAATTACGCCACGCATCTCTTGTTACGCCGGCGTAATCGCTCTGTGAATCTGGGATTTCAGGCAGATGCCTTGTATGCAAGGGGCCTTAAGTTTACATCTAAATATAGATGTGAAGCACACAAAAAAAATACTCTTTTGCAGTGATGCACATTTAACATAGTCATTAACAAAAACTGAAGACTGAACTGAATTCACTGGAGTTTATTTTATTCTAAAGACTAAAAAAACTGTTGTGTAATTCACTGAAGACGGTCTTCTTTAGGTTGCCTGAATAGAGTGTACTACTTCATATGTCCAGTTCCATTTAATATATACTGTATGCTATTATAGTGAATAGCCTTGCTTTTTAAGACCAAAATTAGACCAAAAGTTTGCATGGATATTGCAATGCAATCATTTAATGAGCAGAGCGTTTATGTATGTGTTAATGTGTACAGTCATATTATTTACCAACTTTGAAGTTTTCTGATGCTAAGTAAGTCAATTTTAGAAATTACTGCTTCTACAAAATTTATCTTAGTGGACACTAGGGGGAGCCTTTAGTATGAAAAAGATATATAACAAACTAGTTTAACAGTGATTTGTAGGTGAAAGTAACCTTACTTCCCTTCAGTTTGGGGTCATAAATGTGAAAACCAATGTGCCCTTAAAGGAGAGTTCACATCCCTGTAACCAATTTTACATTATTTATGCTTCAATTGAAAGTGTCTATATGCAGTGGTGTATTAATTTGCTTTGCTTGCTGCAATGAAATGATTGTACAATTACAATAGGCAAACATGAAAAATGTAGCAAGCTTGTGTGTGTAAATATACAGTATGTGTTTGTATGTGTGTATATATATCTAGATAGATAGATATATATCTATATAGATATATATCTATATATATATATATAGATATAGATCTAGAGATCTTTATATATACATATATATATCTATATATATATATATATATATATATATATATATATATATAAATATATATATATATAGATATATCTATCTATAGATATATCTATATATATATATATATATATATATATATATATATATATACACACACGCACACACAGTGGGTAAATTATTGAACATATCTGGAGACACCTGAAAATGGCTGTCCACCGATGTTTCACATCTAATGTGAATGAACTTGAGAGGATTTGCAAAGAAGAATGGGTGACACTTCCCCAATCCAGGTGTGCAATGCTTGTCGACAGAGCTCATAATATTTCCTCCCTCACGTGCCCCTTCCCTTGACTTCTCTGTCAAGATCAATGGCACAACTATCAGTCTGTCCCCACATGCCAGGGTGCTAGGGGTAACTCTAGACTCTGAACTATCCTTTCAGGCCCACATCCAATACCTGTCCAAATCAAGCCGCCTTAGCCTCTGCAACATCTCTAGAATATGCCCCTTTTTAACCAATGACACCAACAAGCTTCTAATTTCCTCCCTGGTTATCTCTGGGAACAAATACTGCAACTCCATCCTCATTGGATTACCTTTACATACACTATCACCCCTTCAGTCCATAATGAATGCTGGTGCAAGGCTGATCCACCTTACCAACCGTTCAGTGTCCTCCACCCCTCCCTGCCAATCCTTTCACTGACTTCCACTAACCCAACAAATAAAATTCACAGTACTAACAATTATTTACAAAGCTATCCACAATTAGCCAGCTACATCACTAACCTAGTCTCAAAATACCAACCAAGCCGCTCTCTTTAGTCCTCCCAAGAACTCCTGCACTATATCTCCCACTCTGACTGTCCCCTATTCTATCCATCTTTAGACAATCCCTAAAGTATTTTCTTTAAAAAAAAGCCTATCTTGCTTCTAACTAATACAGTGTTTTACTTTCTCCATTAGCTCATTATCCACAGCTATTAACTTTTGTATCAATTGGACCTCTCTCTTAGATTGTATGCTCTAGCGAGCAGGGCCCTCTAATTCTTCTTGTACCAAATTGTAATGTAACTGTAATGTCTGCCTTCATTTTGTTAAGTGCTGCACAAACTGTTGGCGCTATACAAATTCTATATAATAATACCCAACAAGACTCCACGCTGTAATTGCTGCTTCAGCAAAGTCAAGGGTTTGAATACATAAAGTAACATTAAACCTTTGGGCATTTTCCTTTAAAATAACAAACATGTTATATTTACCCGCTCAATACCTTAAACATATGTAAACCCTTCAAGTCGAATTCTGGGATATCCCCAACCACATTAATAACTTTTCCTCTTCTAACACCTATGCTTGGGGCAGCCATAGATGGAAATTAATTTTCTACAACCATTGTATTCTCCCAGGGTGTAGCCATCCCCGCTGGGAGAACACAGTGATTATTGCTAACAGCTACAGGTAGGCTGGTTGTACCCAAGTTTATCAATGGACTTGGGTACATTCAGCCTGCCCATACATGATTCAAACTGTCTATGGCCGGCTTTACAAACCTGTGTAAGGGAGAACTGTATATTTACTTTTTTTTTAGGCTGCTCTGGTCCGGTCATTTGTCAGCCAGCGGCAGCTGCAATAGAGTGGAGAGAACACTCTGAAAATGTCTTGTAATGCCTGGGAGCATGAAATCACCCATGAGCTTCAATGGTCAATTTTTTGTTTGCGCTTCCTCCTCTCCCTTGCAGCAGAGCTGACTAACATTTGGGAGTGGAGTGGAGCGGTCCGAAAATAGGCAAGTATATACATCTTTCTTTCACAGGTAAGTAAGTGTAGGTGTTAGAAGAGTGGTGGGGACAGCTTTCAGAGTAGTTAGGGTTATCCATGAATTCCACTTTAAAGGATAAGTTCACCTTTCTACAAAAAAATAATAAAAAATGATAAATGGACATCTTTTTTCAGGTAAAAAAATGTGTATTTAATATTTTTTGTAGTAGAAGTCTGTAAAGCATTGCACCAGCGATCAGCAGATCACTGATGCCATGCAGGTCTCCTGCACACTGTCAGTGTATCTGCTTGCCCATACATCCCATATGGGTAAGCTAATACTTGCTTACAGGAAGACAAGGTGTAGCATCAATTTATTATGATTTTTTTCAGCTTCTGAGCTATTGCAAATGGACTACAGTATGATTAATCAAATCTATCTTTGCTTAACAGATTTAACATATGAGTGTTCTTTCTCCTTTTATTATTTATTTAAATACTTTAGAGTCAGCCTTACAGAAAGCAAATGGTTTCTGGTTAATTGGCCAGAACATGAGATTAAATTATCCACTCTGAGACTGGCCGGTAAAACAACACTCAATTTGAAAGGGATCACGAGATGAGATGTATTCCCTCTATAATGTCATCTGTCCCTTTGTAAACAGGTGTTTGCCCAAGGGGAGCACTGGGGACATCACTTTGTACATTTTATGGAAGAGTGATTATTGAGAAGATACAGACAACTTTATCTCTCCACTGAAGTGCTCTTGTATATATTATGTCAATCCTTTTAGCACATATTGTCTCCACTGGTCTGTAGCTTGCAAAAAAAAGGATTGGATTCCAAATCTTATGGAAGTCATTCAGCTTGACTAATGAACCCAAGCGTTTAAAATGTTGAGTGGCAGCTTGCTGTTCAGTTTTAATTAAACTGCTACTTAAGTTAGTGCTTTCTATTGTCCCTAGTGTCTTACACAACTTTCTTTTGTGTCCTACTAAAAAGGAAAGTGCTTAAGGAAAAGAGTTTGCAACAAAGGCGTTGGTCCAGAAACACACTTGTTAAACTGCTTCTTTCACTGAATGGATTATACAAATAATAAATGTCAAACTACTCTGAATTGTGGGTGTTTTTTATTTTTGGTGTGTAAAAAATCGGAAAATAGCATTACTTTTGTAATGTAGCCTATTCTGGCTTGGTTAATCTATTTTTGTTTTTATTCTTAGCTTTGTGTTACTGTATGCATGATAGAGAACCTTTGAAAACTGAGGTTCTGTATGTTCACTGAGGTTGTCGTTTCTTAAAATTCTTGTTAGCTTAATGATCCACCTGCAATGCAGTAACCTGAATTCATATTTTAGTACTTAAAGTGGAAGTCCAGTCAAATCCCTATATACCTAAACCTACTCCTACCCCCATTATAAGCCTATTCATACAACCCTGTAAAGGAAAAATGTCTATATTTACCTATTTTGAGGGCACTCTGGTCCAATCACATGATCGGCTCCTAGCGACACCTTCAGTGTATAGGTAGGGCAGCTGACAAAGGATGCACCATAGCAAGCCTATGTAATGCCATTACATAAGGTTGCAGTTATTGTCGGTGATCTCTCCTCTTGACTGAAGCCAGCCCCTGAAGAGTTCATGTGACCTGACTTGAGTGTCCACAGAATAGGTAAATATACACATCTTTCCTTTACAGGGTAGTTTGATGGGAATGGGTTTATATATAGTTAGGATTTGACTGAAATTCTACTTTAAATTTCAGTGTAGAAAGGTTTCTATGGGTTTCTTCACTCTTATTGAAGCTTTTTGAACTGCTTAGGACTAAAATTTTACTCTTGAGACTAAGTGATTATCAGTTTTGGCTAAGTTGTAGCGGTTCTCAGCTGTACGGTACCATGATCAAGAGATTGCTAATTATACATAGTGTACTTTAAGGCTGGCCAAAGATTGAGCACATTTTTACTTGGGTACATTCAGCCTAACCATACATGGTTCACATTTCAGCCGGTTCCTACTCAACCAAGATTCAAACTATCTATGGCCAGCTTAAGTGAAAATATACTGTATAACAAGGCAAAATTAAATGAAAGTTCGATTTAGGATCCTATATATAACTATTTGAGCTATTCTTCATAACAAACACAGTGGACGACACTTCACCCCTAATACACTGGGAATTCCACAAATGAGGAACCTCAATCAAGCTGGGAATACAGAGCTCACAAACAGATTGACTCTCTATTGTCTCAGATTAGAATACTACTAATCATCAATCCCATAAAAATCCCTAGCCCTCGAAAAAATTAAAGGCCCTGAGGATTTGCTTAAATGCAGTGCTCACTGACACAACAAAAGCATAACTGAGTCGATATACAAGGGCATATTATAAATACGGTAATAAACTACTGTAGGTAAAATGTTAGCCAAGCCACAGACCATGACAAGGGTGACATCAATTTACTCTTGTTTGTATCCTGTTGAATTTGATTAGTACTGTATATGTCCACGTTGTGCTGATTTGTATACAATTTATTTCTAGGTATTGATATGTACCAGTTCCACTACTATGTATAATTGTATTGAAATGCGACTCGTATGATTGGATGTTCAACCTGGTCTCGTTTTGGTCTATAAGAATTTAAACAAAATTGCTGTCATAGGTAAAGCAACATTGCAGAGGGCTGTGAAGATGGACCTCAGGCCAGGCCAGTGAAATGCACAACCTTTAAAGCCCAACTCTAGGTTCAGCAATGAATAACAAAAATTCAGTTCCCGACATTTCAGTGCTTTTATATTTTTAAGTTATTTAAATACTGTATATAGCAGGGCAGCATATATTCCTTTCTTGCCTGTGCTAGAATGATGTTGTGCACATGTGCGCAGGTGTTCCAAAGGTCTTTGCTGGTTCTCAAATACCAGCATAGTTCTCACCTAGGAAGTGCTGCCCTGCAGCACAGAAAAATAAAAGAAGTGCATTAAAAAATTGTAAGAGAGTGAGAGGGCTGGAATCAGGGACACCTTTTTTTTTAAATTCATTCATCTTTATTTTGTTTTTCTTGGGTCAGCATTAACAAATACAAAAACTTTAGTTACATCACATATAAGTAGCAGCACAGACATCAAATGAGTAAATCATAATAAAATAAGTTATATGCTATACTTAAATCATCAAGAAGTGTCATTTACCTGCTATACCCCTTGATATATCATCCCTTGTACCTCCCTTCCCCCCCTTACCCACCCTCCCCTCCCCAACTCAGTGGAGCGTAGTTCTCTTATATTACCTAACCTAAGGAGCGGTCTTGCTAATATATTCCCTTGATCTTGACTATTAACTAAGGGAGTATTCCAGGAGCAGAATATAACTCAAGGGTCTAATTGGGCGTATAGACTGACCAAGCAACTAGTCCGCTGGATCCATCATAAGCAGAGGAAGTAGACTCTTGGTGGGTCAAGACAAGCTCCGTTGTTGGGTCTCCCTATAAAGGTTCTCCCATACTTCTCAGCCATGGTCCCCACAATCTCACAAATTTGCCGTGGTTCCCTTGTCTCGTAAAATTCAATTTTTCACTGGAAATGGTTAGATTAATAGTTGCTTCACAATTTTCTACAGACGGGGGTAGATGTGCCTGCCATTTTTGAGCGATTATCTTGCGTGCCTGAAATAGGCATCTCAAAACTGCTTCTAAGTTGGCTGGGGGGGGGGGCTTGATTATCCCCTATACTCCCCAGGAGGCAAGTCTTAGCCTCTGGTTCCAAGGAAGTTCCGAAGGCTTTGTTAATCCACACAATAATCTCCGCCCAATAGCTATACAACCTTGGGCACTTCCAAACCATATTTATGAGGTCTCCTTTGGCCTTGCATCTTGGGCATTCATTATTTTGCCTCAAGCCTAATTTAAACATCTTATGGGGGGTGTAATATACTCTATACAATAAGAACAGGTGGGACAGTCTCTGCGCTGGGGCAATCGAGACTGATGCTCCTTGTTGCAAGATCTTATCCCACTGTTCGGGGGTAAGTGTCCCCCAGTCCCTTTCCCACGCCTCTCTGCTCTTAGTGGGGCCCGCTCTACTTATTGCTTTATCCCCCAGCATGCTGTACATTACTGAAATTAAGCCTTTGGGTGTCTTTGCCTTAATTACCTTAAGAAGGGCAGGAATCTGGGTCCATATAACGGTTTGTGTTCTAAATTGTGTTTGGATGGCATGACGGACCTGAAGGTACTTATAGAATGTTTTATTTGATATATCATATTCCCTTGAATAGTTAGAATCAGGGACACCTACACTGCCGTTCAGTGTGAAGGTCTGTTTTAAGTTGAAAACACCGTTTTTTATGGGCAAATAGGATTGCTGGTACATTGTAAATAGTTAGGAACAGCAACATTTCCTGCTGTTACAGCTGTTGTCCTAATCTTATTTAGGATTCCCAGCTTTTATTTTGTGGTTGAGGTGTTGCTGGAATGTACTATCTCAGTGCTACTGTCTTACGACTTTCTAAATAAGTTTTCTTAAATGGCCAACCCTTTCCCACAGTGTAAGAACAATGACACATCACAAGAAATAAACCTTTTACATTGCGCCTTAATGTTGAAATAGTCACACATCACTGAGTACCGTCCTGCCTCCTATTATGCTTTGTATTTCTTTTGCATTTGTGCTGTTATTTTAGTTTGTATTGCTCCCAATTTTTCTATCATCTATTTACCTGGCTTGAGCTTTTTAATTTGTGCTTTGTTTTTGCAATCCTTGAGATTTTTTAGAAGTCTCCTTCCTCTTATAATGGTTGTGTCTAGACTAGAGTCTGGTTAGTTTGATACAGAGTCCTTTACCTGTTCTTTTGTGTATCCCTGCTCCTTTTTTCTTCATTAAAAAAAGGGTTAAGGTTCATAATTAAAAGGGTTTAGGTTTAGTCTTCTATTCCTGTTTTTGGCATATCGCTACCTTTTGGCTTCTGATATTTACCTAGATACTGTATCTGGACCAGTGGTATTTATCCACCCCTAAGTAATACTCTGTTTTTATCTTGGTAATAACTAGGCTTGCCTTCTGAATTTTGACCTCTTTGCAACCAAGTTTTATGTATCTACCTCACTTGACTTTAAGGCTTTAAGGCCTTGTACACACGATGGGTTAAACAGAGCACAACAGTCTGATGGACTGTTTTCATCGGTCAAAAACTATTGTGTGTGGGCCCCATAGGTTATTTAACCATCGGTTAAAAAAAAAGCCAACTTGCTTTAAATTTAACCGATGGATTCCTAACCGATAGGTCAAAACCGATCGTTAGTAGGCACGACTATCGGTTAAAAATCCACGCATGCTCAGAATCTAGTCGACGCATGCTTGGAAGCATCGAACTTCATTTTTTTCAGGACGTCGTTGTGTTTTACGTCACCGCGTTCTGACACAATCATTTTTTTAACCTGTCCTTCAGACCATTCTCATTGGATGGACTGATCATGTGTACAAGGCTTTAATTTACAGATCATTCCTATACTACACCTAATGTTATACCTCATTGTCCTCTGTTCCCTTTACCTGACTGTATTTTGTTGCCAGTGGGGTAACTTGAAGGTCACATCAAGCCCAACCTTTCTGGAAAGAAGTGGCAAGGGTGAGTAACAGGCACCCCAAACCACAGCTTTAAACCCTCAACCACTGCTGGCAGTGAACATTACCCTTGTCTGTCTCTGTTTTGTCCTCTCAGATGCTTAACATCTTAATGCTGCTTGGCCCCTTTCCAAATACCCATGTTCCAACAATATTGGTGTAAAAAACAGTCCGATTTGAGTTGCAATGGTCTGCTACATGTTTTAGACATATATACAGTATCTCACAAAAGTGAGTGCACCCCTCACATTTTTGAAAATATTTAAATATATCTTTTCATGTGACAACACTGAATAAATTACACTTTTCTACAATGTAAAGTAGTGAGTGTACAGCTTGTATAACAGTGTAAATTTGCTGTCCCCTCACAATTACTCAACACGCAGCTATTAATGTCTAAACCTCTAACAACACAAGTGAGTACACCCCTAATTGAAAATGTCCAGATTGGGCCCAAAGTGTCAATATTTTGTGTGGCCACCATCATTTTCTAGCACTGTCTTAAAGTGAGGTTCCAATCACACTTAGCATTTTTTAAATGTATGTCCTTTCATCATGCGTTTTTATAATATAAATCCGGTCACTTACTATTTTACAATCCGCCGCCGCTCCGCATAGTTATTCAAAAAAAATGTCCACATCGTTGTCATTTTGCTTGTGGGCATTGTGAAGCCCACAAGCACTTACTTCCTGGAAGTCTTGGATGGGGAGTGATAATTGGGTAGCGCACTGCATCCTGGGAAATGATGACACACATTTCCCAGGAGCATTAGAGGGAGATGATGTCAGAATCCTAGGTGATTCCAAAGGCAGATTTCGTGGGCCTGCATAGTAACAGGCATTTCCAGATGAGTAAAACATTTTTTTTATTTTTTTTAGGTCTAATGAGCACAATAATGAAAAAAAAAAAATGGGATGTAAACTCCACTTTAACATTCTTGGTTATGGAGTTCACCAGAGCTTCACAGGTTGCCACTGGAGTGCTCCTCCACTCCTCCATGGTGATATTACAAAGCTGGTGAATGTTAGAGACCTTCCTTTTGAGAATACCCCACAGATGCTAAATAGGGTTTAGGTCTGTAGACATGCTTGTCCAGTCCATCATCTTTACCCTCAGCTTTAGCAAGGCAGTGGTCATCTTGGAGGTGTGTTTGGGGTCATTATCATGTTGGAATACTGCCCTGCAGCCCAGTCTCCAAAGGGAAGGGGTCATGCTCTGCACTCATGCAGCCCCAGACCATGACACTTCCACCACCATGCTTGACTGTAGGCAAGATACACTTGTCTTTGTATTCCTCTCCTGATTGCCACCACACACACTTGACACTATCTGAACCAAATACGTTTATCTTAGTCTCATCAGACCACAGGGCATAGTTCCAATAACCCATGTCCTTTGTCTGCTTGTCTTTAGCAAACTGTTTGCAGGCTTTCTTGTGCATTATCTTTAGAAGAGGCTTCTTTCTGGGACAACAGTCATGTAGACCAATTTGATGCAATGTGCGGCATATGGTCTAAGCACTGACAGGCTGACCCCCCACCACTTCAACCTCTGCAGCAATGTTAACAGCACTCATACATCTATTTCCCAAAGACAACCTCTAAATATGTCACTGAGCACATGCGCTCAACTTCTTTGGTTGATCATGGCGAGTCCTGTTCTGAGTAGAACCTGTCCTGTTAAACTGCTGTATGGTCTTTGCCACCGTGCTGCAGCTCAGCTTCAGTCTCAGCCTTCGCAATCTCCTTCTAGTCTAGGCCATCTTTATGTAGAGCAACAATTCTTTTTTTCAGATCCTCAGTGAGTTCTTTGCCATGAGGTGCCATGTTGAACTTTCAGTGACCAGTATGAGAGAGTGAGAGCAATAACACCAAATGTAACACACCTGCTCCCCATTCACACCTGAGACCTTTTAACACTAACTGGTCGCATGGCACCAGGGAGGAAAATGGCTAATTGGGCCCAATTTGGACATTTTCACTTAGGGGTGTACTCACTTTTGTTTCCAGCGGTTTAGATTACATTACATTAATGGCTGTGTGTTGGTATTTTTTATTTTTTTTTTCCAAAAAAATGTATTGACATTTTTCAAGAGTTACATGCAAAGTAAGTTAACGAGTCGAGGAACAAAGGAAATTGTACAAAGTACCAACGCCGGAAAACATAGTTAACAATAGACACAGTACATATCCACATTTAGCGGTAAGCATTGATGGGTGCTGGATTTTCACAAAAGAAAAAAGGGGGGGGGATAATTGTTTGCCTCCCCCTTGATGAAGAGGACTGGAAGGATCCTAGTAAAGCCATACAGGAAGGGGGGGGGACTTTGAGGGCAGGGAGTTCTATCTGATACAGGGTGCACCAGTAACGGTCAACATACATGATGGGGGATATAGTCCAACTTGGAGGGGAAGGGAGGGGGGGTGCACCGAGAGAATGTAGTCAATTTTGAACAAAAAGAGAGGGGAACCGTGGAGGCGACCAAAGTAGCAATAGTCAAACAGGGGTGGTAGAGGGGGTGTCTGGGGGGGCATCCTCTGCTGAGGTTGATGGTGGGGCAGATTTTGAAAACGAGAAGGAGTAATGATCGAAGGTTTCCAAGTCTTGTTGGGACAGGTTCACGTGCATGAAGGGTTGCCAGATGGAAAGAAACCGAGCTTTAGCAGTGTCCTTATGGAAGTCTGTGGTGGCTCGTTCTTTATAGAGGAGGAGAAGGATGTCCCGTTTAATTTGGGAAGTAGAGGGGGGATGTGGGGAGGTCCAGTTTCTCAAAATGGCTCGTTGTGCGACGAGTAGGCAGAGCAGAGGCCAATCTTTGGAGGCATGTGAGGAGATTGTAGGGATGGGGGCAGGTGAGCCAACCCGTTGTGATCGCTGGAGCAACAGAGGATCCCAGTAGCCGAAGATGAGGAGGAACGGGTAGCTTGAGTAAGGTGATTTTGAAAATGTAGGCCAGCACCTGATCCCAGAACGTTGAGATGAAAGAGCAGTTCCAGAAACGGTGGGTCAGGGAAGGTCTGGGATGATGGCATAGCGGGCACTCCGCGCTGCTTGGGTCCTGGGAGGATCGAAGGAAAGGGATGTGGGCCCGGTGGAGAATCTTTAACTGGGTTTCCTTCCAAATTTCATTTGGGGTCAGTTTCTGTACTTTGTTGTAGCCTTGTAGTAGCTTGTGTATCAGGTCATCGTCTGGAAAGTCTTTGTGTTGAGGTATTTTGAGGGGACAGCAAATTTACACAAGCTGTACACTCAAAAGTGTAATTTATTCAGTGTTGTCACATGAAAAGATATAATAAAATAGTTACAAAAATGTGAGCGGTGTACTGACTTTTTCTGAAATTCTGTATGTATGATTAGAATACAATACTTTATTTTGATCAAAAGCTTACAACATGGTTAGTGATTATTGTTCAACAATGACAAAAACCAGTAACGGCTACTTACGGTACTTTTTTATGTATCCTTTAAACTCTCTTTAATTTACTGCTAACAGCTAATCATTCCTAAATTGCTTACCTTGTTCATATACTGGGGAAAAGAAAACTGTGCTTGTTCAGTGGATAACTAGCAGGCAACTAAAGTGTTATACTACACAAATACAAGAAAAAGGAAAAACAAGCTGCGCTAATAAATTTAAGTAAATAAAAAAGTGACATAAAAGTGACTGTGCTAAACGTGTGAATGTATAAACACAAAAAGCATGAATAAATGGTGAAAATCAGACACTTTCAGTAGGTAAACAGAAAATGACAAATTCATATGGATGAAGTGAAACAAAATAAAGTCCATATGGGTGAAGTATCAAGGATAAATAAGTCCCAGTGTGATCCAAAGGGAAATTTTAAAGCTTCAATCTCCAAGTGATGCAGAAGATTACAGCAACCCGAAATGTGCTTATAGGAAAACACCTCCACCTTAAGGAAACACAGCCTCTTACCAGCTAAAATTGATCTCTTCTCACAGGAGATCAAAAAACGCATGTATGCTGATTGTATTATCCACCGTGGAAAGCGTCTCAACCTCAATCAACATGTGTTGCAGAATGCGCCATAAAAAAGGAAGAAGAAGCTCCCATAGCATAAAATCCGACAAATTTATTCAAACAATAAAAATTGCGCACTTAGGCCCAGATTCAGAAACGACTTACACCGACGTATCTCCTGATACGCTGCGTAAGTCCATGGATGCGCCGTCGTATCTATGCGCCTTCTTCTTGAAATTAGATACGCCTGAATTTCGGCTTAATCCAACCGACGTAAGTCTCCTACACCGTCGAATCTTGGGTGCATATTTACGCTGGCCACAAGGGGCGCTTTCATAGATTTACGCGTCGAATATGTAAATGAGCAAGATACGCTGATTTAAGAACGTACTTGCGCCGTCGCTGTAATCTACGCAGTTTACGTAAGGCATACGTCCAGCGTAAAGTTACCCCTGCTATATGAGGCGCAAGTAATGCAAAGGTATGGGCCAGGGAACGACGCCGTCAAATTTTACGTTGCATACTCTGTTTACGTAGTACTACGTGAGTAGGTTACGTTCACGTCGTAGGCGTATCTTAGGCAGCTATTTCGACGTAACTGTGAGCATGCGCACTGGGATGTGTCCAAGAGCCGAAGCGTGCGCAGTTCGTTTTTTGAAGCTCAGCCCATCATTTGCATGGGGTCACGCTTCATTATAATACAGTGCCTTGCGAAAGTATTCGGCCCCCTTGAACTTTGCGACCTTTTGCCACATTTCAGGCTTCAAACATAAAGATATAAAACCGTAATTTTTTGTGAAGAATCAACAACAAGTGGGACACAATCATGAAGTGGAATGAAATTTATTGGATATTTCAAACTTTTTTAACAAATAAAAAACTGAAAAATTGGGCGTGCAAAATTATTCAGCCCCTTTACTTTCAGTGCTGCAAACTCTCTCCAGAAGTTCAGTGAGGATCTCTGAATGATCCAATGTTGACCTAAATGACTAATGATGATAAATAGAATCCACCTGTGTGTAATCAAGTCTCCATATAAATGCACCTGCACTGTGATAGTCTCAGAGGTCCGTTTAAAGCGCAGAGAGCATCATGAAGAACAAGGAACACACCAGGCAGGTCCGAGATACTGTTGTGGAGAAGTTTAAAGCCGGATTTGGATACAAAAAGATTTCCCAAGCTTTAAACATCCCAAGGAGCACTGTGCAAGCGATAATATTGAAATGGAAGGAGTATCAGACCACTGCAAATCTATGAAGACCTGGCTGTCCCTCTAAACTTTCAGCTCATACAAGGTGAAGACTGATCAGAGATACAGCCAAGAGGCCCATGATCACTCTGGATGAACTGCAGAGATCTACAGCTGAGGTGGGAGACTCTGTCCATAGGACAACAATCAGACGTTTATCCATAAAGTGTCATTTAAAGTTTGCCACAAGCCACCTGGGAGACACACCAAACATGTGGAAGAAGGTGCTCTGGTCAGATGAAACCAAAATTGAACTTTTTGGCAACAATGCAAAACTTTATGTTTGGCGTAAAAGCAACACAGCTCATCACCCTGAACACACCACCCCCCACTGTGAAACATGGTGGTGTCAGCACCATGGTTTGGGCCTGCTTTTCTTCAGCAGGGACAGGGAAGATGGTTAAAATTGATGGGAAGATGGATGGAGCCAAATACCAGACCATTCTGGAAGAAAACCTGATGGAGTCTGCAAAAGACCTGAGACTGGGACAGAGATTTGTCTTCCAACAAGACAATGATCCAAAACATAAAGCAAAATCTACAATGGAATGGTTCACAAATAAACATATCCAGGTGTTAGATCAGCCAAGTCAAAGTCCAGAACTGAGTCCAATCGAGAATCTGTGGAAAGAACTGAAAACTGTTGTTCACAAAAGCTCTCCATCCAACCTTACTGAGCTTGAGTTGTTTTGCGAGGAGGAATGGGCAAAAATTTCAGTCTCTCGATGTGCAAAACTGATAGAGACATACCTCAAGCGACTTACAGCTGTAATCGCAGCAAAAGGTGGCGCTGAAAAGTATTAACTTAAGGGGGCTGAATAATTTTGCACGCCCAATTTTTCAGTTTTTTATTTGTTAAAAAAGTTTGAAATATCCAATAAATTTCATTCCACTTCATGATTGTGTCCCACTTGTTGTTGATTCTTCACAAAAAATTACAGTTTTATATCTTTATGTTTGAAGCCTGAAATGTGGCAAAAGGTTGCAAAGTTCAAGGGGGCCAAATACTTTCGCAAGGCACTGTATATCACGCCCACTTCCAGCCCACTTCCATCTACTTTGACTTACGTCGGCTTGCCCGGACAACTATACGCTACGCCGGCTCAACGCTGAGCGCATTTTATTTGAGAATAGCATACTTGCCTCTTAGCGTTGTGACGGCGTAGCGTAAAGACGATGCACTACGCCGGCATAAATATACACCGCTCTACATGAATCTGCCCCTTACAGTTCTTACAGTTAAATGCGTGTACAGATCGAGCCCACCGGCTCCTCGATTCGCCTGCCCATGTCTTCCGGGTACAGAATGAGCGCGGTGTTGTTCTGACGTCACCGCGCTCATCTGTACCCGGAAGACACGGGCAGGCGAAACGAGAAGCTGGCCGGATCGATGTGAGAAGAGATCAATTTTAGCTGGTAAGAGGCTGTGTGTCCTTAAGGTGGAGGTGTTTCCTATAAGCACATTTCGGGTTGCTGTAGTCTTCTGCATCACTTGGAGATTGAAGTTTTAAAATTTCCCTTTGGATCACACTAGGACTTATTTATCCTTGATACTTCACCCATATGGACTTTATTTTGTTTCACTTCATCCATATGGATTTGTCATTTTCTCTTTAACTACTGAAAGTATCTGATTTTCACCATTTATTCATGCCTTGTTCATATACTGTATCCTCCAGTTTTTTGCTTCATAACGCTGACACTTTGCCGCTAAAAGACCTCAAGCTCAACATGCCTGACTCCTGAAGTTTGCTTTTTGTGTCGTAGCATGACACCAGTCCTTCATCTACTTATAACAAAGAATAGGAAGTGATAAAAAAAACAATTGACAGCTAGTAACGAATAGTCAGTACTTGCAATCAGCCTGGGGAAACCCAAAATAAGATCAGCAGAAATTGTTGTGAACCACCAAATCTTTGCCGACATTCAGCGAATCAGTGCGATTTGGGTCGAATCCTGGTTCGCTCAAATCACTTTACGCATCGCTAGTGTTTGTTAACAAAGAAGTGTTCCAAATAATTTTTGGCAAAGTAGAATCTACAATTGTTACATGTGCTCCTCTGGTTCCAGAATAAAAGGTGCTCAGTTGTCTTTATGATCCAAAATCTGTTTTATTTTACTCTAACATAACACATCTTCCAAGCTGGAAGAGAAGAGGCAACATCTGTGTATTCTCTAACACTGCTTGTTCTACATTCCTCGAGGACACCATGAGTAGTGTTAAAAGCTTGTCACACTTTCTTATATGCATTTTATAAAACATCATCAGGATTGTATCTGCAAGTTATATATTTCCTGGGAGTATGCTTTTACAAGCTAAATATAATCTGCAGATCATTGTAATGTTATATGGAATTATCTGCTATTTTTCGTGTTTCAGTAGTGTAATTTTATGCTAATGTGGCTTTAAATTTAATATATTTACTGTATAGCTAAAGTTCTCATCAACTTTAATGTGTATTTTCACTTTTGTAGTCAAATTTGAGAAAACCCACTATATGTATCTTATAGCCTCATACACACGGCCAGTTTTCCCAGCAGGAGAGCATTTGGCTGAGAATCCCGGCCGTGTGTATGCTCCCTAGTAGTTTTTCCGTTTCTCTCTATTTTCTCATCGGGTTTCCCGGCAGAGTGTTTTCTGCCGAGGAAACCGATCATCTGTTTGCTTACCTGTCCAAAGGTAAACCCGCACATGCTCGATAAGCCTTTGACTCATGCGCGGTAGCATAGAAGGCATAGTGTAGGGTGTAGCAAGATGGCGGCGACAGCAACTAATGTTCCTGCTATTCAAAAAAACAGTGGTTCTTTATGCACGCCTTGGCAAGAAAAGCTTGCCAGGAATCCCGTTAGGAAAAGCAATGTTTTTTTTCCCGATGGGGTTCCTGGCCGTGTGTACAGGGCCTTATGTCTTCCCATTTACACAGAATACAAAAAAAATTAAATATTATACAGTATTTAGATGTTTCTTTGGAGAAGATGTCATGGCTGACTTCAAGTATATCAAGTATTAACATACAATTCAAAAAGCCAGGCTTATAAAACCGTTAACCCTTTGTTTACAACTGATAATTACGATGTGCCTGCTCAGTAGAGATAGGGTTAGCAATAGCAAACACAGCTACCCTGGCCCCTCATAAACAAAGAGAACGAGTAGAATTTTACAGTGCTGGAATTTCCAAAGTGCAATCAAAGGGTTACTAATGCTGTCACCTAATTTCCCCCCTCCCCAGCATCTCAAACTCACCTTTACTCATCCACTTACCATTCCATTCAGCTTCCGGGAGCAATGTGAAATACACTTTTGAATTTGGGTGAGCCTATTAGTCGCTTTTATATAGTGATAAATAGTGTTGCGCTACTCAGTCATATATCTTCAGTACATAAATTACTACCAGTAGATATATCACTGAGTAGCACAACACTATTTATCACTATATACTGCTTTTAGCGTGAGAACACATTGGGGGTTATTTACGAAAGGCAAATCCACTTTGCGCTACAAGTGCAAACTACAAGTGCAAAGTGCTCTTGAAATTGCACTGAAAGTGCACTTGGAAGTGCAGTCACTGTAAGTCTGAGGGGTAGATCTGAAATGAGGGGAAGCTCTGCTGATTTTATCATCCAATCATGTGCAAGCTAAAATGCTGTTTTTTATTTTCCTTGCATGTCCCCCCCGAATCTACAGCGACTGCACTTCCAAGTGCACTTTCAGTACACTTTCAAGTGCACTTTGAACTTGTAGTGCAAAGTGGATTTGCCTTTCGTAAATAACCCCCATTGAGTGTTTTTGCTGCAACTGATTAAGAGATTCATATTGTCATTTAGCCCCCTTTCACACTGGGGCGGGAGGTGCGATGGCAGTAAAGTGCCGCTATTTTAAGCGGCACTTTACCGTCGGAATTGCAGCCGCTAGTGGTGCGGTTTTACCCCCTTCTGCTAGTGGCCGGAAAAGGGTTAATACCGCCCGCAAAGCGCAGCAGTATAGCCGCGGTTTCCCATTGCTTTCAATGGGAAGGAGCGGTGGGGGAGTGGTAAACTCACCGCTCCTTCACCACTCCAAAGATGCGGCTAGCAAGACTTTTGGAGTGGTCCTGCTAGTGTCTTAGACCCCTTTCACACTAGGGCACTTTGCAGGTGCTATAATGCTAAAAATAGCGCCTCCAAAGTTCCCTGAAACAGCCACTCTCTCCAGTGTGGAGCGGTGAAGGAGCGGTGTGTTTACATCTCCTCCACCGCTTCTGCCCATTGAAATAAATGGGCACGTGGCTGTACCCCGGGCAAAGCGCCTCTGCAGTGGTTTTAACCCTTTCTCGCCCACTAGCAGGGGGTAAAAGTGCCCTGCTAGTGGCCAAACAGCGTCGCAAAATTGCCTCTAAGGCACCGCTGCAAATAGCGACGCTTTACTGCCCTAGTGTGAAAGGGGCCTTACTTATTTATTTTTATACACTTTGCAATTTAATGGTTATTGCACAGAGTTTTTGTTTTTTGTCATGTTAATCGTTTACTGTCTCTCATTTGCCAGTGCTTCTGCCTGGCAGTTGGGCCAGGGCTGTCACTTGCGGGTAAAGAAGGAGTCTATAGCTTTGTGTAAGCTCCAGAAATTTGGTTCGGGGATCTTTCTGCCTAGTTTCAGTAGCAGAAGGGAGTGGCGTAGCAGAGAATAATTGCGAGTATATGCTAGTGAGAAGAGGATTTAATTGACCCTTTTATTTACCCTTTTACTTTGCCCTGTATGGGATTATTTTCGATCCTACGAACCATTTTTGTGTTTACAGGCTTTTTTCTTCTAAATTTCCGCTTTATCACAAAACTGTAATATGTGTTTCTGGACAAAAAACTATTTTAGTAGTTAAGGCGGCCATACATGGATCAAAATTTGACCAGTTCAGCAGTGCCTGGCTGAATTTCAATCCATCTATGGGCAGGCTGGTTGTACTAAATTCAATCTACCCATCAACTTCTGTACAACCAGCTGGTCAGGTTTTTCACAATCGGCCAGTGCCACCCAATATAGTCAGCAGCAGTAAACAGTGTATTCTGGCAGCAGGGAGATCTCCCCACTGTCAAAACGCAATAGCTCAGCAGGAAGGACTCCTTTATCAACATCAAGGGGTAGATTCACGTAGAGCGGCGTATATTTATGCCGGCGTAGCGCATCGTCTTTACGCTACGCCAGCACAACGTTAAGAGGCAAGCATGCTATTCTCAAAGAATATGCGCTCAACATTGCGCCAGCGTAGCATATAGTTGTCGGCTTAAGCCGACGTAAGTCAAAGTAGGTGGAAGTGGGTGTGATATATTATAATGAAGTGTGACCCCATGCAAATGATGGGCTGAGCTTCAAAAAACAAACTGCGCATGCATCGGCTCTTGGACGCATCCCAGTTCGCATGCTCACAGTTAAGTCGAAATAGCTGCCTAAGATATGCCTACAATGTGAACGTAACCTACGCACAGCCCTATTCACGTAGTAATACATAAACGCCGTACGCGACGTAAAATTCAACGTCGTCATTCCCTGGCCCATACCTTTGCATTACCGGCGCCTCATATAGCAGGGGTAACTTTACGCCGGACGTACGCCTTACGTAAACAGTGTAGATTACAGTGTTGGGTGCAAGTACGTTCGTGAATCGGCATATCTTGCTCATTTACATATTCGACGCGTAAATCTATGGAAGCGCCACTTGCGGCCAGCGTTAATATGTGCCCAAGATCCGACGGCGTAGGAGACTTACGTCAGTCGGATTAAGCCAAAATTCAGGCGTATCTAATTTCAAGAATAAGGCGCATTGATACGACGGCGCATCCGTGGACTTACGCGGTGTATCAGGAGATACGTCTGCGTAAGTCCTTTCTGAATCCGGGCCCAAGTGTCTGGATAGGGGAATTGATCATTTTTAAATGAAAAAAAAAAAAGACTAATGTATCAGCCAGCCTTACAGTACAGAGACAAAAGATATTTGTTTTTATTTCATCTTACTGTAAAAAAAAAAAATTGGTCGTCTGGACATTTTCTGCTCAACTAAGTAGTGACCACAAGAGGGCTATTTGTTCCTCATTGTACTTTGCAGGAACAGCCTGTGAAAGTCTCAATTTAATACAGTCCCGGGGGTAATTTCAGGTTTCAGGGTTACCTATGTTTCTTTTTCCTGTGGATGACACATAAGTGAATAATGTGCCGCTCTACCAAAAACCTCTCTAAAATCTCAATGATGTGCTTCATTCAAAGCATTATGCATGTCTGAGGTTAGTGATGATAACGTGGTTTAACAACTGCAGGCCCTTCTGGACATTTCCATCCCTCCAAACACAGCCGAGTCTGAAAGTAAGTAAGTGTTTTCTGCTGTCTTTACTCTCTAGAGTGGGAGACGCAGAATATAGTAAATCCATTATTCTTGTCCATTACAAGAGACCTTTGATGTTCTTTTCAGCAAATGTGGTACACACACATTTTAGGTAGACAGTCTGGTTTCAGTGAGAAAAGGAAATATTCATACTCCCCAATTGTTAGGGAAATTTTTAATTTGCTGCAGACCAGAATTGTTTAACTTTAGATCTCGCTGCACATGAATCCAAACCCAAATATACAACTAAAAATGCCTCGAAGGGGAATTAAAAACTCATGTGGTTATTTTGGTTTGGATACATTTCTTGGCTGCTCGGGCCACACTAAACAAACTGTTCTTTACTTTGTAGAAGCGGAAGCCATATGGAGCAATGTACCTAAATATGAGATATTTGAAAGGCTTCCGTTTCAGCGCATTATCTGTGAACTAGGAGGTATTAGCTTCTCTTTACTATGGGTCAGTGACTCATTGTTCCCTGGGTTACTTCAAACTGCTTCCATCAACGTGTCCAACTTCAACCTCAAGTGGAGTATAAACATTTACATCTTTCAGCTATACTGCATATGTATATGGAATCAGCATCCGTATTTTAAGGCATGTTTCACTGAATGTAACATGCACACTTGTGGTTAAGGGCTCCAATACCTGTGTATTTTCCTATTACCAACTGCATATCTGTGGCATTGCAAGAAAAGACAAGGGGCGGAATGGCCCTTGTAATCTGTCATCACCTGTCGCTTCATCATAAGGAACAGGAACTTACATCCAGCCAGCTAGAAGGAAATGGAAAGCATAAGATGACATTCAGCCCTTCTTCTCTAGACAATTATAGACCATGGTAAACAAACAATATAGTTACCAGCAAAACCAGGCTGAGTTTATCTTTTAACATCCTGTACACACCCAAAAGAGGAAGATAGTTAACATGACATACAATGTCGATTATTTACTACAGTGTGTAATTTTAAGAATTAAGAGTAATGCCCCATACACACGTGCGGGATTTCCGACGGGAAAAGTTCCCGTCGGAAATCGGAGGGGAAAGCCGAGAACCTGCTCGGTCAGTCTTTCCCCCATACACACGAGAGGTTCCCGAAATGAAAACTGCGATGGAGCTTTGGTCGATGTATGCTCCATCGCAGTTTTTCCCATAGTAAAACTGGCTAAAACCGCCAGGCAAAAATCTGCCGGTTTTCCTGGCGGGAAAAAAGAGAGCTGGTTGTCTTTTTTTGTCCGGCATTTTTTGGGCAGTTTTCCCATCGGAAAAACTGCAAGGAGCATACACACGGCCGGGAAAAGCTCTCCTCGTAGTTTTCACGCCTGGAAAACCGGTTGTGTGTACAAGGCAAAAGACTGCAGATGGGGAGTCACCATGTAGACATTGTATGGTGTCCTTCATTCTGGGGGAGTATGGCAGTGATGGCCATGCTCTCCTGGGGGGTTTGCGAGTGTGCATATTGTGCACTTACTATGCAAGGGTAATGCCTAAATGATGATGTTCAATGCTTGTTGTTATTGATGTGTGAAAGAGACTTTGCTTTAAAGGGGGCTTATATTCTTTGAATAAAAAACAATTGCATGGATTCCAGGTTTTTCTAATTTTACCATAAGAAAGAATTCACTTAAAGGTTATCTGGCCAACTGCCAATCAGGAGGTTGGAGGAGGCTAAAAAGGGACAGTCAAGTTCAGAGGAGAATGAGCAAAGTAAGGGGAGTTTGAGGCTGGAGTTTAGCAGATTTGGTGGCTGGTGATGGATAAGACTTCTTTGCTCCCATGAATTCCCCAGGGAGTGAAATGGACTTTTGCCACCCACAAACTGGAGAGATACTATTGAAGAAATTATGTATTTGAAGCTTAGTAGGTCTTGACTAATGGCAGAGGAATCTAACATCTGCCTTAATCTACATCACGCAGAGGAAAACCCTCACTCACAAAGTAGTTGTAAACCCTTACATATACCCACTAAAGTGACAAGCCCTTGGTGATGCACAAAGATTAAACTAATCTTCCTACAAAAGTTATATCTGTTTATCTGCAGCCGCTTTCTTTTCAACAGTCTTCTAAAACACACATATCAAATGCTATTTCTGAGCTTCAACAGGCAGAGACCTGATGTCACACACTGCACAGCATAGAGCAAGGAGTCAAGTATAACCTGAGACCTGAGTGAAGAGAATAGACACACCCCCCTCTATACAGTCTCATGGGGTTGTAAACCCTTACATAGGCTCACTGAAGTGACAATCCTCAGGTGATACACAGCAATAAAACACATCCTCCTACATACATTGTATCTGCTTTTCTGCAGCCTTGTTTCTTCTACTTCCTTCTAAAACACATATCAAATGCTATTTCTCAGCTACAGTAAGCTGAGGGCAGGGATCTAATGTCACACACTGCACAGCACAGAGCTAGGAGCTGAGTGTGACCTGACTGGAGGGCCCTTCCACACAGTCTCAAAAGGAAACATGCACAGCTGAGATTGTTCGTTGCCTCTGTGCTGGAGGGATGGCGGGCCGTCCCTATGATTCTGTGATGTCAGCATAGACCAGAGATCTTCAAATTACAGCCCTCCAGCTGGCATAGACTGACAAAAATGAGTGATGCAGATAGCATAAGGAGAGAGCAGACAGAAATTCCATTAGGTGCTTTGGAGTGTGGTTAGTACACAATGTAAAAGGTATGCCTTGTTCGACGCTCATGCCCCGTACACACGTACGGGTTTCCCGGCGGACTTTTTACCGCCAGGAAACCCGAGAGGAAAGCCAAGAACCGGCTTGGCAGCTTTTTCTCTCTACAACTGCCATGAGAGCCTTAGCCGGGTAAACCTGGCCGTGTGTATGCTCCACCGCAGTGTTTTCCATAGGAAAACTGCCGGGAAAAAGAATCGAGGCAGGAAAAAAAGAGAACATGTCGGGAAAACTGCCATGGAGCATGCACAAGGCCAGTTTTCCCGGCCAAAAGCTGTCATGTCACTTTTTCCGAAAACTGGTTGTGTGTATGAGGAATCAGGGGTTTACTAACACATTAATACAGCCTGTCCCCCACTGGACTCTGCCACCTCTTGGAAGGCCTACTACAGTTATGTCATAGTCAACTAAAAAATAAATATTTGGATGATTCTGCCTACTTATGTCTGATTGTCTAGTATTATCTTTACTGGATTAATGAGTATTTAGAAGAAAGAAAGAGTACAACCCCATACTTACCTGTTTAAAGGTGACAATGCAGTATTTAGAAGAGAGAGAGTACAACCCCATACTTACCTGTTTAACCACTTCAGCCCCAGAAGGTTTTACCCCCTTCTTGCCCAGGCGAAATTTCAGCTTCCGACACTGCGTCGCTTTAACTGACAATTGCGAGGTCGTGCGCCGTGGTTCCCAAACAAAATTGGCGTTTTTTTTCCCACAAATAGAGCTTTCATTTGGTGGTATTTGATCACCTCTGCGGTTTTTATTTTTTGCGTTATAAACAAAAATAGAGCAACAATTTTGAAAAAAAAAAACAATATTTTTTACTTTTTGCTATAATAAATATTCCCCAAAATATATATATAAAAAAAATGCAATAAGCGTTTATCGATTGGTTTGCGCAAAATTTATAGCGTTTACAAAATAGGGGATAGTTTTATGGCATTTTTATTATTATTTTTTTTTACTAGTAATGGCGGCGATCTGCGATTTTTTTTATTGGGATTTGTGACATTATAGTGGACACATTGGACACTTTTGTGACATTTTTGGGACCAATCACATTCAAAGCGGCGGGTGCACGCACGCGCTGCCGGCGGCGTGCGCGCGTCCCCTAGCGGCTTTAAAAGACAGGACATCATATGACGTCCTGTCAGAACAATGGAGTCTTCCGCCTGCCGTCATTTGACGGTGGGCGGATGACAAGTGGTTAAAAGTGACAATGCAGAAATCAGCTTTTGAATCCTAGCTCCTAAATTAGACAGCATATTCTCCCCCTTGCTTTACATAGTAGATCCTTTTCCTGGTGGCTAATATGGACAAATTACACTAGTGTTGATGTAATAAAATAGACTTTCATACAAATATAAATCACCCTTTCTGGTTTAATTAGCAATATACAAATAAACACAAAGAACAGAAAAGAACTAATCTGTTGTAAAGTAGGTCTGAAAGTGCCCCCCTTATGCCTCGTACACACAACCGATTTTCCATGTTTGCTTTTTATCGTGAAAACTGGCTGTGTGTATGCTCCATAGCAGTTTTTCCGACGAGAAAACTGCCCGCAAAAAATTTAGAACCAGCTCCCTTTTTTTCCTTCGTGATTCCCGGCGTTTCTTTTCCCGCCGCAGCAACGGCTCGTGTGTATGCTTTTCCGAGGGAAAAAAACATGCATGCTCAGAATCAAGTATGAGACAGGAGCGCTCGTTCTGCTAAAACTAGCATTTGTAATGGAGATGGCACATTCATTATGCTGTAACAGACTGGAAAGCATGAAGACTAAAAAGCGCGAATCGTCTCTCACCAAACTTTTACTAACACGAGGATCAGCAAAAGCAGCCCAAAGGGTGGCGCCATTTGAATTGAACTTCCCCTTTATAGTCCCGTCGTACATGTTTTACATCACCACACTTTAGTCCGGTGGGATTTGCCATGAACATCTGTATGCAAGGCAGGCTGAAGAGGAAACGTCTGGAAAATGTACGTTTTTTTCCTGACAGGAAAACCAGTCATGTGTACGAGGCATAAGCCTCTTTGTTTAGTTTGTAATGGACATGACCAAAAAAATCCTAGCCTCTTGGTACTGTGAAATGTAGAGCCTTAAGGCCCCTTTCACACTGTGATTATTCAGCACCATTTCCCTAACCAAAACTTGAAAGTTGCAAAATGTTACTGCGATTTTGACATGATTTTGCCCCGATTTCAGGGAATGCCTGACAAAAAATGTCGGTCTTTTTTAGTTTGTTTAGCAAAAAATAAAAACCCCAGAGGTGATCAAATACCACCAAAAGAAAGCTCTATTTGTGGGAAGAAAATTATAAAAATGTTGTTTGGGTGCAGTGTTGCATGACTACGCAATTGTCATTCAAAGTACGACAGCGCTTAAAGCTGAAAATTGTCCTAGGCAGGAAGGGACGAAAGTGCCCGGTATTGAAGTGGTTAACTACTGTACTTTAAAGAATCTGGGTTGTTTGCTGTGACTAGTAATATACTTCCAAATCTTTTGTCAGTACTTAGGCCCCATTCGCCCCTGAGCGTTTTGTAGCTTGAAGCCTGAAGCTACAAGACACTGGAGGAGAAAAAGTTATTATTCTCTTTGGAAATTGTTCATATTTCCACTCCAAAACGCCTGAAGCTCAAACAAGTTCTGAAACTTCTTTTTTTTTTTTTGGACAGATTTCCGCTTTGTACATTGGTGACCTTTTGACCTGTACAAAATCATAGCAAAATTGCGGCAAAAACGTGGTAAAATCGTGTGACTTTCTGCCTAAAAAGGTGTGAATGGGGCCCTACAGATAAGGATACTGTTCTTTCACTCACAGGTACTACTCACAGATACACTGATTAGGACAAAAAATAAATAAAGTTGTGGCACTGATTACAATGAAAGCCAAATCTCGTATGCCACGTACACACGATAATTTTTCAGGTTGTAAAAAACAATGTTTTTTCAGGCTCTAGAAAAAACAAAGCTTTTTTCAACTTGATCATTTAAACGGCCTTGCCTACACACGATCGTGAAAAAAAAAAATGCTCTAGCGCGGTGACGTACAACACGTACAACGGCACTATAAAGGGGAAGTTCCATTTGCTGCTTTAGCTGATTTTGTGTTAGTAAAAGACGATTTGCGCTTTTCTGTCTGTTACAGCGTGATGAATGTGCTTAGTCCATTTTGAACGGTAGTTTTACCAGAACGAGCGCTCACGTCTCATAACTTGCTTCTGAGCATGCGCGGATTTTTCACGTCGTTAAAGCCCACACACGATAATTTTTTACAACCCGAAAAACGAATACGTTAAAAACGTCATTAAAAAATAGAGCATGTTCGAATTTTTTTTTGCCCGTTTTTCAGAACCCGAAAAATGCTCACACACGATCGTTTTTAATGACATAAAAACAAAGTCATTTTTTACAACCTGAAAAATGATCGTGTGTATGCGGCATTACACCCCCCTCTTTATCAATGACAGATCTTCCTATGTATGGTCAAGGTTAGACACATCTAGAAAATAGCATTTGTGAGCTATCACTTGCTGTAATAATATTACATTTTGTTGCTGCATTCATTCTTAAAAAAAATATCATAAAAAGGTAGATGCCATACAAATGCGATATTAGGATAGATATTACCCATCAGCACTGGTTGGGAATACACATAAAGAATACCATGTGAGAAGTACTCTGTAATTATTCACAGGTGTGAAAGTGATGTATATTCATTTTATACAGACTTTTATTAGTTCCACAATGTCAGCTTTTATAGAGCACTGGTGCCATGATGATTGCTTGTTCTTTAATATGCACAAACAGGTAAAAAGTGAGAAGTCTGTTTTTGATGTATACAGCGTGCAGTGCCATTTATGACCTTGGTCACTGAAATTGATGTATATTAAATTACTAAAACATTGCTTCATTTTGTGTATAACTGGCAAGCAATTTCTTTAATCAAACTAAAATATTTAAATAGATGATTAGATCTTTGGGTGTAAAAAAATGGTTGCCTTAGGCGGCGTACACACGATCGGATATATCCGATGAAAACGGTCCGCGGACCATTTCCATCGGATATGTCCGATCGGGAGTTTGATCCGATGGCGTGTACACACCATCGGATCAAATTCCCCGCCGCCGGAAGGCGCGGTGACGTGGCGGTGACGCGGCGGTGACGTTGACGCCGCCGCGTCACCGCAACAACACCGCACCAGGAAGTAAAACACTTCCGCGCATGCGCCGAATCCATTCGGCAGCGGCGCGGCGGCGGTGGGGGCCGACATGTCTGCTGGTAAGTGTACTAACCAGCAGACATGTCGGGCGGACAGATCCCCACCGAAAAGATTTCAAAGCATGCTTTGAAATCTGTCGGGTGGACAAATCTGTCCGCTAGCCCATACACACGAGCGGAGATGTCTGCTGAAACGGTCCATCGGACCGTTTTCAGCGGACATATCCCCTCGTGTGTACGCCGCCTTAGTTTTATTGCTATTGAATTTTTTTGTGAAGTTGTGTTTCCTGGTCTGTTTCATATATCCTGGTCGGTCTGTTTATTATTCAGCACCATTTCCCTAACCAAATTAAAACTAAGAAAGGTCACATTAAGCATTGTTCTCTAAGCTTACGTTCACATTGATGTGATTTGGCACGTGATTTGTCAAATCGCATGCCAAATCGGCGGCTATTGCCGGCACAGGAACCGTCTGAATCGCAAATGAAGTTTTCTGTACTACTTTTGGTGACTTTGGTTACGAGTTCAATAGACATCTGACATCTGAAATTGCCCTTAAACACAGTCAGTCAAATGTGAACGCCTCTTCCTACTGGTTGGCAAATTTGAAGAATTAATCAGATGATGTGAAATGGTACCTAACCACTAAAAAATCTCAAGTCCACATACTTGACACAGTGTTATTTTGTTTGATATTTCTGCAACTAACATCTTAGGACCCATTCCCAACTATGTGTTATGGTTAACCACAGCAATGCATCATGCATGCTTTCATTTTTAGGAGCACTCTAACAAAAGTAAAGCACCTGCTTTTCAGCATAACACAATGCATGGTAGTACACTATTGCAAATTGTGGTGCACTTTGCCAAAATAAAATTGTGTCTGTCTTATGTTCAGTATAAAATTGTGTATGTACAGCCCAATTTATTATAAATTCATTATCTGCCTTAATGCAGCACACTTTACTGCACCATAGCAAAGCAGATAGATCAGAATGGGCCTGTGCTGGGAGTCACTTTGGCGATTCGTGGAACTCAGCTTACCTTGTAGAGCTCTGGAAACTCTGTGTCCAGCTTCCCCAGCCCCTCCTATGTGTAAATCACTCAGGGTAACTGAGAACCCCACTATGATTTTTGCTAGTCGGACTCGCTGTACAGCCACACTGGAATGTTGTATATATGTGCATGCTGTGTGTTGTCTAATGCTGTTGTGGACTCTTTGCTGGGATAGTTTGGGGTGTGGTTGTATTCAATTGTTTTATTGTGTCTTTCTGCCTTGGAAGAAAAGTATATTATGGTATGTGTATCTCTGTGAAGGGGGGATTCCTCCAACAGCTCTCCCTGCTGATAAGACTGTTTATTGATGAGAAGTTTGAATACACCTGACCTGTGTGTCTATTGTCATTGGACAGTTTACCCCACCCTGAATTCTAGGGTGGGGGGAGTGTCTCTGAGTTATATATCTGTGTAACATGTGCTTGAATAAAGAGAGTTTAATGTTTTTCACCCTACACTGAAGTACGGCTGGTGACTGGGTGGGCTAAAGGGTCTTGGATAGTGCTGGTTCTGGACAGAGAAGGGATTTACAGGGGACATAGTCCTGTTGAGGACAAGGGTTTGTCACAGGGCCCAAAAAGTACAACTGAAGGTTCCTGTACAGCAATAGAGGCAGTGCTACCAAACCAGAAAGCAGTGGGACGGCTAAAATAGTAACATGCATGCTGAAATGCCCAAAAAAACATAAAATCTTAAATAACTAAAGATTTTATTATTTTATTAGTTATTTATATAGCAGCAACAATTTACTCAGCACTTTACAGACACTGCATGAATCAGAGGATGAAGACTGCACCCCTTCCAGTGTTTGACCTAGTTAATAGATGGTTGCTTGTGAAGACTGTAGTGGATGGCTCTGCACTAACCACAGTGAAAGGATAAGACGTCATCAGCACTTTGTTTCATATACAATCTTTTACTAACGCAATGTCACATTAGTCAAGTAAGCCAACATTTCGGGGCCTCACAAGGCCCTTCCTTAAAGTGATTGTAAAGGATCAATTGATTTTTGCACAAAGCAGCCCTGATCCTCCTCTTTTGGGTTCTCCCGCAGGCCCTTCTGGCTTCTCTTGCCTTCCTAGCAATCTTTGCTAAGTGTGAACTCGCGCAGGCCTCGATCCCGAACTGCACTGTGTGTTCCTGTTAATACACCCAGTTCCACATGTCCCCACCATACTCTCTTGTTACTGAATTTGATTGACAGCAGCAGGAGCCAATGGCACCTGCTGCTCTGAGTCCACTAATGAGGGATAGAGAGAGCAGTGCTGCTGCTCTAAGGCACAGCGCTGGGTTGAGATCCGCAAGCTCCGGCAAGTGTTTAGTGGGGGCAGGTGGGAAGCTGCACCTAAAAGCAGAGAATGCATTAAGATAAAAAAAACAGTTGTCTTTACAACCAATTTGGGTGGCACAGTGTCACTATGTCGGTTTGAGGAAAAGACCTTCTGTGGCTCTGAAATTATGGCTTACTTGGCTGATATGACATTGAACTAATAAATGAGTATATATTTTTTCCAGCATAGTGCTGGTAACATCTCATATTTTTACATACTGTCCCTGCTTTCAAGGATCTTATAATCTAAAGTCCCTATCTCACATGCATACATACTCACACATACAAAAGCTGAATACACATTATACCATTTTTGTTGTTCAATTTCCTTTAGATTTACTGTTCAACTATGTGGTGCAGGGGCCTGCCTGATTGCATACAAATTGAAAGTGTTTAGGTTTGACCTAATATTATATGGTTTTGGTAAATCTAAAGGAAAGTTGTACAAGAAAATTGTATAGTGTGTAGCCAGCTTAAGGTCAGTTTTTAAAAAACAAACAAAAGCAAATTAATGTGGTGTAATGTCTTTGGAATGTGGGAGAAAACAGGTGTACCCAGAGAAAAACCCATACAAGCACAGGAAAAACACGCAACACGATGCAGACAGTGTTTCGGGACCCTAGTGCTTCAAAGCAGAAGTGCTAGCTACTAAGCCAAAAAATATATTCACTGCAACATTTTATTATAAGTGCACTCACTGTTTTCTCTTACACCCCTTGAAAAATCCCACAAATACTGGTAGAACCTGGAAGTGAAGTTCACCTAATGCAGCTGCTGTGGCGGTGGAGCAACAATGCTGCACTGCTCTTGAACTGGAAGCTGTGCCTTCTTGCACTACTGTGAGTCTAAGTGGGGCATGGGTTTGCCACTGTAGCTTGTGAGTCAGCACCTGGCCTAACCTAGTTGTACTGCCCACTACTTTCTGGATTGATAGCAATGCTTCTGTTCTGAAATCCTCCACTGGGAGCTGCAGTGTCTGGAAGGGGAAACGGGGGACACAAATAAAGGAGGATTTGGCTCAGTCAGGGAAGGTAAAAAACGTTTTTTGTTTATATTATTAGGCTTGTGCATGACAGTAATTGGATCTTCTACTTGTTATACAGGTTCCTTTATTTGTATTTTTATGAATGCAAAATGAATGTCTTACTTTTATATCTGCCTTGAGTTTAACTTTAGCATTATCATGTGGTTTCAGAAGTAATTGTTGTTTTTAAATCTGCAGGTTACAATAAATAATACCCATTGAACTTGCCATGAAGGTCTGTCTTTGTTCAAGCACTTCCAGTTATAGTATAAAAATTCACTTTTCTGTCTCCCGGTTGATCTCTTGTGTTGTCACCCTTTCATGCGATGTTCCAATGGAGACTTTGATAAACAGTGCTTTAGCAAAGTGTCATTCAGTTAAGGTGTAAATGTACTTTTGGCACAGTTGACAATAACGTTGTGATGGAACGACTTGGGCACCCCACTTAGGTGCTTCCTCCCAGTGTGCAGAGGTGCAAAGTTGAATGGGAAGGAGAGGTTGGAGTGCAGAGGTTAGAAGAGGAGGGGTTTGGGGGACAGAGGTTAGCAGATAAGTTTGAGGGGCAGAGTTGTACTGAGAGGGAGATAAGAATAAAGAGATTAGTAGAGAGATGGAGGGGGTACTGTAAATTACCTATGATACATCACTGGTCAGTGTAAATGTCTCAATAAATTGGTGCTTGATGCAAATACTCCTGTTGTGGTCATGTAAATGTCCCAGTTCCATTGAGGATCAGTGTAGGGTGCCCCCTTACATTTGTTGTCAGTGTAGAAATATTATTTTGTTATATTTTATTAAATATTTTAGTACACCATTTGGTTCAGGATATTTTTTTATTAGCCTCCTATAAAATCTAGGTGTGTCTTACGGAACAATAGTTTGCTTATTAGGTGAAGTGGACACAATACTAGCAGACAGACAGAAACAATAGGTGACCCAATTAACAATGGGAGAGACACAAACTTATGTATTCTGTCCACTAGACGCGTCATCAGAAAACAAACAATGTCCCAGCAGTCTGATACAGTGGGATTTCATTTATTTTCATAGATCTCTTGAGGATTGTAGTCAATAAATATTTCTGTCCCAAATGAAAGAGCCTCTCCAACCCAGTCCGATGTTTTTTTTTTTTTTTAAATCAAAAAGATGTTTATCATAAAGAAGCCAAAGGGCACAGACAGTACAAATAAGCGACCATAAGAAAAGGCCAAGTACAGTACATTGACAGTTGTATAAAAACAAGGAGCATAATACAACCACAATATTATTACTGAAATAGGCACCATGTACAACTTTCAACTCGCCCTTCGCTATATCTTCCAGAAGGAGGAACAAAAATACAAAACAGTAAAACAGAAAGGAACATTTTTTTAAATAAAAACAAAAGCAAAACAAAAATCTGCTCAACCTGACGATACCCGCCAATCATTACTCAAGTCACCTGACCCGTTAACCCCTTGTCCATTAACTGTAGGAATTGACCGGAGTTTAAAAATTTGTCTACCTAAATCCTTAGCACTGTAGCAGTCTGTTAAGAACTAGTTGTGGAGGAGCTACGTCCGGAGAACCCAACCAGTGCTGCCAAATCTGTTTAAACTTTCTAGGAGATTTTCTGTGAGAGTATGTATTCTTTTCGCGTATAAGAATCTTATTCACCGCCTGGATCCACTGCCGGCTCACCAGAACCCGGGCAGACAGCCAATAACTCGCCACAATCTTCCTTGCCAAATAAAGTAATCTGAGCAGGGCAATATAGGTAGGAGGAGATTACAAGTCCTCGTCCAAACCTCCGAGCAAGCACACCAGTGGATTCACAGGCAACTAAACTTGATATGTAGAATTAATTAACGCAACTACTGCATTCCAATATCTCACAAGTTTGGGGCACCTCCATAGCATATGGAGAAAATCTCCCGGGTGAGCCCGACACTTAGGGCATATGGGGGTGTCACTTCTACCCCAGCAATGTAACTGTACGGGAGTCCTATACACTCTGTGAAGAATGAACAAGTGTGACAGCCTCTGTGCCGCAGACACTGACACCAAGGGACCAGTCTGCAATATTTGTTCTCCTCTCTCCCCATCAATAAGCTCAATATCTCTCTTCCACTTCTCCCTACAGGGCAGAACGTAGAGCTGCACGATTAATCATCAAGAATCGTTATCACAATCTTTTTCCCGTTGCGATTCTTGATACAGGGTTTCACGATCTTTGACATGAAAATAATTTTCTCTCTGCACTTTGGTATGCAAAGAATTTCCTGTCTGCTCTCAGCCAAAATTCAGTCTGGCAATCTGCCAGGTCTGGGCAGCCTGCCAAGTTTTGAAAACATTGCATCTTTTCAAAGGAATAAACTTCTTCTGTATGTAAATTAGGAATTTTTAACGACTTAAACACCAAACCTTTTTCTGACAGCTCTTTTCAAGTTAAAATCATTATTTTTTTTTGCTAGAAAATTACTTAGAACCCCCAAAGATTATATAACTTTTTCGTAAAGACCCCAGAGAATAAAATGGCGGTTGTTGCAATATTTTATGTTGCACTGTATTTGCGCAGCAGTCTTTTTAAATGCATTTTTTTTTTTTGAAAAAATTACTTTATTAAATTTAAAAAAAAATAGCCAGTAAAGTTAGCCCATTTTTTATTTTTTTTGTATAAATGTAAAAGATTTTACGCCGTGAGAATCGCGAGAGAATCGTGATCTTCATTCTAAGCAAAAAAATCGTGATTCTCATTTTGGCCAGAATCGTGCAGCTCTAGCAGAACGTCAGGCTCTTGTATATGGGCTAACAGCTGTTGGTAGGTTCTAGAGATGATACCCCTATAGATAATGGGAATCACTTAATAAAGGGAACTCCTCTTTCAGCCTCTCCTAAGGTTTAAGATCTGCCCCATCAAAGATTTGGAACAAGTATTTAAATCCAGCTGCCTCCTATCGAGAGCAACCGCAAATTTTGACAAGCTCAGCATAAAACCTATTACGCCAAATGGGTGTACTAGATAAAAATCCTGTGAGTCCTATTCTCCGTTTAATGTTACTCCACAGTTTCTTAAAAAGACAGACTGTAGGACACGTTGCAGGGGCAGCAGGGAAACTAATCTCCATATGGGATAATGCAGAATACGAAGTGTCAGGGTCTATGAGCAAAGCTCTAGAGGGGTCGGTCACAGTCAGCTGATTCCACCCTGTGAAATGTTGCTTTTGAGCTGCATAAAAATAGGTCTAGGCATGGAGGACAGCCATCCCACCCTGATCCTTAGGATACTGTAGGGTAGCAAGTTTAATTCTGGCCACTCGATTGTTCCAAATTAGGGACCTAAATTGGGAGTCCAGTCCGATGTTTACACAACCTATGTATGCGTTCGCTTTTGCGTGCGAGTGCAAAGGGAATGAGGGCACTTTTAAAAAAAAAATATTGTTTATTTTATTTTAATTTCGATTTTTACACTTCCCATTTCATTTTTTTATTTTTGATCACTGAATGTAAATATACCTTGTAATATAAATAGGACATTACAGGTCCTCTTTACAGAGAGATCTGGGGTCTATAAGTCCTTAGATCTCTCCTCTATGTTGGAAAGCATGACATAAAAAAAAGTTGATCTGCCGGTGCCAAAAATAATGTCGCTTCTGTCCCCGGCCAGCTCTATGGTAAACCGCTGCCGCTGGCGGATTCATTCTCCAGCTCCCTGATCGCATAGTCAAGCCGGGAAAAGCACTGGAGGGGGGGGGGACGTCCCATCCAACCACCTGCAAAAGCAATCAAGCAGCCAAACAGCTGCTATGATGGCTTTTACTTTGCAGGGAATCATCTGCTGAAAAAAAGATATCTGATTGATGCCTACAGCTGCAGCATCATTCAGCTATCACCACTCAAAGTCCAGGACATCATATGAAATTCCTATGGTCGCAAAGTGGTTAATGTAGCAATGTTTTAAAATCCTGCGTTTGAGACCAGAGGAGTAGTACTTCACATGCTATGTCTCAAAAATGCACTCTAATAAATGAAAAAGCAGAGGTTTGCATAGGTCTTAAAAAATTGTAGAGGTTGGATATTTTAGAGTGATGTCCAATTTTAGTGATCAAGGTTTTAAGTCTGGTGGTGGTAACATAAAATACTCTGTGATTGTTGGATGCATGGTCAATATTCCCTTGTATGGGCAACTTAGAGCTTAAGAATAAATGTCTGTTAACATAATCATTTTCCTGGCTAGCTGAGTTCAGTTAATTGCAAGTTTGAAGGTGATACGTAAGCTCCTGCAGGAAGTCTGCTTCATAACTGTGCCTCTGCAAAATATAAATATAAGAAATATGTTTATACCTGGAATTATATCTGGCTTCCCGTTTGGTTCTGCAGCGTTTTTTTTTGCAATTACATTTATTTTTGCAATATAATATTAATCCTTTGTATACTCCATCCAGTTACAGAGTTTATTTTCTTCTATGAAAGCTGGCTAGAAAACAGTTCACAGTCCAAATGCTGTACCTCTAAGTCTGGAGGTGACGCTAATGATTTCAAGATCAGATTTTTTGTATTATTATTTTTGGGAAGATATTTCTTGTACTGAATCTGTTTTTCTTTCTTGTTAATCTCAGAAGATTCACAGAGTATGCATATTTATAACTACTACACAGCAAATACCACAAATGGGGCCAGATGGAATTCTTTCCTAATACTTTTTATATTATTTAATCGCAAATAAAAGAAAGCTGCTTAGTGGTTTATTGAGTAATGGAAGGCTGTTTACATTAAACTGTAACTTTGAAAAATGTGTGCTGCAAATGTGAAAAATATTTTCCTTTGCAATTTGTTTTGGTGCTACTGTATCTGTTGTTTGACCCTCTCGCAAACTTCCTAGGAAGCTGGATTAGTTTCAAGGCTTTCGGTTGTGAAAATGATATTGTCATTGTTGGCACACGGTAAGTTAGTTTAATTGGGTTAGGTGGGAAGTCCACCAAAAGCATTGAGTTTAAATAAATATCAGTGGTTTAGTCCAGCCTTCTGAGTCTTGTAGGTCATGGGAATACTGGTGGTGAGATCTATGCACCGATGTTTATGCTACCACCACTTCAAAAATTATAAAATGACCAGCTGTACTGAAGATTATCTGTTATTGAGGCCCATACATTGCTGATTGCCATCCAAAGTTGGCACAATAGCATCATTTGGCTTACTTGTATCTAGTGCCTATTGAAAACTCTAGATTAGCTAAGGTAGACTTCCTCTTTGTTGCATATAATTAAATTTTAGCCTGAAGCCACACGACAGGTTTCCCGGCAGGAAAACTGGCAGATGAGCATTTGGCCATGTGTATGCTGACTAGCAGTTTTCCTGACAGGAAACCACCCTGGAAAAATAGAGAACCTGCTCTCTATTTTCCTGTTGGGATTCTTGGCAGAGTGTTTCCTGCCAAGAAAACTGGTCTTCTGTATGCTTACCTGTCCGAAGGTAAACCCGCGCATGCTTGATAAGACTTTGACGCATGTGCAGTAGCATACAAGGTTAGTGTAGGGTGTAGCAAGATGGCGGCGACGGCATCGAATGTGACGAGTGCAGGCTCATCGTAGTCGGTTCTTTTGAGCGGTTCTTTTGAGTGGCCATCTGTATCAGCTTGCCAGGAATCCTGTCAGGAAAACCAACGTTTTTTTCCTGATGGGATTCCTGGCCGTGTGTACAGGGCTTCAGAACCCACTCACATGCAAGAATAAAATCGTGCGAGTTCAGGTTTAAAACCGCTGGGTATCCCGGCGGGAAAATAGAGAGCAGGTTCTCTATTTTCCCGCCGGGATTCCCAGCAGTTTTTCTGCCTGGAAAACTGCGAGGAAGCATACACACGGCCAGTTTTTCCGGCCAAATGCTCTTCTGGCAGTTTTCCCATCGTGTGTACGAGGCTTTAGTGTGAACCTAGGCTTAATGTTAAACAAAGCCTCCAGTTATCTCTATATCTATAAGCATTGTGACGAAATTAAAGTTCACAACACAAACATTGAATTCTTAGCACTTAGCCTGACAGCCCTCTAATATAATCAACCAGCAGGTGTTTCTAAGCTCTTGACTGAAGCAGGACTCTTGATATGTCAGGATAGTCTCAGTTTTTGACATTTTTCTTTCCATAATCATAAATGAGTGATTTGCAAACCGTACAAGTGAGCAAAACCACTGCAGCTTTATTCATTTTTATCTGCTATACTGTAGTTTCATTGGGTTCAGCATTTCCACACAAGTGCATGCTTGTGAACATTATCTGAACTTACTATGACATGAGTTTTAGTAGTTTTTGTATTTGTGCTGTAAATGGAGGTTGGTGTCTTGTGCTTGCAATATTATTTTTAATATTATTATAGGTACTTGTATAGCGCTGTCAATTTATGCGGTGCTTTACATATATATTGTACATTCACATCGGTCCCTACCCTCAAGGAGCTTACAATCTAAGAACCCCTAATTCACATTCGTATACTAGGGCCAATTTTAGACAGAAGCCAATTATGTAGACATATAGGGGGTCATTTACAGAAGGCTAATCCACTTTGCACTACAAGTTCAAACTACAAGTGCTAAGTGCACTTGAAATTGCACTGAAAGTGCACTTGGAAGTGCAGTCGCTGTAGATCTAAAATGAGGGGAAGCTCTGCTGATTTAATTATCCGATTATGTGCAAGCTAAAATGCTGCTTTTTATTTTCCTTGTATGTCCCCCTCAGATCTACAGCGGCTGCACTTCCAAGTGCACTTTCAGTGCAATTTCAGTGCAAAGTTGCCTTTAGTAAATAATCCCCATAGATTTTTTTGGGTATTTTAATTGTTCTACTAATTATGTGCATCTCCAAAGTAACTTTTTATGGAGCCCTAAATGTGGTACCTGTTTTATAAAATGGTCCATGTAACCTTGCTTTTTAGCAGCTGAAGAAAATGTATTTATGTGTTGAAAAAATACTGCATGGCGAAGACAAAGATTTACATAAAATTCAACATGTCTTGTAGTTGTCTACGGTGGATGAAGAGCAGTATCACATATGGATGCTTTCAGTTTTCATAGAGCAGTGTTTGATCTCAAGAAGAGCATGTTTCAAGTTGTCAGACGGGGAGGGAAATACCTGCTCCTCACAGGTGCCTTTCCAATCCTTATCAACCATGAATCGAATTCTCACAACCTTAACATGTCAGAAATGTCATAAACAAGTCGCCCATTCAGCAGCTAAAACACCAAAGTGCTATATAACATCACAGATCACATACACATATCTTTGATGATCTCCCATTTATTGTGATTTCCATGGCATACATCCAGTGGGGATAAATGGAAGGTGCAAGTTCACTTTCCCAGTGCTCACTTTCCACTATACTTGCTTATCTTGTGCTTGGCACATCTCTCTGCTAATATAACAGCAGCATCTGCAACAGATTCATTTTAATTCACTGGCATGTTCCATTCTGTATAATTTGCTACAGATGTTACATTAGTCAGATAAGATACATGCATACAAACGTGTACAGTATGTAATAAATATATTTGTTTTACCTTTCAGTAGATGGGGTGTGTGCAACAATTCAGTGTGAATATACATATGTCAGGCAGGCCCAATGAAACACAATAAGCTGTCAGGATGCAACCCGCACTAAAATATTCCTACTTGCTAAAAGTTATAGTCAGGTTTTAACTGCTTGCCGACCGCCCGCCCGCCGTCATATTACTGTGGGACGGTGGCACTGTTTCGCGAGAGCACGTAGCTCTACGTCCTCTCTTTTTCGGCCACTAGGGGGCGCGTGCGCCCCCCCCCCGAGTCCCGCACGCGTGCCTGGCGGGTACGATCCCCGATTGCTCTTTACAGAGCAGGGAACGGGAGCTATGTGTGTAAACACATAGCTCTCGTTCCTGTCAGCGGGGGAAACGCTGATTTTCTGTTCATACAATGTATGAACAGAAGATCAGTGATTTCCCCTAGTGAGTCCACCCCCCCCATACAGTTAGAACACAAATAGGAACACACTTAACCCCTTCCCTGCCCCCTAGTGTTAACCCCTTCACTGCCAATGGCATTTTTATAGTAATACAAAAATGTGTCAAAAGTGTCCGATGTGTCCGCCATAATATCGCAGTACCGAAAAAAAACGCTGATCGCCGACATTACTAGTCAAAAAAAAATATTAATAAAAATGCCATAAAACTACCCCCTTTTTTGTGAATGCTATAAATTTTGCGCTAACCAATCAATTAACGCTAATTGCGATTTTTTTTTACAAAAAATATGTAGAAGAATACGTATCGGCCTAAACTGAGGAAAAAAAATGTTTTTTTTATATCTGTTTTGGGGATATTTATTATAGCAAAATGTAAAAAATATTGCATTTTTTTCAAAATAGTCGCTCTATTTTTGTTTATAGCGCAAAAAATAAAAACCGCAGAGATGATCAAATACCACCAAAAGAAAGCTCTATTTGTGGGAAAAAAAGGACGCCAATTTTGTTTGGGAGCCACGTCGCATGACCGCGCAATTGTCAGTTAAAGCGACACAGTGCCGAATCACAAAAAGTGCTCTGGTCTTTGGACAGCAATATGGTCCGGGGCTAAAGTGGTTAAAGATATGTCCTATCATTGTCTATGTATTAATAATAATTTTTAATTCATGTTATGTATCTATGCATGTAAAGTAATATTGAGGTAGCATCCCACCATTAAAAGAATTTATATAATATATACAATATGTCTCAAAAGTGAGTACACCCCTCACATTTTTGAAAATATTTCATTACATCTTTTTATGTGACAACACTGAAGAAATGACACGTTGCTACAATGTAAAGTAGTGAGTGTACAGCTTGTATAACAGTGTAAATTTGCTGTCCCCTCAAAATAACTCAACACACAGCCATTAATGTCTAAATGGCTGGTGGTTATGACTAAGGCCTTATAGGCTGAAACACGTCAACCTTTCCTATTTGCGTTTGTCTACTGTGGCTTGTCAATAAATAAGTCAATTGTTTAAGAGCAACGACCGGAGTGCAGATCATCTTTTCCTCATTATTCTACGCAGCCAGCGACTGTGGATCGTGCACCAGGGAGCTTTGCTTTCCATGTGATGTATGGGTAGTAGCACTGACTTTTTTGTTTGTATTAATGTCTAAATCTCTGGCAAGAAAAGTGAGTACACCCCTAAGTGGAAATGTCCAAGTTGGGTCCAAAGTGTCAATATTTTGTGTGGCCACCATTATTTTCCAGCACTGCATTAACCTTCTTGGAAATAGAGTTCACCAGAGCTTCACAGGTTGCCACTGGAGTCCTCTTCCACTCATCCATGATGACACCACGGAGCTGATGGATGTTAGAGACCTTGTGCTCCTCCAACTTCTGTTTTAGGATGTCCTACAGATGCTCAATAGGGTTTAGGTCTGGAGACATGATTGGTCAGTCCATCACCTTTACCCTCAGCTTCTTTAGCAAGGCAGTGGTGGCCTAGGAGGTGTGTTTGGGGTCGTTATCATGTTGGAATATTGCCATGTGGCCCAGTCTCCGAAGGGAGGGGATCATGCTCTGCCTTAGTATGTCACAATACATGTTGGCCTTCATGGTTCCCTCAATGAACTTGTATCTCCCCAGTGCCAGCAGCACTCATGCAGCCCTAGACCATGACACTCCCATCACCATGTCTAATTGTAGACAAGACACACTTGTCTTTGTACTCCTCACCTGGTTGGCGCCCCACACGCTTGACACCATCTGAACCAAATAAGTTTATCTTGGTCTCAGACCACAGGACATGGTTCTAGTTTTCCATGACCCTTAGTCTGCTTGTCTTCTGCAAACAGTTTGCAGGCTTTCTTGTGCATTATCTTTAGAAGAGGCTTCCTTCTGGGATGACAGCCATGCAGACCAATTTGATGCAGTGTGCAGCATGTGGTCTGATCACTAACAGGCTGACCCACCACCCTTTCAACCTCTGCAGCAATGCTGGCAGCACTCATACATCTATTTCCCAAAGATAACTTCTGAATATGACACTGAGCATGTGCACTTAACTTCTTTGGTCGACCATGGCGAGGCCTGTTCTGAGTGGAACCTATCCTGTTCATGGGGATGAATAGACTGTCCGATCAGGTCCACCTAAAAAACTGACTGAACCCAAATGGTCATGTGAAAGGGGACTACAAGGGAATTTCTCTCACAATGGGAAGATATCTTATCACTTTCTGTTGAATCTTCAAGACAGAAAATAAAGGGAATCTCCCTAATGAGACAAAGATTGCAAAAACTGACAGTCAAAATAACTTTCCCCATCTTTATCCAAAATTAAAAATTGGCTTTAGATTTGCTTTAAGGACAGGGGATCGGTGCAAATCTTTGTAGCAGGTTTCCTTTGGGACATTTAAATAAAAAGGTTTTGTCAGGTTCAGGCCTCAATCACATTATCTGTGGTCACCTTTAGGTCCCTGTATTTCTAGGGAGAATATAAGCTGGCCAGAATGAATTTTCATAACTATTTCATATGATACCCTGAGGTGAAGCTGGTATCAAGGCATCGTTTGGCAGACAAATGAGTCCCTAAAATTCAGCATCTGTCTGATGTTTGTGGCCAAGCTTTATATAGAACATATGAAGTGTGCAAAAGAGATTATAAGCGTCTGTGGTATTTCAATGATCTTAGCAAACAACCATTTTCTGGCATCTATGGGTGGTTTAAGGTGAAAGGGTTATGCATTCGTACTCATTTAAAAAACATTTTTTACCACATAGACAAAAAAGCTTAGATAAGCTGTATGTCTGACGGGCACAAGATATATTATAGCGCTACTTTATTAAATGAGATTATAGTTAAACACAGAGACTGAGTCATAGCAGATACAGAGAATGTTAGTGACATATTAAAGCAGTTTGTATATTAAGAAAGAACTCCGGTCCATACACATACTTTTGTATAGACCCCAATTGTAGATCTGTATAGGTCTTTAAACATAATTTTTTAAAACTGTTGTCTCACTTTCTGATGCTTAGAAGCCTGCTGATATGGTAACAGAAATTTTCATTTAATATACTTAGAAGTCTGTGAAAGCTATAGGGCTTGATTTATTAAAGGCAAACTGACTGTGCACTTTTACAAGTGTAGTTGCACAATTTTTTTCCACTGCTTATTGAATGTAGTGAAGCTCTGCTGATTTCCATCATCCAATCATATGCAAGGAAAAATTCATTTTTTTTTATGTTCTTTGCACAAGATTGGGTATTCTTTACAATGTAAAGCTTCACCGCATTTACTAAGCCCCAGTGTGCATTTTGGCAGCAAATTTAAATTTAGTTTTAGTCTAATGCTGCGTACACACGACAGTTTTTCATAACGATAAAAATGCAATTTTTTAAATTGGTCATTAAAAACGATTGTGTAGGCTCCAGAGCATGTTTCTCGTTGTGAAAAATGGGCATTAAAAAATGTTCACGTCGCCGTTTTTCACATCGTGAAAAGCGGTCGTGTGTACGCTTTAACAATGAGGAAAAAAACACGCATGTTTGAAAGCAAGTTATGAGACGGGAGCACTTGTTCTGGTAAAACTAGCATTTGTAATGGAGATAGCACATTCGCCACGCTGTAACAGACTAAAAAGCTCGAAGACTGAAAAGCGCAAATCGTCTCTCATCAAACTTTTACTAACACAAAATCAGCAAAAGCAGGCCAAAGGGTGGCGCCATCCGAATGATACTTCCCCTTTATAGTGCCGTCGTACGTGTTATACATCACCGCACTTTGCCCAAGCATTTTTTTTTTCATGATTGTGTGTATGCAAGGCAGGCTTGACAAGAATCGCATCGAGAAAAACGTTGTTTTTCCCATGACATGGAAAATGGTCGTGTGTACGCGGCAGGGGCGGACTGACCATTGGGACTTTCGGGCACTGCCCAAGGGCCCCATGCCACTAGGGGGCCCCATCAGGGTTGCCAGGCTCAATAAAACCAGGGACAGTATAAAAAAATCTGTGTTTTTTTTTACATCTGTCCCTGATATGTCTTAACCCAACATGCTTTTGATGTGAAAATCTTGAGATTTTAGCTGCCCTGCCTCTGTACTGCCTCCTGGCGTGGTGGCCATCTGTAAGCCCAGGGGCCCCATAATCTTCTATTGCCCGGGGGCCCCATGGGTTGTCAGTCTGCCCCTGGTACGTGGCTTAAGTCTTAGGACTAAAATGGCATTTTAATTTTAGTCCCATTTTAGTCTTCTGCAATTTTTTAGATTTTAGTAGACTAAAATGTCCTACATTTTAGTCGACTAAAACTAATTTTAGTTATTTAAAATGTAATGGGTGTAATACAATTGTAATGCATTAGTTAACATTTCTCTACAATTTCCAAACTCATTATATACTGCTAAAGGGAAGAAGCAAATACCGTATTTATCGGCGTATAACGCACACTTTTTTTTCCCTGAGCGCCGTCGACATAGACCGAGCTGAGCCGAGTCTACTGCACACTCGGCTAGGCTCGCCTCCACCCGTAGCTATGCGAGAGGAGCCGAGAGGAGCCGAACACACAGGAAATCCGTCTCTGCACAGCTCGACCTAGGCACCAAACTCAAACACACAACGCCGGGCAAGGTGCGGATAGACACCTCCAAAGCCGTGGACGGACCCTGCGCAAGGCCACAGACGAACGCCGGACAAGGTCGCCTATGGACACTGGGCAAGACAGCAGACGAACACTGACAAGGCTGGACGGACCCCGCGCAAGGCCTCAGAAGTTTTTTGCTTAAACTTCCCTTCTAAGCTTAGGGTGCGCGTTATACGCCGGTGCGCGGTATACGCCGATAAATACGGTATGTTAGTATTTATGGTATTGAGGTATAAACATTTTAAAGTCAAATTTCTATTTAGTTTTAGTCTAATACCGCATACGCACGATCATTTTTCGGCATGAAAAAAAAAACGTTGTTTTTCAGCATGTCCATTAAAAAACCCAGTTTAAAAAACAATGTTGCCCACACACCATCGTTTTTGAAAAATGATTAAGGCCTCGTACACACGATCAAATCTGTCTGCTGGAAACGGTCTGCTAGACCGTCCCAGCAGACAGATTCGATCGTGTGTACGGGCGAGCAGACGGATTTGGCCACCCGACAGATTGGAAAGCATGCTTACCAATCCGTCGGCTGGGAACCCGTCCGCCCGACATGTCTGCTGGTTAGTACGCTAACCAGCAGACATGTCTTCTCGCACACGCGCCAAATTGTTTCGACGCATGCGCGGAGGTATTTTACTTCCTGGTGCGGTGACGTGGTGGCGTCGTCAACGTCACCGCCACGTCATCGCGCTGTCTGCTGGCGGGGATTTTGGTTTGCTCGTGTGTACACGTGAGCAAACCAAAATCCAAACAGACAGATCTGTTCAAATCGGTCGGTCCGACCGATTTGAACAGATAGATTGCCTCGTGTGTACGAGGCCTAACAAAGCGCGGTGACGTACAACAAAACGACGGCACTCTAAAGGGGAAGTTCTATTTGCCTTTGGGCTGCTTTTAGCTGATTCCTTGTTAGTAAAAGACGATTCGCTCTTTTCTGTCTGTTACAGCGTGATGAATGTGCTTACTCCATTATAATGGTTTTACCAGAACGAGCGCTCCCATCTCATAACTTGCTTCTGAGCATGCGCGTGTTTAAAACGTTGTTTTAGCCCACACACGATAATTTTTTACAACCCGAAAAACTATTTTTTTAAAACGACGTGAAAAAATGCAGCATAATCAAATTTTTTTTTCGTTTTTCAGAAAATGTAAAAAAACGATGTGAAGCCCACACACAATCATTTTAAAGCGAGTTCCACCCTTAAAACCACTTTGTTTCATCCCATCCAGCATACTGGCGTCAGCGTTTTAAACCCGCGCATGCTCAGTTATGAGAGGGGAGCGCTCGTTCTGGTAACTCTATCGTTCATAATGGAGTAAGCACATTCATCACGCTGTAACAGACAGAAAAGCGCAAATCGTTTTTTACTAACAAGGAATCGGCTAAAGCAGCCCAAAGGCGAATAGAACTTTCCCTTTAGAGTGCCGTTGTACAAGTTGTAAGTCACCGCGCTTTGTTCGTCATTTTTTAAAAACTATGGTGTGTGGGCAACGTCATTTTTAATGATGAAGTTGGAAAAACTTAGTTTTTTGGACATGCTGAAAAACAAAGTTTTTTTTCATGCTGAAAAATGATCACGTGTACGTGGCATAAGTTTTAGTCCCATTTTAGTTTTCATCATAATTTAGTCATCTCAATTGTTTTAGTTTTAGCCTTTTTTTAGTCGACTAACATAATATTAATTTAGTCGACTAAAATGTTTTAGTCAACTAAATTAACAATGCTAAGCCCTTGGGAAAATTAGTGAATGCGCAGGCTTCTCGGTCGGCTTCTCAGCTCATTCATTGGTTGATTGAAAGCAGCGCAGCCATTGGCTCGCGCTGCTGTTAATCATATCCAATGACGCGGCGCGCCGGGGCCAAGTGATACAGTGAGTGGCTATAGCTGCCGGCTGTATCACTGGGGCACGCCCGCATGAACTTTCGCAAGAAATTTAAACAGAGCGAGAGAGCTTGCATGGAGGTGGAAAGTTCTGCGGAGAGGAGCCGAGACAGCTGCCAAGGGACCCCAGAAGACCAGGTTCGGGGCCACTGTGTGCAAAAGGAGCTGCACAGTGAAGGTAAGTATAACATGTTTGTTATTTAAAAAAAAAAATCTCTTTAGTGATCCTTTAAGGTAGCCCATTCAAATTAACAGGCCAGCAATGCACCACAACATCCACAAAACAATCATTTTTGGCAAAGCATCGCACAATAGCACATGGTAGTATTTTATCATGCATTGTAGTACGCTTCTCATTATTTCAGTAGCATCAACTAATCTACAACATCTTATACGTGGTAGAAGGCTAAGGTAAGCTGAGTACAATCATGCTTCTATGATCCTTTGTTTATTCTGTTAGGGCCATATGTTAATTATGTGCATGTTGTGTTAGCATTTAAAGCAGAAGTAAAGTAAGTTTAGATTAAGTCCTGTTCAAATGAAAATGACCTCACGAAATGTAGGATCAGATTAAAGGAGAAGTACAGCCAAAGCTTGTTTCTTCTGTTGATCACAGAAGTGCAGTTCGTTCTGCACCCCTGTGACCGGTTTTCAGCAGACAGCCAGCTGAAGCTCGCTGTTGTCTGATGTCACAGTCCAGGCTGGGGGAAGATCGTGTCAATAAGGTCAGGATCTGCCCACATCCCTGGACCAGCATCCAGCTCAGCTGAAAGTCTAAGCCAGCTGCTCCCACCCCCTGCACAGCCCAGCACTCCAGTGAGCGCGGGGGAGCAGAACAGTTTTCCCGACGGGATTCCTGCCAAGCTTGCCTTGAAAAGCCATGTATATACACGGCCACACAAAACACCCGCCGTTCTTTTGAATGGCAAGAACGTGTGACGTCAAAGACTACAACGAGCCGGCTAAATTACATTCCATGCTACAACGCATGAGTCGATTTGTTATCGAGCATACGCGTTTAAGTTCCCCTTCAGGTAAGCAACAGACGTCCGGTTATCTTGGCAGGAAACACTCTGCTGGGAATCCCGATGGGAAAATAGAGAGCAGGTTCTCTTTTTTTTCCCCGCAATTTTCCTTTTGGGAAAACTGCTAGGGAGCATACACACTCCGGGATTCCCGGCTAAAAGCTCTCCTGGCAGTTTTCCTGCCGGGAAAACCGGTCGCGTTTACGAGGCTTGACAGTCGCCAGCTTTCTGCTCACAAAGCTCTGAGAACTGAGCGATCAGCAGTGTTTGATCGCTTCGTTCTCAGTCTTAGGCCTCGTACACACGATCGGACATATCCGATGAAAACGGTCCGCGGACCATTTCCATCGGATATTTCCGATCTGGAGTTTGATCCGATGGCGTGTACACACCATCGGATCAAATTCCCCGGCGGCGCGGTGACGTGTCGGTGACGCGGCGGTGACGTTGACGCCGCCACGTCACCGCTACGTCACGCACCAGGAAGTAAACACTTCCGCGCGCATGCGTCGGATCCATTCACAGGATACGACGCATGTGTGGGAGGATATGTCCGCTGGTTTCCCGTACTAACCAGCGGACATATCCGACGGACAGGTTTGTAGAGGACAAATTTCAAAGCATGCTTTGAAATTTGTCCGATGGACAAATCTGTCCGCTAGCCCATACACACGATCGGAGATGTCTGCTGAAACGGTCCATCGGACCGTTTTCAGCGGACATATCCCCTCGTGTGTACGAGGCCTTAGAGTCAGACATCGAGAGAGCAGGACGCTCTCAAACGAGTCACTCTCTCAGGGATAGCAGGGTCCTCCCCACTGTGCGGTTCCAGGCCTCACAGACAGGCAGGCAGGATTTCCACCTCCCTGTCATCTGTCCACCTGCCACTGGCCACTCGGCAGGCTATCGGACAAGCTCCTCTCCCCCCTCCAGGACTTGCACGGCTTTCCCCGGTTCACCTGACCCCCCCTGCCTCCCTCAATCAGGTAAGCTACTCCTTGGGAGCTGCAGGTGGCCGTCCTTCTCAGGACAAGCCACAGTAGCTTCCCTCAATCCCCATGGCTCTTCCCCTCTCCTCACCCCCATACCGCTACCCCTGCTCGGGCGTCCTTCCCGCCAGCCATCCCCACAAACCACCGCTACCCTCGGGCGCGGTGTCGGTGGGGATTCGCAGCAGCCGCGACTCAGGAAAGGCCGCGGCTTCATCCGCGGCCTAGCGGCGCGCCGCTCCCCACCCCCCAACAATCGGCACTATTGCGCTAATCGGGCCAGAAAGCCCCCCCCTACCCCAGTAGAGCCCCCTTGCCCTCCGATCATCCTTCTTAGCCCCCCAGGCGCCACTTAGCCTGGTACCCCCCCAGCCTGGATCCTGCTGCCAGGCCGGCGGCCATCTTGCTCCACTCAGCCCTATCTCCCCCCTCTCAAATTCATTTAAAACTTGATCCAGGGCTTAACCCGATCGCCTCTTTAGGGGTCAGGAAGGAATTTTTTTCCCTACCACAGCATATTGGCGCAGCGTGGTCAGGGTTTTTTTTGCCTTCCTCTGGACCAAGCTAGGATCAGAGGATTCAGTTATCCTTGTGAATCCACCCCCCCCACCCCTTGGTTCCACGGCGGCCATGGTTAATCGGCAATACTCGGCGGAGAACATTTGGGATCTAGATCGATTTGCCGCAATTCTGCCGGCCGCCACCAAAAAAGCCCTAAGAAATCTGCGACTTTTGAGGATCGATCGACGATCGACTACCAAAAATCGCAGCCATTTACCCCAGCCTAAGCACATATCATGTGCTTTGATCAACACTAGATCGGCAGTAAAACACCGATTAGAAATCCATAATTTCTTATTGCGACATGATTTAGACTGCCTCTTTATTACAGAGAGCTGGCTCACAGCCGACTGTAACACCATTCTAGGAGAATTGGTGCCAGAAAACTACCGTATTATAACGGAAAACAGAATAGGGCAAAGAGGAGGAGGACTGGCGGTGATCCATAAGACGCGTCTTGCGATCACAAAACCAAGTCTTCAAAACCCTCTTCCATTCATGGAAACCCTTACTCTTCAACTGCAAGTAAACTGCCAGGAGACCGTCCAGATTCTACTCTGCTATAGGCCACCCGGCCCAAAATCGCAGCTGCTCCCATCTTTGACGGACTTTGTCTCCACTTATACCCTGAACAGCAAACACCTTTTGCTGCTCGGGGACTTCAACCTCTGGGCCAACTCCCCGCAAGACCCCATTGCCGACGCCTGCATCGACCACCTGGAAGGATTGGGGCTTCAGCAACTAGTATGTGGGCCCACACATGCTTCAGGTCACACGCTCGATCTTATTTTCAGACAAGATCTGGAAATAAAAATCCTGGAAAATGAACCATTGCCATGGACAGATCACCATGCAATTAAATTCATTATTTCCGAATTCCCCCCCTTAACAAAAACATCAAATCCAGTGACAACACACTGGACCAGATGTCAGAAGAAGCTCCACTCGGAACTCTTCAAAGCCACGTTAGGGGAAAAAATAAACACAATTCAGCCGCACCAAACAGCGGAAGAAACACTGGAGGCCATAAACACAGCACTATTGCAGTCAGCTGACTTGATAGCGCCGAAACGAAAGACCCAGTTTAGGAAAAATAACTCCAGCTGGTTCAATAACCAGCTGGCGTTACTGAAGCAAGAGCGCAGAAGGGCAGAAGCAGCCTGGAAAAAAAGCTCTTCAGATGAGAACCTCTCGATCTACAAGGCAATAACCAGAAAATACTACAAGCAAATCTTCGAAGCCAAGAAAAACTATTTTTCTGAGGCTATCAACGATGCCCTAAACCGCCCCCGCGAACTCTTCAAGCTGGTCACTCAGACCATGAATGCAGGATGTCTTGAAGCCCCCAACTTGGATACACAAGACTTTTGCGATGAGTTATCGGATTGCTTCATTAACAAAATTGAGGCAATCCGGCAAAGCATTCAGCAAAACAATTTCCCTCCTAGCCACCCCCGTAGTTATTTACACAGCACCGGCAGTAATTCACCACAGTTAGGTGAGTTCACGCTGGAACCCATCTCCATTTAGACCACAAAAAATATCATCGGCACTCTGCGCAACAGCACTGCGCCAAATGATATTATCCCAACCAAACTGCTGAAAGAATGCGCCGACATCCTGGCACCTCCTGTCACGCAGCTTATCAACCAATCCTTCAGGGAGGGCATAATGCCCTCCCAGCTGAAGGAGGGCTTTATTCAACCCATCTTGAAGAAAGCCACCCTGGATCCTAAGGATCCACTCAACTGGCGCCCCATAACAGGCCTAAATGTTCTCTCCAAGGTAATGGAGAAAGCAGTGGTACAGCAGCTGCAACAGCATCTAGATACCCACAACTTACTCGACCCATTTCGCTGTCCAAGGTCCCAGACTATGGAACGCCTTACCAGCCAGCATTCGGCTGGAGGAGAACCACTTAGTCTTTAGGAGAAAGATTAAGACTCATCTCTTTTGATCTCAAAGGAGACAGGAACAACAAGTGCCCAGAGGCGATTTACTTCGCATGTGCTGCGCTATATAAGTTTTCATTCATTCATTCATTCAGAGTCGGTGGGGGACAGATGCATCCACCTAGGTAAGTATGATTCTTCAAAAAAATAAACTCAACTCTTTTAAATGTTATATACTTTAGCCTCCATTTATAATAAACAATTTGTCATTTCACTAGATCATCGGCACAATTAACACAAAAAGAAAATGAAAGCATCTGCCTGGGCAGATAATAAAAAAAGACAATTCATTACAACTCTGCAATACATACATTTTTCACCATGCGCTGTCTCTGTAAACAAGTACAGGAAAGTACCTGTTCATCTGCCAGAAATTCAATGATCTTGTAACTTCCTGTAGTGAGCTGACAATGCTACCTTGGCTGCACTGAAATCCTGAAAATCCTGAAATCTTTGGCTGCATCACTGAAAATGAAGTGTTGTCAGCTCTGCCTGAGTTTTCCCGGATGGATTACAGAACGGCTCCCCCTTCCCATATTCACAACAAAAAGGGATGTGTTCTGTAGTCCAACAGGGGAGAACTCAAGCAAAAATGTCAACACTGCTTGGGATTTCAGGTAAGCAGATGCAGAAGTGTCATCTCACTAAAGGAAGTTAGGAGCACTTTATATTTATGGATCAACAGTTAGGTTTTCATACATGCAGTTTTTTTTTAAAGAGGCGTGACATGGGGAAACAAATGGATGTATTGCAGACATGTACATGAATGTTTTCTTTATTTTGCTGGTACATACACTTTATTATTATTAAATAACACCATCAATTGGTCACCCATCCCTTTCTACTGTATTTGTTAACCTTGATCAGAGGTGTGACTAACTTTAAGGTAGAGTTCCACCCAAAAGTGGAACTTGCTTTAAGCACTCCTCGCCCCCTTACATGCCACATTTGGACTGGGTACCTTATCCTTACCCCAGTTCCATACATTGTCAGGATCAGTTTTACAGCATGGTCATTCCAAAGTAATAGTATTTCACAGAGTGATGTTTTATATACTGTAGAATATACCGAGTAGGTACCGTATTTATTGGCATATAACACTCACTTTTTTACCCTGAAAAATAGAGGGTAAACTGTGCCTGTGTGTTATAAGCAGGGGTCTATGGAAAGTTTTTTTCCTGCAACTTCCCTCTTAGGCCGTGTACACACGATCAAATCTATCTGCTAAAAACGGTCTGACAGACCGTCTCAGCAGACAGATTTGATCGTGTGTACGGGCGAGAAGACGGATTTGGCCAGCTGACAGATTTTAAAGCCTGCTTTAAAATCTGTCTACTGGGAACCCGTCGGACTGATATGTTTGCTGGTTAGTACGCTAACCAGCAGACATATCTGCCCACACATGCGTCGAATGGATACGACGCATGCGCGGAAGTGTTTTACTTCCCGGTGCGGTGACGTGGTGGCGTCAACGTCACCGCCACGTCACCGTGTTGTCTGCCGGCGGGGATTTTGGTTTGATCGTGTGTACAGCGATCAAACCAAAACAGCCAGCAGACAAATCTAATCAAATCGGTCTGTCTGACCGATTTGAGCAGATTTATTTGCTCGTGTGTACGGGGCCTTAAAGTTAAAGGGTCACTAAAGGAAAAACATTTTTTTGCTGAAATGACTGTTTACAGGGTATAGAGACATAAAAGTTAACTGATTCCTTTTAAAAATATTAAAAATAGATAAAAATCAATCATATAATGTGCCTGCAGGTTAGTTTCACTTTTAAACTGGCTTCATGTTTCTGTGAAGAAGAGAGAGACACACAGAACAAAAACAAACAAATCCAGGGCAGTGTTTTGTGTAGACACACAGTAATGACAGCTTAGACCACAGTGAGAAAGCTCCCAGCACTGTGGTTATAAGGAAACAGACAAAAAGGAAGTGTGGAGATCTGAGCAGAATTACAGTTACCTCAAAGCAAAAACAAACAATGTGGACGTTATGGGAAGATGTCGAATCTAAAAATAAATTGCAGTAAATCTGAGGCGATGGGGGTGGCACTCCCGGGGTATATTAAATGTGGCCTGGAATATAGTTTTAAGTTTAAATGGACGACCAGGGCACTGAACTATTTGGAAACACAAATGCCCCCAGATTTAAAGGATACCTTTGAGTTAAACTTCAAACCAATACTGGAGTAGAGGGTGCATTCATGATTTGGGAGATGTAATATCTTAAAAATGAGTGTAGTGCCAAAATGTCTCTATCTTTTTCAAGCTCTGCCAATTCAGATCCCCATGTCTTACTTCAGTCAAGTTCGGGCCATATTTACGAAATTTATGTGGGCTAGTAAACGGCCAAGGATTGGTAGAAAATTATTGACCTTACCCAAAGGGGCTGGAGGAATATCAGCCCCTGATATGTTGAAGTATTACCAGGCTGCCCAGTTGGGAAGGATAGTTGACTGGATTAGACATGGGGATCATAAATTGTGGATCACTATTGAGCAACAAATGTGCCCAGTACCTTTAAATAGGGCACTACGGTGTTATATGGCACTACCCCATATAGTTCAAACCCATCCTACGATAGGCCCAACCTTATGGACTGGTAACAAAGTTTGTCATAATACAAAAAATTCCCCTCTCTATCCGATTGTAGGAAACCCAGAGTTTTAACCAGGCATGGAATCTCAAATATTTAAGAAACTAAGAGAAAAAGGTAGATTCCAAGCTTCACACTTTTTAGGAGACAGGGGGTGGCTAACAATAGAAGAATTAACACAAAGAGATGGGTGTTTTGAAATCCCAGTATGGCAAGCTCGGCAGGTTCGACATTTCTTGGAAACTCTGGGTGATGCAGAAAAGTATAACTGGATATTAACAAAGTTTGAGGAATATTGTGGGGGGGGGGGTGAGCCCCTCCCCCACGTGGTTTCCAAAATGTATACATTGTTGATTGCACCCCCAGAAGACTTCAAAATGTCATGCCTGACCAAATGGGAGAGAGATTTAGGCCAAACTTTCTCCCCAGTACAATGCCAGAATATTGTAGACCTGTCGTTAAATTCTTCAAGGTGTACGAAAATACAAGAATTCAATTATAAAATACTAACACGTTGGTATTACACGCCATCGCTTCTAAACACATTTTTTCAGAAGTTTTAGACAGATGTTGGAGAGGTTGTGGGGAGAAAGGGACATTGATACATATATTCTGGGGTTGTCCAATAATAAGACAATTCTGGCAAACAGTGCAGAGACTTATTTAATTACTTACGGAATATCATAGGAAGATGTAATGTAAGATCCATATATACTGACTGTATTGTTTTTGGATTATGTTTGTTCTTCTTTTTTTTGGTTATCTCTTCCTTTCTTAAAATAAAATAAAAAAGAATTTTTTTTTTTTTTTTTTTTAAATCATATATTTATTTCCACATTGTATTTCAATTATATTTTATCCTACTCCTATAATTCTGAATGATCTTCACATTTGTAAACCTACTTTATGAAGATCCACACACATTTACTTTCTTGAATTCTGTGACACTAATTCATTGTGCCCAGTCAGTAAGCAGTGCTGTGGCACACGTTTCAGAGAGCCTGTCTTCTGAACTACAGAAGTGTTCCAGAAAGCAGAGTCAGTACAGGAATCACAGCTTGCAGGCAGCAAAGTACCATGGAATATGTCGTTTTTGAATTAGAAAGCGAACAGCAGAGAAGGAGATGCAAAGAATCCAGGAAGTTGTGTAATGAGATGGCCAACAAACATTTTAGAAAAGTTATATTCGATTGTCAAAAATAACCATTGTTTGTATTGCTACTACTACAATGCTGATGTTATGTTATAAAATTGTACTGCATGGATGCTCCACCTGTGGCCCTTTAGCTGTTGCAGAACTACAACTCCCATCATGCATCTGCCTTTGGAAGCCATGGTTGTAACTGTCAGAAGCTTGCAAAGCCTAATGGAACGTGTAGTTCTGCAACAGCTGGAGGGCCACATGTCGAGCACACATGGTGTACTGTAGGCACTGTATATTGTGACCATAGAACACCCGTAAAGCGGAACGAAACTCTTTCAAGCAACATTACTTATTTTTAATCCTTGTGCTGCTATCCTAATAAATAGATAGGAAGGTATATTAAATTTACTTATTTTCAACTTTTTTTATCAATGTTTTTTTTTTACATTTCTTCAGTTGCCTCCTGGCCTAGGATAAAATTATGTCATGCATCTCAGTAGTCATCTTGGGCATTTTCTTTGATCTGGAAGAGGGGAGAAGGGGCTTACTCAGCTAAGCATACCCTCCTGCCTTCATGCCTGTGTTAAGGGCTGATGGGTTCCTGGAAGTAATTCATAAATTAATCATCTGCCTTTACTCAAGATGGCTGTGGCTAGAAATTCTAGGGGGATGTTTTTCAAAGTTATTTCTCATCAAGATAAGATAAAGAATGGAGACATACTTTAATGCCTTGTACACACTATTGGAATTTCCGATGAAAAAAGTCAGACAAAATGTTTTCACTGGATATTCTGGCCACGTGTGGGCCACATCAGACTTTTTTCCGTCGGAGTTTAGAAAAAGAACATGTCTTATTTTTTTCTAATGGAAAAAAATCCTATCGGAAATGCCAATCGTCTGTGTGGAACTCCGACGGAGAAAAAAACATGCATGCTCAGAATCAAGTCGGCGGAAGCATTGAACTTCATTTTTCACGGCTCGTCGTAGTGTTTTGCGTCACCACGTTTTGGACGGTTGGAATTTGGTCTGACAGTGTGTATGCAAGACTGCTTGAACGGAATTCCAACGTAAAATCGGATTTTATAAGCCCTGCTTAATAGCGTGCTGAAAATTGTACTGTATATACTGTATAAATGTATAAAGACTCAAAGTTAGAGGTGTTAAGTAGGGGCCTCTGCTAAAACTACTAAAAATTCACACTTCTCAAAAAAAATCCCTTACTTGATGACTGTATCATGTAAAAAGTGAATTTTTTATAACAAAAAGCAACAAAATACATCCAGTGACCTAGCTAAGCTTGTGATAAAAGGTCTCATCGGGATTCTTTAAATGTTTTTGTGCTTTATCAGAAAACAATCTGTGTCCATTGGTCTCTGGAATTCCATCTGAGCTGATTCTGCAGCATTAAAAGAATGAAAAACATTGTAACAAAAAAGTGTTTACACTGTGACATTTTGTGCTGCACTGTCATACTGGCGCCATTCTATTACTTACAAAACATGGACATATTATGCAGCAGACAGTTTTCACCTAACAAAGCAAGTCATTCAGGCACAGCCAGGTATAGATCAGATGAACCTATTCTTGCTGGGATCAAAAGTATTTAGTTAGAGGCTACCTTGTGAATACACTTTACAAGGACCATTGTGGCACAGTGATACGTTATCTCTATAAAGCCTTTGGAATTTAGAACCTAAACGCAAGAAAATTGGCTGACTCGTGTAACCACTGATAAAATAAAGCCCAAATCTCCATCCTGCTCATCTTCAGAAACACTGTTAAAACTTGGCTGTTTTACAAGCTTTTCTCTCGCTATAACAGCTGTATAACGACTAGCAGAAATACAGATTTTCTAGTAACACACCTATTTAACCAAAACATGCTCTTTGAATTACATAGCAGATAAAGACATATCTGCATATAATGTATGTTTAAAGAGCACCTGAACTGTGAATGCTTTGCTCAACAAAGGCGAGCAGGGGACAAAGGACTAGTCACTGGTATTGCATGTGGGCTCCCTGCAATTGATCTTTTTCCCCATTACTGCCTTTCTACAATTTGTTCTGCACCATGTCTCTGTATGGAGGCAGTAGAAATATTTGCCAGCACACCATGGAACGACGTAAATAGCGTCCAAACTAAAGTTTCATTGCATGATCACAACACAAAGAAAGTGCAATGTTTCGGAGCCACGTGGGGCCCCTTCGTCAGGCATTGATCAAATACCACCAAAAGAAAGCTCTATTTGTGGGAAGAAAAGGACGCAAATTTTGTTTGGGAGCCACGTCGCACGACCGTGCAATTGTCAGTTAAAGCGTCCTTTACCTGCATTTTGGTCCGGGTCTTAAGTGGTTAAAAACGACGTTGCCCACACACCATCGTTTTAAAAAAATGATCTAGCAAAGCGTTGTGACGTACAACACATACGATGGCACTATAAAGGGGAAGTTCCATTCGCCTTTGGGCTGCTTTAGCTGATTCCATGTAAAGACGATTCACGCTTTTCTGTCTGTTACAGAGTGATGAATGTGCTTACTTCATTATGAATGGTAGTTTTACCACAACGAGCACTCCCATCTCATAACTTGCTTCTGAGCATGCGCAGGTTTTTTTACGTCGTTTTACAGTACCTGTTACCGACAGGGTCCCGACATCTCGCCGACATCTCGCACTCGCTGGAATAGACAAAGCACATTCCAGTGAGCGCGTCATAGAAGCGACGGGGATCCGACTTGGATTCCCGCCAAATCTAGCTGCCGCGTTTTGTATGAATCCTGAGGGGGAACTCCCCGCCGGATTTCTAAATAAAAATCCGGCATGGGTCCCCTCCCCAGGAGGCATACCAGGCCCTTAGGTCTGCTATGGATTGTAAGGAGACCCCCCACCCCAGAGCACCCTGTCCCCATGTTGATGAGGACAGGGCCTCTTCCCGACAACCCTGGTTGTTGGTTGTCTGGGTCTGCGGGCGGGGGGCTTATCGGAATCTGGGTGGGGGGGCGGGCGGGGGATTTATCGGAATCTGGGAGCCCCCCACCCTAGGTGAATGAATATGGGGTACATTCCTGACCGGCCAGGCGGCGTGCTTTGGATACGGGTCTGGTATGGATTGTGGGGGGACCCCCACAACGTTTTTTCGGCGTAGGGGGGTCTCCCTACAATCCATAGCAGACCTAAGGGCCTGGTATGCCTCCTGGGGGGGGGAAGCCATGCCGGATTTTTATTTAAAAATCCGGCGGGGAGTTCCCTCTCAGGATTCATACAACACGCGGCAGCTAGATTTGCCGGGAATCCAAGTCGGACCCCCGTCGCTTCTATGACGGCATTGTCCCCATCGCAGCAAGCCGGCTCGGCACTGGCTCCCGCGATGGGGCTCGTAGGTGGTTAATCTCGCTGAGAAAGAGAGCGAGATTGACACAATATCGCGGTCACCCACTGTAGCCCACACACGATAATTTTTTACAACCCGAAAAACAACATTGTTTAAAACAACGTTAAAACATTTTTTTCTTGATATCTACAATAACAACTTTTGTAAAAAAAATAAATGCAGCATGTTCGATTTTTTTTTTTGTCGTTTTTCAGAACCTGAAAAATTATGTGTAGCTCACACATGATCATTTTAAATGACGTTTTTGAAAAACAACGTTTTTTTCATGCTGAAAAATTATCCTGTGTACGCGGCATTAGAGGGAGATAATGTAAGAATCCTAGGTGATTCCAAAGGCAGATTTCGTGGGACCGCATAGCTACAGGCATTTCCAGATGAGTAAAACATTTATTTTTTATTTTTTTAGGTCTAATGAGCACAATAATGCAAAGAAAAATTTGGGATGGAAACTCCACTTTAACTGACAATTGCGCGGTCGTGCGACGTGGCTCCCAATCAAAATTGGCGTCCTTTTTTTCCCACAAATATAGCTTTCTTTTCGTGGTATTTGATCACCTCTGCGGTTTTTATTTTTTGCGCTATAAAAAAAATAAAGCGTCAATTTTGAAAAAAAATCTATATTTTTTACTTTTGCTATAATAAATATCCCCAAAAGAAAAAAAAAAATATATATATATATATATATATATATATATATATAAAATTCCTCAGTTTTGGCTGATACTTATTCTTCTACATATTTTTGGGAAAAAAATCGCTTGGTTGGTGGGGGGGCGTGGCTGGGCGTGTGACGTAACTGATCGTCGTTCCCTATGACAGGGAACAGACGATCAGTGACAGGCTCACAAGAAAGCACGGACCCACAGCTGAGATCTTAAAGGGGATGTACATGTACGCCCTTGTGCCCAGCCGTGCCATTTCGTCGACGTATATCGTCGTGCCACGGTCCTCAATCGGTTAAATAAAACTGAACTGAAATGTTAGGTTTCTTGATTGGACTTCTTTGCCTGATATTGTGCAAGCAGAGTTTGGTTTCCATCAATGCTAGATGGTGATTTTTACATATCCATCGTGATGCTTCGTCTGGAATCATATGCATTAAAGGCTTCCTATAACTTCTACAAAACTTTAAAACATTTGTATTCTACCTTGTATTGTATATATATATACAGTGCAGAAAATAAGTATTTGAACACCCTGCTATTTTGCAAGTTCTCCCACTTGGAAATCATGGAGGGGTCTGAAATTGTCATCGTAGGTGCATGTCCACTGTGAGAGACATAATCCAAAAATTTTTTTCCAGAAGTCACAATTTATGAATTTTTAACTATTTATTTGTATGATACAGCTGCAAAGAAGTATTTGAACACCTGTCTATCAGCTAGAATTCTGACCCTCAAAGACCTGTTAGTCTGCCTTTAAAATGTCCACCTCCACTCCATTTATTATCCTAAATTAGATGCACCTGTTTGAGGTCATTAGCTGCATAAAGACACCTGTCCAACCCATACAATCAGTAAGAATCCAACTACTAACATGGCCAAGACCAAAGAGATGTCCAAAGACACTAGAGACAAAATTGTACACCTCCACAAGGCTGGAAAGGGCTACGGGGAAATTGCCAAGCAGCTTGGTGAAACAAGGTCCACTGTTGGAGCAATCATTAGAAAATGGAAGAAGCTAAACATGACTGTCAATCTCCCTCGGACTGGGGCTCCATGCAAAATCTCACCTCGTGGGGTCTCAATGATCCTAAGAAAGGTGAGAAATCAGCCCAGGACTACACGGGAGGAGCTGGTCAATGACCTGAAAAGAGCTGGGACCACCGTTTCCAAGGTTACTGTTGGTAATACACTAAGACGTCATGGTTTGAAATCATGCATGGCACGGAAGGTTCCCCTGCTTAAACCAGCACATGTCAAGGCCCGTCTTAAGTTTGCCAATGACCATTTGGATGATCCAAAGGAGTCATGGGAGAAAGTCATGTGGTCAGATGAGACCAAAATATAACTTTTTGGTCATAATTCCACTAACCGTGTTTGGAGGAAGAAGAATGATGAGTACCATCCCAAGAACACCATCCCTACTGTGAAGCATGGGGGTGGTAGCATCATGCTTTGGGGGTGTTTTTCTGCACATGGGACAGGGCGACTGCACTGTATTAAGGAGAGGATGACCGGGGCCATGTATTGCGAGATTTTGGGCAACAACCTTTTTCCCTCAGTTAGAGCTTTGAAGATGGGTCGAGGCTGGGTCATCCAACATGACAATGACCCGAAGCACACAGCCAGGATAACCAAGGAGTGGCTCTGTAAGAAGCATATCAAAGTTCTAGCGTGGCCTAGCCAGTCTCCAGACCTAAACTCAATAGAGAATCTTTGGAGGGAGCTCAAACTCCGTGTTTCTCAGCGACAGCCCAGAAACCTTACTGATCTAGAGAAGATCTGTGTGGAGGAGTGGGCCAAAATCCCTCCTCCAGTGTGTGCAAACCTGGTGAAAAACTACAAAAAACTTTTGACCTCTGTAATTGCAAACAAAGGCTACTGTACCAAATATTAACATTGATTTTCTCAGGTGTTCAAATACTTATTTGCAGCTGTATCATACAAATAAATAGTTAAAAAAATCATACATTGTGATTTCTGGAATTTTTTTTTTGATTATGTCTCTCACAGTGGACATGCACCTACGATAACAATTTCAGACCCCTCCATGATTTCCAAGTGGGAGAACTTGCAAAATAGCAGGGTGTTCAAATACTTATTTTCTGCACTGTATATGCACATCAAATTTACAATGTTAATATAGGAAACATTCTTCCGGCTATAACAGCTCATGATATCACACAAATGTAGCACATTGTAAAGGGGAAGAATATAAAGTTGTATTCCACACGGGGCTTTTTTTTTCCTACCAAACATTCGTTTTTTTTAGTGACGTACTTTGCTTTATCTTTCAGCAGACATAAAGAGAGAGGATTTTATTTCAGGATTTTTTTTTTTTTATGAATGATTGGCTGTGTGCACCTAACCTGTGTGCTTTCTCTCATATTGCTCCATCAGATTGTTTATTGGTTTCCTAAAACCTGTCCAAGGAAGTAGTACGTTGGCAAAAAAAAAAATTCTTAGAATTTTAAGATCTTATTTGGCTTGCATGATTGAAAGTGTCTAAAGTAAAAACTCTTTTTGTTGCCAAAAGCAAATTCAGATTCTTTCTTGCTTGTCTTGGATAAGAGAATGAAGAGATGAGAGACCGCAAGTACTGTAGTTCTTCGGGTGCTTTAAATTAGAGTATCCATTGCTAAATAGTTCAAAGACTTAAAAAACAAATATACTGATATACAGTATCTTGCAAAGCTCACAAGGTTTTGTTTCTACTATACCTATATACTGTTGCCTTATGGTTTTATGGGTAATCTAAATTAAATAGCTGTATATATATATATATACTGTATGAATATACAGGGTGGGCCATTTATATGGATACACCTTAATAAAATGGGAATGGTTGGTGATATTAACTTCCTGTTTGTTAGTATATGTGAGGGGGGAAACTTTTCAAGATGGGTGGTGACCATGAAGTCGGCCATTTTGAATCCAACTTTTTGTTTTTTCAATAGTAAGAGGGCCATGTGACACATCAAACCTATTGGGAATTTCACAAGAATAACAATGGTGTGCTTGGTTTTAACGTAACCTTTATTCTTTCATGAGTTATTTACAATTTTTTGACCACTTATAAAATGTGTTCAATGTGCTGCCCATTGTGTTGGATTATCAATGCAACTCTCTTCCCACACTGATAGCAACACCGCAGGAGATGTTTCTTCATTAGTGACAGATTTCATGCATCCACATTTTGGCAAATCCAACACTAAACCAGTTTCACGAAACTTAGCAAGCAGTTTACTAACTGTAGATTGAGAGATGGGTGGTCTCGTAGGCTGTCTTGCATTGAAATCTGATGCAATGACCCGGTTACTGCGTTCACCAGACATCAACACAATTTCTATCCACTCCGCACGTGTTAACCTCGGCGACATGTCAATGGCTGTAAACAAAGAGAAACTTGTAAATAACTCATGAAAGAATAAAGTTACAAGCACACCATTGTTTTTCTTGTGAATATCCCTATACGTTTGAAGTGTCACTTGACCCTCTTCCTATTGAAAAAACAAAAGTTGGATTCAAAACGGCCGACTTCAAAATGGCCGCCATGGTCACCACCCATCTTAAAAAGTTTCCCCCCTCACATATACTAATGTGCCAGAAACAGGAAGTTAATATCACAAACCATTCCCATTTTATTAAGGTGTATCCATATAAATGGCCCACCCTGTATATTGTACTTATGAATATATTTCATTTAGCGTGCTGAATATAGTTCATTTAGCTTGCTGAATATATGTAATTTAGCACCTAGGAAAGCCCTTTTGTTAAGACTAGACTATGTGGAGCGCCAAGATTGGAGAGACAATTCCATTGTATTAGGCCTCGTGCACACGACCGAGAATCTCGTCTTAAAAGAAACATCGGTTTCCTCGACGAGTTCTTCGTCAGGCTTGTCGAGAATCTTGTCGAGCTTTCCTTGCATACACACTGTCAAGACAAAATCTTGTCGTTCTCAAACGCGGTGACGTACAACACGTACAACGGCACTATAAATGGGAAGTTCGATTCCACTGGCGCCACCCTTGGGGCTGCTTTTGGTAATCTCATGTTATTGCGTGTTAGGTAAAAGTTTGGTGAGAGACGATTCGCGCATTTCAGTCTGTTACAGGGTGACGAATGTGCTATCTCCATTACGAACGCTACTTTTACTGAAGGTGCGCTCCCGTCTCATACTTTATTCTGAGCATGCGCGCGTTTCTAAACATACACACAAACGTGTTTCTCGTCGTAAACCAGCCCAAAGAGAAACTTGATGAGGAAATTGAGACTCCCCACGAGAAAAAAGAGAACATGTTCTCTTTTTTTCTCCTTGAGATCCATGACAGTTTTCTCGACGAAAAACATACACACAACCGTTTTCCTCTGCAAAAAAGCTCTGCCACCAATTTTCTTGATGGATTTTGTTGAGGAAAACGGTCGTGTGTACGAGGCCTTAAACCCCCTTTTTGTGATTGACCCAATGCTGTGATGTGCAATGACGATAGCCCCGCCCTTTAACCCTGGAAAAATTCAATTTAATCTACTGCCCAGATATAGTCAGCAGGATTTGCATGAAAGGGGGCTGACTTATGTAGTAAGGCCTCCAATCCTGATCCAAGGTAGGCCAACCATTGAGACAACCAGCATAGAGAGATATACTCCAGAGGGGAGGAGAAGGGAGGTCACTTTATGGAAGGATGGCCTACAGGATGGTTCCAAAGGGAATACGCTCTGTATCCCTCCATGTAAATACTTTGTATTTTAAACTACTATTTCCTGCTTCTTCATGGCGATAGATAGTATGTTTGTTAGATTAGACTTTGTATAAGCTCTAATAAATGTTTATTATATTGAAGCTTTCACTTCTGGTCAAAAGAACTCTTATTTAACCCATATCATATCTTTGAAATATTAAATCTTAAATATATAGATTTTAAAAGTAACAATACAGTATTTCACAAAAGTGAGTACACCCCTTAAATTTTTGTAAATATTTTAATATATCTTTTCATGTGACAACACTGAAGAAATGACACTTTGCTACAATGTAAAATATTGAGTGTACAGCTTGTATAACAGTGTCAATTTGTTGTCCCCTTAAAATAATTCAACACACGCCATTAATTTCTAAACTGCTGGCAACAAACGTGAGTACACCCCTACGTGAAAATGTCCAAATTGGGCCCAATTAGCCACTTTCCCTCCCCGATGTCATGTTACTTATGAGTGTTGCAAGGTCTCAGGTGTGAATGGGGTGCAGGTGTGTTAAATTTGGTGTTATCGCTCTCTCACTCTCTCATACTGGTCACTGGAAGTTCAACATGGCACCTCATGGCAACGAACTCTCTGAGGATCCGAATTGTTGCTGTACATAAAGATGGCCTAGGCTATAAGAAGATTGCCAAGACCCTGAAATTGAGCTGCAGCACAGTGGCCAAGACCATACAGTGGTTTAACAGGACAGGTTCTATTTAGAACAGGCCTCGCCTAGTTGAGTACACATGCTCAGCATCATATCCAGAGGTTGTCTTTGGGAAATAGACGTATGGGTGCTTCCAGCAATGCTGCAGAGGTTGAAGGTATGCCGCACACTGCATCAAATTGGTCTGCATGGCTGTAATCCCAGAAGAAAGCCTGTTCTAAAGATGATTCATAAGAAAGCCTACAAACAGTTTGCTGAAGACAAGCAGACTAAGGACATAGATTACTGGAACCATGTCCTGTGGTCTGATTAGTCAAAGATTAGTTATTTGGTTCAGATGGTGTCAAGCGTGTGTCAACCAGGTGAGGAATACAAAGACAAGTTTGTCTTGCCTACAGTCAAGCATGGTGGTGGGAGCGTCATGGTCTGGAGCTGCATGAGTGCTACCGGCACTGGGGGGCTACAGTTTATTGAGGGAACCATGAATGCCAACATGTACTTTGACATACTGAAGCAGAGCATAATCTCCTCCCTTCAGAGACTGGGCCGCAGGGCAGAATTCCAACATGATAATGACCCCAAACAAACCTCCAAGACGACCACTGCCTTGCTAAAGAAGCTGAGGGTAAAGGTGATGGACTGGCCAAGCATGTCTCCAGGCCTAAACCTTATTAAGTATCTGTGAGGTATCCTCAAACAGAAGGTGGAGGAGTGCAAGTTCTCTAACATCCACCAGCTTTGTGATGTCATCATGAAGGAGTGGAAGAGGACTACAGTGGAAACCTGTGAAGCTCTGGTGAACTCCATGCCCTAAAAGGTTAAGGCAGTGCTGGAAAATAAAGGTGTACTCACTTTTGTTGCCAGAGGTTTAGACATTAATGGCTGTGTGTTGAGTTATTTTGAGGGGACAGCAAATACACTGTTATTCAAGCTGTACACTCACTTCGTTACATTATACCAAATTGTAATTTCTTCAGTGTTGTCACATGAAAAGATATAATCAAATATTTACAAAATGTGAGGGGTGTACTCACTTTTGGGAGATACTGTATGTAGAAATTTGGGCCGTTCTCACAGGAGTCAGGTTTTCATGGTATCATTAACATTGCTGATGTGTTCTGTTTTTATTTGTTTGTTGTTTTCTACCACAGCCAGATGGGCAAGTTGAGCCCAGCACATTGTGTGCCGTTTCTTTTAAAACAAGCCCATCACTTCTGTAAAATAATTTAGGAAGCTTTTTCTTGCAATAGAAGAGGATCAATTCTCAACCCACTGGATGAAGGAAAGAAAACGACTCAATTCCCCCATGGATAGAGAAATCCTCTCTGATGTACTATTGTATTCTGACAGCAGGAAGATTTTCCTGTCATCAGAATACACTCACCAGCATTGCTAGCTATAGCCAGTGCTGATGATCAAGATAACATTTTCTGGTTGGTTGTATAAAAGTCAATCAATAGATCGATTTGTGTACAATCAGCCTGCCCATACAAATCAAAATTTGGCTGGTCCCTGCTGAATCTGCTGCATTTCAATGCATATATGGCTGGCTTTACCAGTCCAGGTGGCTATTAGTCCATTTTTTGCTCTCTTGCAAAGCTAGCTGCAACATTGCGGCCTCGTGCACACAGTTTTTCAGCTTTTTTTGTAGTAGCGTTTTTTAGCATTTTTTTTAGCTTTTGTTTAGCAAAACTATAATACCATAAAGGCTTATGGCTCAAAAACACTGATAAATTAGAAATTAGCCACGTTTTTTTAGTGTTTGTTGAAGTTTTTAAGCTGTTTTCAGTTTTTTTCAGAGTATTCTGGCATGTACACACGATCATTTTTCGGCTTAAAAAAAAACAAAGTTTTTCAGGCTCTAAAAAAATTTTATTTTTTTTCCAACTTCATCATTAAAACGACGTTGCCCACACACGATCGTTAAAAAAAACATGCTCTAGCAAAGCAAGGTGACGTACAACACGTACGACGGCACTATAAAGGGGAAGTTCCATTCTTACGACGGCATTATAAAGGGGAAGTTCCATTCAGATGACGCCACCCTTTGGGCTGCTTTAGCTGATTTTGTGTTAGTAAAAGACGATTCACGCTTTTCTGCCTGTTACAGCGTTATGAATCTGCTTACTCCATTATGAACGCTAGATTTACCAAAACGTAAACAGGTTTTTCACGTCGTTTAAGCCCACACGATCGAAAAACAACATTGTTTAAAACGTTGTTAAAAAATACAGCATATTCAAATTTTTTTTTTTAGTTTTTAAGAAAATGTATGTGAAGCCCACACACCATCGTTTTAAATTAAAGGGGAGTTCCAGCCAAAAAAGTGTAGCTGCTGGCTTTTAATAAACTTCACTTACCTTCTCCACGTTCCAGCGATGCCCAGGCCGGGGGCTCCTCTCCCCTCCCTTCCCGGCGGCGTCTTCATTCTAACTGTGGGCACCCAGCCGTGACAGCCTTCGGCTTCACGGCCGGGCACCCACTGCGCATGCGCGAGCGGCACTGCGCATGCGCGCGGCGCGGCCTGCTCCGCCGCTGATTGGACAGGCGATCACATGGGACCTGTCATGTGTCCCATGCGATCACCTACAAGGAGGGGCTGCTGTAGGCGATTAAGCTTAATCGCCTAACCAGCCCCTCGGCGGAAGCAGGAAGTGGGACAGGAAGTCCCACTCCTCCTGAAGCCCCCACTCCCCCCCCCCAAAAAAAATTACATGCCAAATGTGGCATGTATGGGGGTGAGGAGTGGATTAAGCGGAAGTTCCATTTTTGGGTGGAACTCCGCTTTAATTTTTTTTTAATGTTGTTTTTTACATGCCGAAAAATGATCACGTGTACGCGGCATTAGTGTTTTTACAGCTGATTTCAGAGCTGCACTGTTGTAAACCAGGGCTTAATGTTATATTGCAGAGTGCAGCTACCTGATTTTCTTTTTTTTTTAGAAGAAAGACAGGGTTGCTTTAGGGGACAAGCATTTTCCTGCTAATTTTCCGTCTGTTACTGGTCTGTAAATTCCTACAGAACAATAATTAATAATTGGTAGTGAACTGGGTTTAGAACACCCACTGTTGAATGTGGAATGGTGATTAAAGGTGAGGATGGGCATTTTGGGATTCTTTGAATACTGTAGAAAGTAAAAGAGTTGTGGTGTGTAATTCATTGTATATTTTCTCAGAGTCTTATGCCGCGTACACACGATCAGAATTTCCGACAAAAAAAGTTCGATGTGAGCTTTTGGTCGGAAATTCCGACCGTGTGTAAGCCCCATCGGACCTTTTCTGTCGGAATTTCCGACAGCAAAAATGTGAGAGCCGTTTCTCAAATTTTCCAACAGGATAAGTTCTTGTCAGAAATTCCGACCACCTGTATGCAATCCCGACGTGCAAAAACCCTACGCATGCTCGGAATCATTGAAATTCTTTTTTTTTCCGGATCATCGTAGTGTTGTACATCACCGCGTTCTTGACGGTCAGAATTTCCAACCACATTTGTGTGACCGTGTGTATGCAACACAAGTTTGAGCCAAAATCCATGGTTTTCTTGTCAGAATTTCTGATCGGGTGTACGTATATAGATATTTTTTTTTTTCATTCAAGCAGTGGGCTGAAGGAAAAAGAAATGCCCAGATTCTTCCATCAACACTATCAAGGTGGATAGAGGCATCCTCCTCGCAAAAATTTGAGAGCTGGTTCCAACAGGAAAAGTTCTTGTCAGAAATTCGGATCTTCTGTATGCAATTCCCACGCACAAAAAAAACATGCATGTTCGTACTCAATTTAAGGCATGCTCGGAATCATTGAACTTAATTTTTTTCGGCTCGTTATACTGTTGTACGGCACCGTGTTCTTGACGGAATTTAGTGAACTTTGTGTGATTGTGTGTATGCAACAGAAGTTTGAGCCAAAGTTCCGTCGGAAAAAAATCCCCGGTTTTCTTGTCGGAATTTCCAATCGTGAGTACGCGGCATTAGTTAGCAACTTACATCTTACATTGTGTAGTTCTATAAACCTTGATTTTTTATTGTCATTTGGGGGATGTAGTATTATTTTTTAGTATTATTGAATCTCATAGAAAATTATTTGATTTACATGTAATATTTGTCAATGTATCCATAGACAAATTAAAAGATCACTTGAATATTTATTTATTTTTTATTCCATATATGTGTATACATCTGCGTACTTGTCTTACACAAACATACATGACTGTGATTCATGTTGCAAGTTTATTACTGCACTGATGTCAAAGAACCATAGACAAAGACAAAGTCTAGTGTGGCAAATACATGTTTCCTTTGGAGGTCATGGCCCAAGATTCCCTGTGGTTGCTATTGCTATCCAATATGGCCTTCATATAATTTTTAGGTTATCAGAGGTATGCCTTCATAAGTCATACAGGTGACTGATTTTGCTTTAAAAGAGCAGGCTTGACTTAATGTCCGTACACTGGAGATTTTTAAGACCTGAGATTGAACCTGTGTATTCTCCTTTTATAAAGTCACAGCAAGAAATCTTCTATACTACCTTGAATAGGCATAAAATATATTTACAACATTTCAATGAGGTTTATGCTATATCAATATCATCTTGCAGCATTTATCCAATTATCTTTTGTGCACATGTCATTCTTTTGAAAAAAAATAAAAAAATCTTATAATTACGCATTCAAATTGGGAAGACAGACTGAGAAATAGCATGCAGTGTCAAGAGCAGCTACCAAAGCCAGCAGAATTTTAGCATGCAATAAAAAGGGAATTTACTCCAGAGATAAAACAATTATTCTGCCACTTTATAAAACTTTGGTTCGGCTGCATCTAGAGTATTCCGTCCAGTTCTGGTCACCAATCCTCAGAAGGGATGTGCTGGAGCTGGAGAAAGTCCAGAGAAGGGCAACTAAATATGGGGACTGGAGGACCAAGCGCTAAATTTATTCTCCCTGGAGAAGAGACACTTGAGAGGAGATATGATTTTGATGTAGAAATATCTCAATGGGCATCCCAGCATAAGTATGAAACGTTTCAGTCCCAGGGAGTGTAAGAGGACACGGGGCCACACGATGAGACTGGAAGAGAAGTGGTTTAACCTCAAAGTGGTTGTAAAGCTTTTTTTGCTGGCACAATTTAGAGTATAATGGCGCATACACACGATCAGTTTGTCTGATGAAAACGGTCTGATGGACCGTTTTCATAAGATGAACCGATTGTGTGTGGGCCCCATCGTTTTTTTTTGGGAGTAGGCAGGCCCTCCCCCCGGAGGCAATCGCCATCCTTCTCCATGCCCCTGGTGGCAATGGCGGGTGTGAAGGGGGGCCTCCCACTCACCCCGCCCTACCTGCTCCTCTTGGGAGCCCAACTGGGGCCCAACGGGACCCCAATGGGGCAGAGGGACTCCCCCTATGAGGGAGTGAGGGGGCCTAGCCCACCCAGCCAGCCCCGTAGGTCCTTCGCCTCTCTTTATTTTAGGAGACCGCATGGCCAAAGTGCGTGTGTTTTAAACCAATTTCGTGTGCGTGCAAGTGTGGTGGTTTTTTTGTGGGGGGGGGGGGTGGACGTACTAAGCACAGGCGTACCTTGCATAGCACACCCACCTGGAGCCGGGCTGAGACCACCAAACTCAATTCACATGTAGCCGAGACCGGGATCCGAACCCTTGGCTGCAGAGGTAAATGGCTTGTCAGCGCAGTGCCAATCACGTTGAGCCACCACAGCTCCCCATGCCCCATCGGTTTTTTATCCATGGGTGAAAAAACTAGGAACTTGTTTTAAAATCATCTGATGGTTAAAAAACGATCAGCTGTGGGCACGTCCATCGGTTAAAAATCCACGCATGCTCAGAATCAAGTCGACGCATGCTCGGAAGCATTGAACTTCATTTTTCTCAGCATGTTGTTGTGTTTTACATCATTGCGTTCTGACACGATCGTTTTTTTAACTGATGGTGTGTAGGCAAGACTGATGAAAGTCAACTTCATCGGATATCTGATGAAAAAATCCATCAGACCATTTTCATCGGATGAACCGATCGTGTGTACAGGGCATAAGATTTCATTTCATCTGTGCCCAGTCTTGCCACACAGAGTTTATCCAGCTCTGAGCAATCCTCTTTTATTGTTCAGTGAGATAAATCTTGATAAACAGAGAAAAACTTTGTCAAATCCTCCCCCTTGCTTTAAATGACAGGTTATTTACATATCTAATGCACTAGCCTGAGACAGGTATTATTTTTTAATTCCCACCCCCACTCCTTTTCTGAAGTCTGGGTTTTGACTGGATGTTAGTGATCATAGCAGAATTAAGTGTAAGGAATACACAAGAGAAAATGCATGCTGACAAGGGGAGTGTAGATGTGGGCGGAGAGTCTACTGACATTATGACTCCACCCACCGAGCTCCGTACAACAGACCCACCCACAGAATCTGCAGTTTTTCAGTTCTCAGTTCTTATAACAGACAGAGGGGAGACATTTGACAGGTGAGGATACATGCAGGAGGCATCTATATCCTTATAGATCAGCACTATGGTAGTAGTTTAGAAAGGATGAGTGTGGGTTTACATCCACTTTAATGCATCCTATGATGCATTAAGGTGAAAAAACGACCGGGCCACTCTGTGCAAAACTAACTGTACAGTGGAGATAAGTATAACATGTTTGTTTACATTTTTTATATATATATATATATACAGTATATATATTTATATATATGTATATACCCATACAACCCCTTTTAAGCTGAATAGTGGGTTTTTTCACAGTCAGGGTGTTAAGTATGTTGAACTCTCTTCCACAATCGGTGGTGTCAGCAGGAAGTATGGATAGTTTTAAAAGACTCTTGGACATGCATCTTAACGTAAACAATTTGAGGGGATATTATTTTTCTACACACACACACACACCTACACAGGCTGAACTGGAATGGAAAGCAGTAAGAGATGCACTATAATATGGTGTTATTTATTTTATATATATATATATATATATATATATATATATATATATATATATATATATAGACCAGACCAGACCAGCCCACCTCCTTCCATTGCTCTGTAATCCAGTTATGATGTTCCATTGTAGAAGCTTTTGGCTGTGGACAGGGTCACCATGGGCTTCACAGCCCCATATGCAGCAAACTGTGATGCCCATTTTTTTCTTCTTTTCTTCCTGGATAATATGGTCACCTGCTGCCCAATATATCCCACCAATTTCCAGATGCCATTTTAACAAGATATTCCCTTTACCTGTCAGTGGTTATAATGTTATGGCTGATCGGTGTGTATATATATATATATATATATATATATGTATGTGTGTGTGTGTGTGTATATACACACTGTATATAAAAACACTTTTGCTTAAAGTAGAAATGTGGTCAGGCTGTGGAGATTAAAATATTTTCATATCCCTAAAGAGGAGTAAATACGCTTTAAAAAAAAAACTCTGGCCTCTATAGCTACACTATCGAAGCTCATCCTCACAAAAGAAGCAGTGAAGTCCTTCAAGTCGGTTCTCGGCACTCTGCTTTCTCCCTCCATCCCTGCTGCACCTCCTCTGTGTATACATTAGAGAATATCAAAGAATTTAAGGCACTTATGAAAAGGGCAAACTGAAGCTACCAAAATAAAAGTGAAAGTGCTTTCTGCTGTGTGAGGATAGAGTGCACCACAGTGTCTGTAGCTACAGAAGTGAGTGATAGCTCATTTTAAACCCTATTTACTTTTTGTTTTTGAAAAACATGTTGTCTTTTTCCAGCTCGGCTTTTAGGTTCAGCAGATTCAAAGGGCCAGATTCACATACACTTAATATGGCGCTGCGTAATCGAAATACTCTACACTGCCGTATTTTACCAGGCTCTACACCGAATCCTGGTAGATTTTTGCCCGTACGCTACAGCGGCGTAGTCTATTTCTCGCCGCGTAATCGAAATACGCGATTAGGGGGCGTGAAGCATTTAAATTAAGCACGTCCCCGCGGCGATCGAACTGCGCATGCTCCGTTCAGAAATTTCCCGCCATGCATTGCGCGAAATCACGTCGTTACGTCATTCGTTGTTTCAGTAGCGTCGTTTACGAACATTCCTATTCCCGGACGACTTACGTAAAAAATAATAAAAGACGTCGGAAAACGTAAAAATTTGACGCGGGAACGACGGCCATACTTAACATGGGCTGTCTAATATTAGAGCAGCAAAAAGCTGGTATAGTGTTACGCAAATAAAAGATGACTAAAGGTGCCGTAAGAGATTGCGATTGAAGATCGTAATTTCGGGGATCGCCGGCAAAAGCTCATTTGCATACCCCGACGCGGAAAATAACGGGAAGTCCACCCAGTGGCCGCAATTTTATAGAGCGTAGTCCGAACCCAGTCGAATTGCCCCCAGCCGCATTCATGGTTTGAGGTTTTCCATAGCTAAAAAACGTGCGTATTTGAAATTACTCCAGTCTCCTAGTTAGAAGGCGTAATGGCTCTCTGAATCTGGCCCAAAGACTTTATATTATTATAACACTTTGTGTAACATATACTAATACTGGGGCAATCACAAAGACGTAATATTCCGCTGCGTAATCGAAAACGGTACGCTGTATTTCACCAGCTCTACCCGAATTCAGGTAGTTTTTTTGCCGTACGCTATTGTTCGTATTTTTTTTCCGCCGGCAATCGAAATACGTGATTAGGGGGCGTGAAGCATTTAAATTAAGCGCGTCCCCGCGACGATCGAACTCCATGCTCTGTTCAGGAATTTCCCGCCGTGCATTGCGCGAAAACGTCGTGACGTCATTCGTTGTTTGAGTAGCGGCGTTTACGAACATTCCTATCCCGGACGACTTACGTTAAAAAAATAAAAGACATCGGAAAACGTTGAAATTCGACGCGGGAACACGGCCATCTAACATGGGCTGTCTAATATTAGACCAGCAAAAAGCAGTATAGTGAAACGGAAAAAAAAGAGACTAAACGTAAGAGGCGTTGAAAGTGCGAAATTTTGTGGATGCAGGCAAAAGGCTCTCTGAATCTGGCCCATTTTCTGGCAGCGTAGACTGAAGGCGTACTAACACGTAATACATCGAAATGAAGCCCGCAGGTGTCTTTTATGGTTTGAGGATTTCGACACCTAAAAACGCCCGTTGAAATTACTGTCTAACATTTACACAGGCGTATCGCTTTGTAATCTAGGCCACTGTATTTATAATACACTGATTTTTATAATACACCCCTTTTTTGCTCAAGATTCCATGTTAAAATAAAATAGACCAAAAACAGTAGGTAAAATGAGCTGAAGAGTTTGTGTATCTCAAAATGCATTATTAAACTGGGGGCTTTTTATGTATATCTTACAGGTTATTGGTATAGCAGAAGCAGCTGAAGAACTGCAGAATAGCCTGTTCCAGGCTTTCACAAAGCTGAAAAGTGCAACACAGCTGATAATTCTGCTGATTGGATTGTGGCAGAAACTTAGTAAAGACCAGATCACCATTTTGGAAGCCACATTTCTGCCACTTTTACAGGATGGGCAAGAATTGGTAAGTTGATGTTGTTTCCAACGTTCTATAATATATACCGTAACTCCCCACAAAAGCTAATGTATACAGGAATCTTGTTAGTGTATCTCAAAGAGCCCTGGACATGACATTTGTTACCACGTATTCCTAATTATATATACTGTTAATGTTTTCAAACAAGCCATTATATTCTAAAAATTTATCAAAATCCTAGCTGAACAATATTTAGCTTGTCAACACTTACATGTGATAAACAATTGGCTTGATTCTTTTTCATAAGATACAGTGCTCAACTCTTGTATCCTTCTTTGCATCTAAGCACTGTTGATCTCCACCATCCTTTTTCATTTGCTTTCTGTTTACATCAAAAAAGTTTAAAAATATATTGCGCTAAACAATTCAGTGTAAATATATAGTATAAATATATAGTGTATAGGCAGCCAACACCACAGTGGATAAAGTGTAATAGAAAAAAGAAAAAAAGTGTAGCGCCAAAACTATATAGATGTAGGAAAAACCATAAATGGCCAGGGTGATGTAGCTACCAGCCAAAATACAGTAAGACCTAAGGTGCAGCCTTCGTGAAGAAGATCATAGACTATAGGCTATGAAGAACCAGCTATTGAGCTGGGTGAAACAAATAACAATATTCAAAAAAACACAAACTGTAGGTTATGTGAAAAGTGTTGCAACAAAGTAAGTGCAGCTGAAAACAAATGCAAGAGGTCCTGAAAACAGCAAAAACAAGGGGGGAGGGGGAATAGGTGTGGGTTTGAGGATGTTGATATTCCAGTTTCCCCAAAACAGACTGATTGTTCATTCAGTTTGAAACACCTCATCCATATACATTGGCAATCCTTTCCCTCAGAAACAGGTCATCTTCCCAGGACATTCCTTGGCATATATATATATATTAAGGTACTCTTACCGACTTTTGTTGACCCACAGCTCACCGTATGGTGGGTAGGTCTTCAAAGCTTGTATAGGCTAGCCGCCCTCCGATCATCCCAATGGATAAATCGATGTCCCAGGTTGTGATGCTGTAGGCAGATCCCAAAAGGAGAGCAGGTATCGCTGGCCTCAGGAACGTCAGACAGAACAGTGAAGATGTGAGACTCCGTATTTCATGGGAGATATGAAAAAAAGAGGGCGAGAACACCTCCTCATCGTGTAGAAATTTATTAAAAGTTGATCAAAAAGTATTGACACAGCAAAGAGATCTGCAAATCTCATTAAAAATTCAAAGCAAGGATAAGGTCCATGTACCAAAATATAAAAGCAAAAAAACCCCAAAAGATAAAAAGTTCCACACTGCACATCAAGGAAACCACAGCAAGCAAAAATCTTGGTAGTAACGCAATAGTGGTGATAAGAGTCCAGTTAACCGACCGGTTTCGTCTTCACAGACATCTACTGGGTTATGGAACTAAACCCCATCATCACCTGCGCCATTAAATAGCCCCCTGATTGCCATACCTGTGATCAACACCTGTTCACACAACGTCCATCAGGCATACGTCTCACTGCTGTTGCTTCCTCCCCTGTGTTCCATCCAACAGGAAATGGAAAAACAGGAAACACAAATATGGAAGCCAATCACAGCCCTGTGAGCATTGTGAGTTCCTCCTCCCGTCCCTTGTGACTCCCTCTGTCCAATGTGAGGGTGCGGGACAAAGACACCCCGCCTCGCTCATCCCGGCCAACCAGAGCCTCCAGCACAACACTGACAGCCCCTCAACACAGGAAGGCGGCGATGATGGAAGCGCAGATCACACAACGCTGCGGCATGCGTGTCATCCGACGCCTCAGCGTGATGGCGTATGCGCTCCATCTAGGTGTCTAATAGGGATTCATGGGCAAGGTGTTTTAGCTATAGCCAAAAAACCCTATGGTGAGACGGCTATCCAACGGAGCTCAGAACTTGACTCTGGGGCCCTGGGCGTGTGTGAACAGGGGAAACCACAGATGTAATTCTTCCATAACAGTAAATGATAAATTAATGTTTCTATATAATACATCCAACAACTAGGCATGATGAAATAACATCAATATGGCAAAAAACATATTAGGTGTGGGTGGATAATATAACCATTCAGCAGAGCTTCCACACTACCCAAAAATTCAAAAAAAAGGGGGATATTAAAGATAATTCTATATAATACATCCAGCAATTATGCATGATGAATTGACATCAATAGGACAGAGAACAAGTCAGGTGTGGGTAGATAAAAAATCATGCCGCAGAGCTTCCCCACTACCCAAAAATTCAAAAAAGGGTAATATTAAAGATATTTCTATATAATACATCCAGCAATTAGGCATGATGAATTGACATCAATAGGACAGAGAACAAATCAAGTGTGGATAAATATCAAATCATGCAGCAGAGCTTCCCCACCATCCAAATTTTAAAAAAGGGGGATATTAAAGGAGACAAAAATTAGATGTCATTAGAACATGATGAATTGACATCAATAGGACAGAGAACATATCAAGTGTGGGTAGATATAAATCATGCAGCAGAGCTTCCCCACCATCCAAATTACAAAAAAGGGATATAAAGGAAGACAAAAATTGGTGAAATTTCAGGACTGGTTTATAAATGAATTCACGTCCCACTCCACATTGAGGCCGTGGGGCGCGTAACATTTGAGCTGGTATATCCAGAACACCTCAAGTTTGGATACACCCCGAGTCCAAGGTTCGCCACGCCAATGAGGCACAAAATGATCTATGATTTGGAACAAAGTACCTTCAACCTTTTTGTTATGGTGTTCCAAATAATGTCTGGGCACTGTATGTTTGGAAAAGCCAGCCAGGATTTTGGTGATGTGTTCACCTGCCCGTGTGGAAAAGTTCCGTATGGTACGACCCACGTACTGTTTTCCACAAGGGCAGGTGAGAAGGTATACAACATACCTAGTTGCGCACGTTGAAAATTGCTTTATGGGGAACTCAACCCCAGTCACCGTGGACCTGAAACTCACAGATTTCTTTTTGGTTATATTGAACGCGCATACTCTACACCTCCTGCATGGGTGATATCCCTTAGAGAGAGGGAAGAAAGTGGGTTTCACTGGAGGGTCAGGGACATTAGGTGCCACCTGATTCCTCATTGCCATAGCCCCTCTGTAAATGACAGTTGCCTGATTCGGAAGGGTTGGTCCTAAGGTGGGATCACTAGTCAAAACATTCCAATGTTTTTGGATGATTGACTTAATTTGTTTATGTTGCACAGAAAATGTTGTAAAGAAAGAATTCCTAAACCTGTTTTCCTGAACCGTTATGACTTTCTCTCTTGTTAGGGTTGCCCTGTCTATCAGTGAAACTCGTTCAATTTCTTCCTGGATATGATTCTCCAAGTATCCTTTATCTACAAAGCGATTCTTGAGAATATTAGCTTGTTCCCTGAAGTCCCCCAAATTAGAACAATTGCGTCTAATTCGCAGAATTTGACTGCGTGGGACAGACTTCAGCCAGGAAGGATGGTGGCAACTGTCAACGGGGATAAACCCGTTACGGTCAGTTTGTTTGAAATGGGTTTTAGTCTGTAAAGAGTTATTATGCACAAAAATCTCCAAGTCCAAAAAATTGATGCTTGAGGTATGAGCCTCGTACGTCAATCTAATACCAACCTGGTTATCATTAAGATAGGCCATGAAGGTATCTAAAGACTCACGGTCTCCACGCCATAGGAGGAGGATATCGTCTATGTACCGCGCCCAGAGAACTATCTCTGGTCGTGCGGCCACACAGACGACATCCTCCTCCCATTTGGCCATAAAGATGTTGGCCAAGCTAGGAGCAAATTTGGCCCCCATAGCAACCCCCCTATGTTGCAAATAAAAATCCCCTGCATGCCAAAAATAATTGTGAGTTGTGGCAAACCTAAGGAGGTCCATGATGAATAGTCGTTGCGAGATGGGGAGATCTGAGGACCGGTCAAGGAAACACTCTACCGCTTGAAAGCCCAAATGATGGGCTATACTGGTATAAAGTGAAGCTACATCAGCTGTGACAAGAATAATGTCATTGGTGTACGCCACCTCCTCAAGTTTGGCGATGGTGTGCCTAGTGTCTTTGAGGTATGATGGAATGCTCCTTACTATAGGCTGGAGGTGAAAATCAATATATTTCCCCACTCTGGAGGTGACAGAGTTGATGCCACTAATGATTGGCCTCCCTGGTGGACATGTGCTATGTTTGTGAATTTTTGGCAGATAATATATAACATTTTTCTGTTTACATGTCCTTGCTTCAGAAATGGATTTCTGTGGACCTATTTACTGATTGTGATAATGGTGACCCATAAACATGCAATGTTATTAGCAGGTTGGTTGTAGTATCCGACAGGTCTGCATATGACAAGCTGACAGCGCAGGAGCACAATTGGGAAACAACTTACAGAATGTGCATACTACAGACATCCAAAGAAAACCCAATCAAAGTACACTGGATGAAATATAAATGAAAAACTTTGCACCTTAGTTTTATGTGAAAATCAATAAATTAATTATTTAAGTCCATGTAGGGCACCATAAGCACAAGTGAAACAGAGGACAATTGTATCACTTGAGCGATCACTGCTGGACTTTGTTTAAAGGGGTTGTAAAGGTTTGTTTTTTGTTTTCTAAATAGGTTCCTTTAAGCTAGTGCATTGTTGGTTTACTTACCTTTTCCTTTGATTTCCCTTCTAAATGTTTTTTTTTTCTTTGTCTGAATTTCTCACTTCCTGTTCCTCCTCAGTAAGCTTACCCCCATCATCCGAGCCATTCTGGCCGGGGGTTAGTCAGCGTGGTCGCCCCTACCTTAGGACTACATCCCTGCTGGAAGAGCGTCTGTTGATGCACTGTTCAGACGCAGATAGAAAGTTTCAAAGAAACATGCTTATGGTGTCAGTTAAATCAATCTGACAAGTGAAAAAATAAAAAATAAATACGTTTTCATAAACAAATGAAAAAACACAAAGATACAGGCATAATGGACATAATGGACTCATAAAGTATAAAGGATCTTTTGAGTAAAAAAGAAAAAAAAAGACAGTAACAATAAGATCCACATCAGGAATCGCAAAAACAATTTAAACAACTGGTTATCAGGTATGGTTGCGAGACTGCTGAAATACCATAGTGAAAATACCATCATTAAAGAGAATACTGGTAGGACAGAGGAGCACTCAAGGAGAGCTAGAAAAAAAGAAAAACAGAAAAGAGGGTGAGGATTACCACAACACCGTACTCATTCAAAAAGGGCAAAAGGGGGGAAAAAAGGGAACCTGGGGAGTCTCAGGAGGATCCTCCTGGAGATGCCATGGTTCCCAGACACGGTTATGAACCTCCAGTCTATCCTGAATTCTAGCAGTAAATTTCTCCATTAGTTCCACATCTTTAATCCTAGCATATAACACAGCTGAGGGGGGAAGGGAGCATTTCTTCCAATTAAAAGCTATTAAGCAACGAGCAGCCGTAAGAAGATGGCGTAACAACTTCTTATAAGGTTTAGCCAGTTTCAGGGGGGACAAAAAAAATAATAAAAACATTTGGAGTCAGTGGGATGTATATCTCAAAAACTCGGCATAACATCTGTTGCATGGAATGCCAAAAGGGGATAATCGGTGGGCAGCTCCAATAAATGTGGAAGAGGGTATCCTTATCCTTATAACATCACCAACAAAGATCAGAGAAAGTAGGATAGATGGCATGGAGCAGTTCCGGTGTCAGGTACCAAAAGTAGAGAATTTAATTTGCATTTTCTTTATAGAGGGTACATAAGGAACTTTTGGCTGCCTGAGACCAGACTACCTGCCGCACCTCTTAGGGGAATTTCCTCGCCCCGGAATCCTCTCCCAAAGTAGCATGAAAAATGTTTACCTCACTCTTGGATGGACAAAAGCATTCACTATCCAATAAATATCAGATATTAATCCTTTCGGTGAGGGACCCTCCAAAGTCAACTGTTCAAATTGTGGCAGCAAGGCGAATTGCAAGGTTGAGGTTATAGTTTGAACATAACATCATATCCAAAATCAACTGTTCAAATTGGGACAGGAAAGAGAATTGTAGGGTCGAGGTTATAGTTTGAGCATAATGTCAAATCTGCAAATATCCATAAAACACCTGGCGGAGCAGGTTGAATTTGTCCTGAAGTTCGTTGAATGGCAGTAACTTGTCCGAAATGGAATAGATTCCAAATGACTGAAGTGGAATAGATTGCTTGACGCCCAAGGAGAGGACTTTAGAAATGTGAAACTGGCAGGCACTTTGGGGTTTGTCTAAGAAAGAAGTCAGCAATGACGCCTCAGACTTAAGAGCATGTTGGAGAGATAATATGCGCCAGGCAGCTTTAAGCTGAGCCATAGTACCCAGCAGATGACCAGGATCTACCTCTGTATTTTCATTCCATAAAGGATTTAATAATATGAATAAGCGCAAGCCAGAATTTCTCAATTTCAGTCCATTTATTATAGGTGCCGTGTGTAGACCAGGGGGCAACTGCGTGTAGCTGGGCCGCTTGGTATTATGTTGTAAAGTTTGGGAACGCTAAACCACTATCAGTATGTGAAGCTGTAAGTACCGAATAGGGGATTCTATGCCTTTTATTTTTTCATTTATTGAGGGATGCAGGATTCATTGACATTTTAGCTAAACTGTCTCCTACAGGAGGGTTTGTACATTGGCAAATAAACAACACTGATCGACCTGGTATAACCACTCCCACTCCTAGCATTCTTCATTTTTTTGCTAGTGTCCCTGGAGGATGGACACCATGCTTAGAAAAGTCTAACTTTGTTACTGCCTATGTTTTTTTATTTTTATTAATTGTACATTAAGTTACATTATTAAGGATTCAGCAGGGTATGCTTGGGCACTGGAAAAAAAGGCCTAAAAGCCAGTCCAGTGTAACCCCTCCCACTCATGGCACCCCTCATTTTTTTTGCTACAGAAATCCTATCTCTGAGGGATGAAAATTATGTTTTATTTTACTCTTTTTTTTTTAGCAAGATATCTTTCAACTAGCTGGATTTTTCAGTTGTTGTAAGGCCACTGGGGTAAATTATGTGGCTTTCCGGATTGTCTAAACCTTGGCATAACCCCGGAGGCCATATATATAGACCCTATTGTAAGAAAAAAAGCAGGATTGGCCTGTAGTTGGCTTTGATCACTGGTCTCTCCTAGACACTTTTGGTGTAACATGTGAGTTAGCCACATAATGTTTTACAGGTCCAGGGCCACTGTGCACCCATCTGGTGGAACTCTGTCCCTGAAGACCCCTTAGGGGGAATATGCACCCCTGGAGGGTGAAGGCTGTTTGGATGGGACATATATTCCCTGGATTCTGTAGGTGGTCTTTGACTACCTAATCAGTGGGAATCGCAAAGTATCATGCTGTGGTGAGTCATTATTTTGCCTCTATGGGAGCCTGGGTTTGTATTGCTGGCTCCCTGAGCCCTCTAAAGGTCAACTCAGGAATCCTGACTGTTGATGATATGCCAGATTGTGTAAGGGTCTGACACTGGGTGCAACACATTTGGTGGGCTTTGGGAGAAAAGGAAGAAAATTTCCCAATGACTCTGGTTCTGGCTGGGCCATTTTTCAGTTGCGAACAGGCTTTGGGATTGGCCGCAGTACCATTTATTTTTTTAAATGATGCCCTTTATGTTGGCTTTTGCTGGACTTCCTTGCTGAGCCTTCTTCCTAATGGACGCATTAGCATTGAAATATAGGAAGAACCCTTTCTTCCAGATGGTAGCTTAAAGTCATTTTTCCATATATGTGCCCTAATACAGACACTTCCCTCCTTGCACATCATAGCCCCATTCCTCATCTGGTAGTGTCTTTTGTTTTTTACTTTATATCTTTAATAAACCATTTTCCATTATACATCAATTCACTCAATCCCCCCTCCCTCCCCTGGAACATACAATACAAAAAGGACATAATATAATATATATTTAAAACCATTGGGAACTCCCCGTCCCTAATAGTTTAGACTGTTCCTTCCAACCCCTTTTTCCTTATCTTCCCTCTATGTAGCCTTCCCACCACTGTCAGTCGCATTTATGCCACATTCTCATCCATCCCTTTCATTCATCTTCCATTCCCTCTTAATCTTTATTTCCTTAAATCTTCTATTCCCTTCTTCCTCAGCTATTTCTTATATTTGGTAGTGTCTAATTACTGCTGGTGGAGGATGGAAGGGAAATACTATATAGTGTCCCTAAATGAAAGTTCTTAGGCTGCTGACATCTCAACCAAGATGGCATCACCCAGCTAAATTCTCCAAGCTTTTAGATGTCTACACAGGGTACATGCTTAAAATACATTAAATGTACAAATAACCATACGAAGAGACTCTTTGGCAGCATTTTCTATATATATTCATACAAGATTTTTTATTTGCTAGTAGCACTGTATTATATGCTTGACAGTTAGCAGTTGTTTGAGTATGTATTTATTTGTCCTAACATTTTACTGCTGCATGCCTATAAATACGTAGTACTGTAAGCTGGGGAAATACTGGCTACATTGTGATTATTGTTGGTAGTATTTTTATGTTGTTGGAAAAAAACATTGCTCAAAAAAATTAAAGGAACACTTTTTAATCAAGAGTATAGCATCATTTAAACTCCTGGGATGTTGATCTGGTCAGTTAAGTAGCAAAGGGAATTGTTAATCAATTTTAGCTGCTTTGATGTTAATTAAATTAACAACAGGTGCACTCGATGGGCAACAATGAGACGACCTCCAAAACAAGAATGGTTTTACAGATGGAGATCTCTGACATTTTTTCCCTGCACATCTTTTCTGAATGTTTTTCACTAATTTTGCATTTGGCTAGGGTCAGTTTCACTACTGGTAGCCTGAGGCGATATTTTGACCCTATAGAGTTTGCACAGGCAGTCCAACTCCTCCAGGATGGCAGATCATCACATGCCATTGCCTGAAGGTTTGTTGTGTCTCCCAGGTAGTTACTCTAGGAGAGCTGGACCACGCCGTAGAAGGTCCTTAACCCATCAGCAGGAACGGTATCTGCTCCTTTGTGCAAGGAAGAACAGGATGAGCACCGCTAGAGCCCTACAAGCAAGACCGCTGGTGTAAATGTCTCTGACCAAACAATCAGAAACAGAGGGTGGTCTGAGGGCCCGACGTCCTCTAGTGGTCCCTGTGCTCACTGCTTTATATGGTGGAGCTTGATTGGCATTTGCCATTGAACGCCAGAATTGGCAGGTACACCACTGGCGCCCTGTGCTTTTTACAGATGAACGCAAGTTCACCCTGAGCACATGTGACAGACATAAAAGGGTATGGAGAAGCCATGGAGAATGTTATCCTGGCAGGATAACATTCTCCATGGCTTCTCCATACCCTTTTATGTCTGTCACATGTGCTCAGGGTGAACTTGCAGCATGACCAGTTTGGTGGTGGGTCAGTGATTGTCTGGGTAGGCATATCCATGGAGGGACAGACAGAACTCTGAAGATTGGAAGTGCATATTTCTTCCAAAACAGGTTGTGTTTAGTTATTCCACTAATTTAGTGGTTCAGGAATCTCAGAATACTTGGAATTAAGAATGTTTTGAAGCTATGGATAACTGCTGTATTTATCAGCGTATAACACGCACCCTAACTTTAAGAGGGAATTTTCAGGAAAAAACTTTCCACAGCCCCCTGCGTATAACACACAGGCACAGTTTACCCTCTATTTTTAGGGTAAAAAAGTGAGTGTTATATGCCAATAAATACAGTATACAATTGTTTTTTTTTAAGGAGATCAAATGTGTCACCCTACATACAGTATTTCTCCCAGAGCAAGTTTCTTTTAGTTGTTCTGCTCATTTATTGGATCAAGACTCTCAGAATACTAGGAAATTAACAAGTTTTTGGTGAAAGAAAGAGAAAACTGAAGCCTAAGCAGCTGCACGTTGCTGTGGATAACATTTCCAAACATAATCTTTTCATAGAAATATCTTTGTGTGACATAGTTCTAGCTAGGTGATCAAAATGCTCAGTGGGAGGATGGCAAAAGTTCATTTTCTGATATATGAGGAAATTAGTGAAGCTGAAAAAAAAAAAAACTACAGATGCTGTATGCAAAAAGTCCAAAATCAGCAGGAATTACAATTGCCTGTGCATTTAACTGAACCTGAATCTGTTTAACTGGAAAAATAAATAAACTGCTGCAGAGAATAATAAAGTAATACCAATCAATAAAGAAGCTAAATTAAGGTGTGGTTTTAATCTTAAAGACATTAGAATGGTTGTCTTCATAAACCTCCCTGCATGTATTCTCACGACCTACAAACTTTTCATATCATATGCACATGTTGGAAAGTTTACTCAGTGGAGACAGCAGCTCCATCGTACAGATAGATGCACTGTATAATCAGCCAGTTTATCCACCAGTATTCTCCAGTGTAACCAAAAAAAATATTTACGATCACAGCCATGAAATGTGAGTGTGACTGTTTCTTCTTGAGTCTTATGGGAGGTTTTCAACTGCTAGTATGGTCCGGTGGATGTTTATGTTTATGAAGCTTGACATTTTTATTTGCTTCTGGTTTTGGCCATAATTTTTGCATGAAGACCTTCCTTAGTTTAGATTAAATCAACAAGTCTTACCGAATTTATGCACAGTCTTGTATTTGAGTGGGATCTTCCTTTTTTGTTATGGGGTTGCGTTTTCCACTAATTAAGACAGTTTTAAATTTGTATAAGCCTGGATCTTTTTTTTTTTTTTTCCAGGAAATATTTGTAATTCAATTTTTATATTTTTGACTACCATACTAGAGGTAGACTCTAAGTTTTCTGCAGTGATTTATGGCTATGCTGCAAACTATACAAGCTAGTGGAGGGAAGGGGCTGTGTCCATTCTTAAGCTGGCCATTGACAAATAGAAATTCAGCTGGTTCAGCAGGAATCGGATGAATTTAAATCCATCTATGGGCAGGCTGGTTGTGCTGAAGTCAATTTATTGATTGTCTTCAGTACAACTAATCAATCAGGTGTTTCTCTTTTGTCCATGGATGGACACAGCATCTTTATATTCTTGACTGTACGGAACATAACCCTAAAGTCAAGAATATTAAGATAAAGGGCCAGATTCTCTAAGAAACTCGCCGGCGTAGCGTAAGCTATTTACACTACGCCGCCGCATCGTACTAGAGCAAGTGCCGTATTCTCCAAGCACTCGCTCCGTAGTTTGCGTTGGCGTAGCGAAAATGGCCCAGCGTAAGCCCGCATAATTCAAAGGGGCGGCTTGTATTTAAATTAAGCGCGCCCCCGCGTCGAACGAACTGCGCATGCGCCGGCCGGGGAAAAAGCTCAGTGCGCATGCTCCAGCTCACGTCGGAATGCGTCGTTGAAACCGACGTCAAAACGACGTGATCGTCACTACGCAATGCCCTATTCACGAACGAGTTAGTAAAACGACGTAAGCGACGGAAAAAGCCAACGCTGACCCGATGCCATACTTAACATGGCATCCAACGGCACCCGACGGCATCCGACGGGACTTCGTAATGTTACTCCTCATAGAAGCAGGGGTAGCCTTACGAGTTTGTAAACGACGTACGCGACGACGGGGCGGCGTAAAAGCGATCGGGAATCGGCGTAGTAGCCTCATTTGCATAGGCAAATGAGAAAACAACATAAAGGCCACCTAGTGGCCAGAGTTTTCATTACAACTACGATCCGCAAGTGTAATGGTATTACACTTGTCGGATGTTGAAGCGTATCTATGCCAAAGTGATGCTAAGCATCACTCACATAGATACGAGCCAAAAAAACGGAGATACGACGGGGTATCTGAGATACTCCGTCGTAGCGCCGCTGAGAATCTGGCCCGCTGTGTCCGTCCATGGACTTCAGAGAAAAGGATTTTACGGTGAGTACAAAAATACTATTTTTTCTTATGACTACTGCCACCAGCTATAGCCAGCAGCAGTAATCATTGTAGTTTGATGGCAGGGGAAACCTCCCACTGTCGGATTCCCGAACAGATTCCATGACAGAACGAGAACGTAAATGCACAAATCCCGGTTCTGTCAGGAGAGTAGAGACAGATCTTATGTCTCCTCCCCCAGTCAGTCAAATCCCTCCACAGTTAGAACACAGACCTAGGGAACACAGTGGCTATTTTTAGCCTGTTATGGGGCGACGATGGTTTGGGTCTTTGGGGTCGAGGGTGTTTTTTTTAAGAATTGGTTTGATTATACCTCGTTTCAGCAGGGTTGGCACCATGCCTTCCTTGAATGACTGGTTTATGAGCTGCGCGATAGCCGGGGCCACAATGTCGGGCACATTCTTTTAGCAGTTTATTAGGGATGATATCATTAGGAGCTATGCTGTCTCGCAGAGCTCCTATGATTTTTTTTGTGGTGACGATGGAAATGGGTTTTAAAATGAATTGGGTTGATTGTGGGGGGTTTATGTCGGTATTGGCTTTGTGATTTAAAGGGGGGTCGATAGAGGTTCTATTTTGCTGAATACTTTCACGGATTTTGTCAATTTTGTTAATAAAATAATCCAATAATTCCTTGCAAAATTCTTGTGAATCAGAATTCGGGGCCTCTAGGCAGGCTGGGTTCATTGCCTGAGTGACTAGAATAAAGAGCTCTCGGGGACGGTTCAGGGCATTTGTGATGATGTTGGAGAAATTATCCTTTTTGGCTTTAAAGATTTCTTTATGGTACTTCTTAGTTATTATCTTATAAATGATGAGGTTTTCCTCTGTAGAGCTTATTTTTCAGGCTGCTTCTGCCCTTCTGCGCTCCTGCGTCAACAACGCCAGCTGGTCGTTAAACTAGCCAGAGCTGTTTTTTTTTGGATGCACGGATCACTCATTTGATAATTTTTTGGGACTCATTGGATTACTGTCCATATAGGACCTCCTATCTGTGTTGTGTCATTAGAATCATTACTATTGTATTTTGGCATGCACTTATGTTTAATGATTGTACTGGCTCATTTGGATACCTTCACATACATTGCGCAACTTGTTATTTCTTATATGTATATTTTTGTGTGTGTCTCACATTTTAAGTTGCAGTATTATTAGTATTTTGTTCGTTTATATGAACATCTAAATAGACAGTGCACTATCGCCAACCTTTTTTCATTTATACATAAAAAAAGAATTGTTGCTCTACATAAAGATGGCTTAGGCTGTAAGAAGATTTCCAAGACCCTGAAACTGAGCTGCAGCATGGTCGCCAAGACCATACAGCGGTTTAACAGGACAGGTTCCAGTCAGAACAGGCCGCACCATGGTCGACCAAAGAAGTTAAGCGCACATGATCAGTGTCGTATCCAGAGGTTGTCTTTGGGAAATAGACGTATACAGTAAGTGCTGCTAGCATTGCTGCAGAGGTTGAAGGGGTCAGCCTGTCAATGCTCAGACCATACGCCGCACACTGCATCTAATTGGTCTGCATGGCTGTCGTCCCAGATGAAAGCCTGTTCTAAAGATGATGCATAAGAACGCCAACAATTTGCTGAAGACAAGCAGACTAAGGACATGGATTACTAGAACCATATCCTGTGGCAGGCCCGGACTGGGACAAAAAATAGGCCTGGGCATTTTAGACTGAGCAGCCCAGGGAGGGGGGGGGGCACAGAAAGATAGATTGAAAGATTAAGATAGACAGGAAGATAGATAGATAGATAGATAGATAGATAGATAGATAGATAGATAGATAGATAGATAGATAGATAGATAGATAGATAAAAAAATAGATACAGATAGAAAGAAGGGAAGGAAGGAAGATAAAGAAGGATAAAAGATAGAAAGAAATAAGGGGAGGAAGGAAGGTAGGAAGTTAGATAGATATAGATAGATAGGAAGGAAGGAAGGAAGGAAGGAAGGAAGGAAGGAAGGAAGGAAGGAAGGAAGATAAAGATAGAAAGAAAGAAGGGAAGGAAGGAAGATAGATAAATAGATAGATAGATAAGAAGATATATAAAGAAAGAAAGATAGATAAAGATAGAAAGAAGGGAAGGAAGGAAGATAGATAAAGAAAGATAGATACAGATAGAAAGAAAGAAGGGAAGGAAGGAAGATAGATAGATAGCTAGATAGAAAGAAAGATGGATAAAGAAAGAATGAATAATATAGAAAGAAAAAAGGGAAGAAAGATAGATAGATAGATAGATAGATAGATAGATAGATAGATAGATAGATAGATAGATAGAGATAGAAAGCAAGAAGGGAAAATAGATAGATAGATAAATATAAAGATAGAAAGAAAGAAGGGAAGGAAGGAAGATAGATGAAAGAAAGAAAGATAAAGATAGAAAGAAAGAAGGGAAGGAAGGGAGATAGATACAGAAAGAAAGGTAGATAAAGAAAGGAAGGAAGATAGATAGATAGATAGATAAAGATAGTAAGGAAGGAAGATAGATAAAGATAGAAAAAAAGAAGAGAAGGAAGGAAGATAGATCTAGATAGAAAGAAAGAAAGAAGATAGATAGACAGTGGCAGTGCATCTATAGAGGGCGCCGGAGCGCCGCTCCCTCTGGCTCAGCCGCCCCCTCTGGCTCAGCCGCGACAATGGGCACAGTGGCGACAATGGGCACAGTGGCAACAATTGGCACAGTGGCGACAATTAAAGGGCACAGTGGCTGCGTTTGATGGCATGGCACAGTGGCTGCGTTTGATGGCATGGCACAGTGGTGACAATTGATGGCACAGTGGCTGTGTTTGATGGCATGGCACAGTGGTGACAACTGATGGCACAGTGGCTGTGTTTGATTGCATGGTACAGTGGCTGCATTTGATGGCATGGCACAGTGGTGACAATTGATGGCACAGTGGCTGCGTTTGATGGCATGGCACAGTGGTGACAATTTATGGCACAGTGGCTGCGTTTGTTGGCATGGCACAGTGGTGACAATTGATGGCACAGTGGCTGTGTTTGATGGCATGGCACAGTGGTGACAATTGATGGCAAAGTGGCTGCGTTTGATGGCATGGCACAGTGGCTGCGTTTGATGGCATGGCACAGTGATGACAATTGATGGCGCAGTAGCAGCATTTGATGGGCCCAGTGGCTGCATTAGATGGGCACAGTGAGGCTTAATAGCCGCCAGGGGCCGTTCGTGGGCCGCGAGGGCCATTCGCGGGCCGCAATCGGCCCCCGGGCTGCGAGGGCCGTTCACGGGCCGCCACGGCCCCCCGGGCACTTGCCCGGTATGCCCTATGGTCAGTCCGGGCCTGTCCTGTGGTCTGGTGAGACCAAGATAAATGTATTTGGTTCAGATGGTGTTAAGCGTGTGTGGTGGCAACCAGGTTAGGAGTACAAAGACAAGTGTGTATTGCCTACAGACAAGCATGGTGGTGGGAGTGTCATGGTCTGGGGCTGCACGAGTGCTGCCGGCACTGGGGAGCTACAGTTCATTGAGGGAACCATGAATGCCAACATGTACTGTGACATACTGAAGCAGAGCATGATCCCCTCCCTTTGGAGACTGGGCCGCAGGGCAGTATTTCAACAAAACAACCTCAAACACACCTCCAAGGTGACCACTGCCTTGCTAAATAAGCTGAGGGTAAAGGTGATGAACTGGCCAAGCATGTCTCCAGACCTAAACCCTATTAAGCATCTGTGGGACATCCTCAAATGGAAGGTGGGGAAGTGCAAGGTCTCTAACATCCACCAGCTCTGTGATGTTGTCATGGAGGAGTGGAAGAGGACTACAGGGGCAACCTGTGAAGCTCTGGTGAACTCCATGCCCAAGAGTGTTAAGGCAGTGCTGAAAAATATTGACACTTTGGGCCCAATTTGGATATTTTCACTTAGGGATGTACTCACTTTTGTTGCCAGTGGTTTAACCTCCCTGGCGGTATGATTAGGTCAGATTTTTGCATTCTCAAAGCAGGACATTGTTTTTCTTTGTAATTCTAATGCCGCGTACACACGATCACTTTTTGTGATGAAAAAAATGACATTTTTAAAAATGTCATTTAAAATGATGGTGTGTGGGCAAAACGTCATTTTATGTCTTCTGAAAAACGACCAAAAAAAAATTCGAACATGCTCGAATTTTTTATGTCATTTTTAAAAATGTCATTTTTTTGTGTCATAAAAAATGATCGTGTGTGGGTAAAACGACGTAAAAAATGACGTTTTAAACCCGCACATGCCCAGAAGCAAGTTAGGAGATGGGAGGTAAAACTACCATTCATAATGGAGTAAGCACATTCATCACGCCGTAACAGACAAAAAAGCAGGAATCGTCTTTTACTAACAAGTAACCAGCTAAAAGCAGTCTCAAGGCAAATAGAACTTCCCCTTTAGAGTGCCATCACTTTGTTCATCATTTTCCAAAAATGATGGTGTGTACGCAACGTCATTTTTGAAAATGAAGTTTGAAAAATGTCTTTTTTTTCATGAAGAAAAATTACATTTTTTTTCATCACAAAAAGTGATTGTGTGTACGAGGCATTAGGAAACTTGCTTAAATCTGTCCAAACAAGAGTCTAGTAGACATCTCGGGTATGATAAAGTTTGAAACACAAAATCATTTATTATAATATAATAAATAACTATAAATAGTTATAACAAATAATAATATAATAATAATAAAATCAAAAACACTGAAATTTGTTCAGTTACGAAATTATTGCTGTCGTCACTTTCAGTGTTTGATGATGAATTTCCCCGCAAATGACTATCGCTCAATTCTGCAAGTCATTTGAATTTGCTATCACTATTTTCCAGCTGGTCTAAAACAACTTTTGACGTAGAGGGGCACTTTTTGGTTGCCATAGACATTCTCAAGTTTCCAGCCAGAAAGAACAGTATATTTAATATAAAACTGCATGCAGGGCACTGGGCAAAGCATTACGAACAAAAGGGATGTGAAATGATTTGATACAGTAATGTAATCTGTAAGATTACAGTGTACTTGTATGTGTTTTTTTTTTTTGCACTTTTTGGAATTTGGCGCCGGGCTTCCGTCCCCATGCTTTGCGACGCTCGCAGGGAATGGAGCCTAACACACTGTACACCGAGCGGAGTACACAGCCTGCAGACACAGTGGAAGGACTTTGCAGGATCTTGGGAACAAGGTTAGTAAGTTTCTCAGGATACTGCGATGCCATACCGAGTGAAGGCACGGAGTTACCACTTTTTAGTAATGAAAGTTCACCCCCGAGCCACACTCTGCATTACCGCCGGGGAGGTTAATAGCTGTGTGTTGAGTTATTTTGAGGGGACAGCAAATGTACACTGTTATACAAGCGGAAAAGTATAATTTCTTCAGTGTTGTCACATGAAAAATAAATAAATATTTGCAAAAATGTGAGGAGTAACTGCCCGTATCGGATCATTTAGTACTCCTTTTCTCTCTGGGCCCCTGGACCTACCCCCTGATTCTTATTGATGCAGCCACCACACCTAATGTTTGGTAAGCTGCAATATGTCACATTTTAGATTTTTGGATTTAATACTGCGTTAATGCTTGTTTTCTGGATATTTAAGTGGCCATTTTCATGGTAATTAATGTCTGCCTGATACACATGAGCTACTATAAGGTGACTGGTGGTGTTGCCTCTGGCAACCAGTCAGAGACCCTTAGTAATGAAGACACCAGGGTCCCTGCCTTTTGTTTTGCCTCAAACTGGTTCAGTATTACGTACAGTTGGTGCAAGGAGACCATGGCACAGGAGGAAAACACAGTGTCTCTGCATGCTTCTGGCTTCATGTGAAACCCTAATGGCAGACCTGGAGTACAGACAAACATGGCAACAGCTGAAAATGGGATTCCAGCTGCCAAAGACAAATTATGGAGTTTTTGTGCAATATATTAATATACAGGATTTATATAGCGTCAACAGTTTGCGCAGCGCTTTACATCAGGGAAGACAGTACAGTTACAATACAAATCAATACAGGGAGGATCAGAGGGCCCTGCTCGTAAGAGCTTACAATCTAGATATATAACATATTCACCCTGAGCAATTGATGGCCTTGTCCTGCCATTGGTTTGTGGTTATAGGGGGCAGAAAATTAAAGTTGAAGTTCCTAGTAAGTATGTTTTAGTTTGGCTGCCATGGACAGAGTCCATTACATTCCCTTTGCCCTCCCTTTGCCTCCCTGTCCTCCTTTTCAGCATCTGAGATTTAATAGAATCTTAGTAATTCTGCTTTGTCTTGCAGTACTGTCTGTAAAGCCTTGCGAAAATGAACACTTTGAAAGCCGAATTGCTGTACTTGTTCATTGTTTATTGACAATTGTTATTGATTAAAAAAAATAATACAACAAAAAAAGAGCTGGCCTTATTGCACTAAACTGAACCCGTTGCCATTATGCCTTTAGCGTGTACATTTTGGACAGTAATTTAGGTCATAAAAATAACATTGGTAATGTAAATTAGAATACTGCTATCTTGGTGCTTATTACATTTCTGCTTCCTAAAATTTCTTGCCAAGCAGCCACAACAGTACTTTCTTTATTATTAAAGATTGTAATTACAAGTGATCAATGGAGGTCTGAATAACTTTCTTTGTAGCTGCACTGTAAACATTAGGCCGTGCGGCTCAAAAAAAAAAAAAAAAAAAAACATCTTCAGGATGTCACATTAAAGGAAAGTACAATACTCACTGAAAAAAAAAAATAGAAAAGTGCAAATGAGGTTAACAGTCTGTAATACCTAGAGACATATGATAGCCATTGTTGCTAGTTAGTTTACATAAAGAAAAATGAAATACATGATTGTTTTCTTCTAATGAATTTTATCACTATGACTATTAAAAAGTTTGTTTAAAGGGGTTGTAAAGGTACATTTTTTCCCCCTAAATAGCTTCCTTTACCTTAGTGCAGTCCTCCTTCACTTACCTCATCCTTCCATTTTGCTTTTAAATGTCCTTATTTCTTCTGAGAAATGCTCACTTCCTGTTCTTCTGTCTGTAACTCCACACTGTAATTCAAGGCTTTTTCCCTGGTGTGGTGTTCTCTTTCTAAGTCCGTTGGAATTTCCAATCTTGCTTATTGCGAATTGCTTCCTATATGTACCATGAGCACTCCCTGAGAACTCAAGATCCAAGTAAGGTTAAACTGAAACTAATCCCTCTTATCCTTTATTGCCAAGGGAGCTACCATATTGGCCTTTGTTTGATCTGCAGAAGTCATAGTGCTGCATGTGATCAGTTATGATACCAGCCATTTGATGGCTTGATAATTTGGTTAAGAGCGAAAGCAACTTTGACAGTTGACATTTACAGCATGCCTTAAAGGGGTTGTAAAGGAAATTTTTACATTTTTTAAAAATAACAAACATGTTATACTTACCTCCACTGTGCAGCTCGTTTTGCACAGTGTGGTCCCGATCCACGTCTTCTGGGGTCCCTTTGGCGGCTGTCTCTGGTCCTCCCCGCAAGAACTCCGCACATTCATGCGAGAGAGCTTGCATGGTGTGGAGTCCTTGCGGGCGCGCTCCCCCGTGATACAGCCGATGACTGTATTACTCGACCCCGCCCCCGGCGCACCGCATCATTGGTTGTGATTGACAGCAGCGCAAGCCAATGGCTGCGCTGCTTCAATCGACCAATGAATGAGCCGGGAAGCCCGCCAAGATGCCAGTGCGCTCAAGGCGCGGGACTTTCGAGGGGTCACGTAAGTAAACGGGGGGATGGGGAGGCCGGTATTGTCGGAAGTTTTTTCACCTTAATGCATAAACTGCATTAAGGTGAAAAATGTTTTACCTTTACAACCCCTTTAAATATAACAGTTTTGTGAAAGTTAAAGTGTTACTAAACCCACAACAGTAAAATCCGTCTATATATGCAGTAAAGCATGATTGTTATACTCACTTTAGAACCTAAGGGGTTAATCCTCTGCATTGTGTAAAAAGACAGTTTGATCCTGTATGTGCAGATCTTCCTCTTGCACTGGCTCCAGAACATGTCCAAATAAGACAGAGTTACTGGGGTTAGGCTGCACATGCTCAGTTTGCTCTTTTTCTTGGAAGAGTGCATGTGATCAGAACTGTTCCAGGCAGAGGGTTCGTGGCCCTGCATCCTGATAAGTCAGCAAGTGCAGTGTAAAAACTCCTCTATAAGCTTCAATCAGGCACTAATAAAAGTCACAATACTGCTATATATTGCTATTTATTGCTAATGAGAAAAAGTATTTAGCAGTTTATCTTTACATTTCCGTGTCCTGTGGGAGACCAGATATCAGGGTCCTGGGTTTAGTAACAGCGGGGTTCAGTTCCACTTTTCATTTGAGTTTGAGCTATTGATCTTTTTAAAGCAGACCTTCAGTCATTTTGTCAATTTTCCATCTATTAAATCTTCTGCCCTTTGATGTTTTAACTTTGGATAGTAAATATTTTTTTTCTGCCAGTAAACACATTATACAGCCCACTCGTTTCTTGTCTGGTAAAAAGCCTAGGCTTATGACATCATGCACATCTCTCTCAAGCCCCATACACACGACCGGGTTTTCCTGCCAGGAAATCTACGGGAGAGCATTTGGCCGGGAATCCCGGCCGTGTGTATGCTTCTTTGCAGTTTTCCCGACAGGAAAACTGTTGGAAAACCCAGGCGAGGGAGCATACACACGGCTGGGATTCCCGGCCAAAGCTCTCCCTGCAGTTTTCCAGATGGGAAACCCAGCCGTGTACATGGGGAAACTTACCGAGCAGGTTCTCGGGTTTCCCGTTGGGATTCTCAAGATACTTTATACTGCTGGGAATCCCGGTCATGTATACAGGGCTTTACTCTCATGAGAGTTTGCCAGGAAGGGAGGGGGTGAGTAATAAGAGGGCCAATGAAAGCTGCAGAGCTGAAGGTGTGCCTCTGTGTAAATCCAGGAAGTTAACAGGCAGCAACTTCAGCTGCCCACAGTTAACATGGCTGCAGCCAGACTTAGTGAAGGGAGATTTCTGCAGCATAATGGCAAGTACAAATCACAGTATATATACAATAATATGCAAAGTGGTTGGATGGAAGCTTCAGAATGGCAAAGGTGTTTTTACTACAAAGTATGTGAGCAGACTGCAGTTCCTCTTTAAGTAACAGGCACTTTTCAACAGAAGGGCAAAGTTATAAAGGACTCCACTGTATTTAACCACAGAACTGGAAGGATTTCCAATTTTGACGGCTAAGCTCATTCAAAGCTGTTTCCCATGCCACCAATAAACCCAACTCCAACAATTTTTTTGTACAGTAAGGAATAGTTAAAACTTTAGTTTTTTTTTTGCTTTTTGTGTCTCCACTGGGAAGGTTTCACTTCCTGTCCCTGTGACCCCAGGGTAAGAAAAGTGGCATCTCCAGAGCAGAAAGACAGACGGCAATAAAAACATGGCAGAAGTTTTCTCCATGTTCCCATAAGATTTTTTTTTTGTGACTGTGTCTGTTTTCATTGGAGATATTTCTAATAATTTCCTGTCCCACTGACACAGGGTGTAAGAGGAAATATTTCCAACGAGGACACAGAAAGTAATTTAAAACCAATACCACACACTGTCCACATTTTTTTTAGCTGGAGTTTAGAAAACGATATGTATGTAAAATGTGTCTCTGTTTAAAACCAAGAGCAAGCACCCCCCATAGTCTTCATCTGTCAAATACTAGCTCCTTTATGTCAGTCTGGAGTAACTCCACGTATGCCTTCAGATCGAAATACGCGTGCTGTGTTCTAGCAAAGTTTCCAAATTGGAGGCACACATCAGTACACATATGAGAACATAATGAAAACTGCTTTGCTAGGAACAATTCAAACAAATATATCTGTGGTTTGTCCACGGTGAGCGTAGATGGTCTGATTTTTCTTATTATATTTACTGCAGGGATTTTCAGACTTTGGCTTGGAAGTCTGCGCTCAGTTTCTCTTGACATCATTGAAAATTACATACAGACCGCTTGGCTATCTAATGTTAAAAATAAGAAAACACAGCAAAGGATCATAAGCCATAACCTCAAATTCCCCCAGTAAGCAAGGTACCTGATCAGTTTCTTTGCTTAGCACTTTTATAAAGAGTTTTGTATATAGTGCTGATTCTAAAGAGTTACTGCAGCCAACTGAATATGTATTTTGCAGTATTGAAATACTGACGGTGCAGCTTTTTCCCTGATGTTTTTAGAAAACTCTTATTTTAACATTTATTTTTTGCAATTAATTGTTTTTGATAGCTGCTTATTTCCCCTTTTCACGTTCAAGGATTTTATTGAAGTTTCAGAGAAAAGAACACACATAACAACTGTCATGCCCATCTTCTACCTGAATTAACATTAGGTAGACACATCAATGTGGAGGGATAGAGGAGAATAGAAGAGCAAGGAGAGAGATGAAAAGCAATAGGGACAAAAGGGGGGGTTGTGGGGTAAAGAGGGGAGCTGGGGGATAGGAGTCCTCACAAAGCTCGGGCTCTATCTGATAAAATATGAGATGAAAGGTTTAAGTGATGTTAGGCTCTCCAGGTCTAAAGAAGGCAGGGCATATTGGGGGGTACAGGCATTACACCTGTAAGGGGCCAATGGTCTCTCGCGGCAGGAGAGAGGAGGGGCCCCCTCCGGTTCTCTGCTCGAGGGGCCCTGCCGAAAGCTGTGTAAGGGGCCCCAAAATTTATGATGGCTGCCCTGGTCCCACGTCTTGAGATCCCTTTTCTCTCTTTCAAACAGTAAATCACTGTAAAATATTAAAAAAGTTGTTCTATGAATTGTGTTGTGCAACTTGGTTGTCTCTGTTTTAAATGATAGCAAGATAATGGTATAGTCGTAATCAGGGCTTTTTTTCAGGGGGAACTTGGTGGAACTCAGTTCCACCACCTCTGGCTCAGACCCTTTGGTGCCTGCTCACCACAATTACTTGTAAACACAGAAGTCTGGTTTCTGCGTTTACAAGTAACAGCTCTGCTCTGGGGTGGGGGGGTTGTGGGGTATATATTTAGAAAGAGTAGCGCCACGTTTTTAGTTTTTCCTTCATTTTGTCTATATGCGGGAACACATGTTTATGTGAGCAGCAGCTTAATTAACACAACTATATAAGATTGGTGCATTTTTTTTTCACTAGTTACTTTTTCACAAGACATTTAAAATCAATTTTAGTATTCATTTTACAAATGGGGTAGGGCAGAAGGACACAGTTATATTCTCCATCATATGCTTAACCACTTCAGGCCTGCGCTACCGTCGAATGACGGCAACAGCGCGGGTCTGAATATCCAACATGCCGTCATTTGACGGCATCTCCTTCAGGCGTTCCCAGCGCGCGCTGTAGAGCGCGCTGCGGGGAAGCCCTGTGTTGTCCATGTCCCTTGGACACGGCCAATCACAGATCGCGGCGAATGGCCAATCAGAGCGGCCGTTTGCGATGCGATCTGTGGGCGAATGAGAGATGATCTCACAGATCATCTCTCATTGCCGTTTTTACACAGAGACAACGTCCTGTCTCTGGAGAGGAGGAGCCCGATCTGTGTTCCTTCCTACATAGGGACACAGATCGGTCATCCCCCCCTCCCCCCACAGTTAGAACACACCTAGGATACACATTTAACCCCTTCCTCACCCCCTGGTGTTAACCCCTTCAATGCCAGTCACATTTATACTGTAATTAGTGCATATTTATAGCACTGATCGCAGTATAAATGTGAATGGCGCCAAAAATGTGTCAAAAGTGTCCGATGTGTCCACCATAACGTTGCAGTACCAATAAAAATCGCAGATCACCGCCATTTCTAGTAAAAAAAATAAAATAATAAAAAATAATAATTCTCTCCCCTATTTTGTAAGCGCTATAACTTTTGCGCAAACCAGTCGCTTATTGCGATTTTTTTTTACCAAAAATATGTTGAAGAATACGTATCGCCCTAAACTGAGAAAAAAAAATGTGTTTTTTTTTTTTTATTTGGATATTTATTATAGCAACAAGTAAAACATATTGTTTTTTTCTTCAAAATTGTCGCTCTTTTTTGTTTATAGCGCAAAAAATAAAAACCGCACAGGCGATCAAATACCACCAAAAGAAAGCTCTACTTGTGGGGAAAAAAGGACGTAAATTTTGTTTGGAAAACACGTCGCACGACCGCGCAATTGTCAGTTAAAGCGTCGCAGTGCCGGAAGCTGAAATTTCACCTGGGCAGGAGGGGGGTATATGTGCCCAGTAAGCAAGTGGTTAAATTGAAAATAATAATTTTGGATGGACTGACCCTTTATAATTGGGAGAAACAAATGCATTGCTGAAGAGCAATTACTGTATGTTCTTAGCTTGAGACGGTGCTAGTATGTTTGTGACTTTCTGTCCATGGGGTAATTGGCTTTTACAAGCCTGGTATCCTTGCAAAACGGTTGGTGGAAAGTACACTGGTTTATAAACATAAAACAGAAATCGAATGCGTAACTAAACCCAGCAACTTAGCTGTTACCCAAAAGAAAGCTTGTTAGACATGTTCAGTAAATATTACTAAATCTTTAAATCCTTAATCAAACATACTAATATTGTATGGCTTCAACAGAGTGCAGTGGTGACAACACTTGGCCCATTGGGGACCTCAGCACCGTGGATATCCTCCCTCCTCATTTCCACCGGAACTTTTTAGATGAGGTGGTGCCTCCCCCCGCCCCCCCAACCTTAGGTCTTAACAGTGGTCTACTGCCGTTCCCATTCGGGATATGATAGCAGAGCCGCTCCTAGACCAACACCCCCCTCCCCACCCCCACCCCACAGACCCCCCCCCGCCCCTCTCATTTTTTCAATGTAGTTAGTTAAGGAGCTGGAATACTTAATCTACCCATCCTGGCAATTCTAGAGCCGGGATATTCAATTTGGAACAGAACCATGGTAAATCCTCCGGAAAAGTTAATCTAGCTGACATCCCATCTTTCTACCCAATGAGGCACGCAGGCAATCCCCACTTATATTTGATGTTCTGTAACTGCATCTGTTCCAGAGGGGGTTTCAAACATCTCCCCTTTAGCTAGAGTTTCCCAGGCCAGATCTGGGAAAATCAATATCTCATCCCACCCATAACACAGAGGGGGATTTTTCCTAAGTCTCAACCAGATTTCCGCTTTGTCCTCGTAGTATCTAAATCTGACAATTATGTCTCTTGGCCTTGCCCCCTCACCATTGTTAATCCTTCCTATACGGTGGACTCGCTCTATTTTGAGGGGTTCTTCGATATCCTGATCTAAGAGGGGAATAAACAGACTATTTAGTGTTTTTTCCAATCTTCCCCTCTTTCTTCTTTGATGGATCTAATCCTTAAATTTTTTCTCCTATTACGATTCTCCTGATCTTCCAAGCGGTATTTTAGCATCCTCTGGTTCTGATGAATAATAAGATATTGATCTTTTAATTGGTTTAATTCGAGTTCCTGTTTTTCCAGCCTGTTCTCTGTTTCTTCTACTCGCGTCAACAGGTGGCTCAGGTCTGTTCTTTATATATTTTTCCAGCCTACCTTCCAGTCTGATGTGTATAGGGTGCCCTATACACATCAGGGACAACGCCACTGTGCCGTGGACATTTCGAAATAACTGTCTCGCTTTTTTGATCCAGGGGGATCACCTGAATACTATCACACAGGATTTTAGGGGGCGTTTGAAATAAACTCACCCCCCTCCCACATCAGGAGTGTGATCATTCATGTAGGAAGGGCCACAACCCTTTAGCAACCCATCCCGAACCCACTCGTGACCACTATTATCCCAACAAGGGACTTCTCTCTTTCTCTCCGCAAAGCCAGCGAATTGAGAATTTTTATGCGGTACATCTCCCTGGCCCCTGATGACAGTCCTCTTCTAAATCAAGAGACCAGAAACGCGTCGGGCATTCTCCACTTTGTCCCACGGAGATTGTGCTTTTTTACTATGCTGTATTATATACCGTGTTGTTATTTGATTTTATCTTCCCTCTATTTCTTTCACCGGGTGCACTTCTCCAACCCCTGATGTTCCATACCTACTCAGTGATTGTCACAAAGAGGTAGTGGACCATACAGGTCACTTTCCCAACAAGTATCAATTTGTATGTGATTTGGTCTATATTATAATAATCTATTAAAAATCATTTTGTTCTGAACTTGGCCTTCAAAGTCCCGCTTCCTTGGGGGTATTTCCTTTTTTTCTATAGTTATCAGGGATGTGGCCATTTTCAGACTGTCCGGATGTGTAAAATCCTCTCCTCCGTTCTGTTGTTTTAATAGGGTCTACTATTCTTATGTTTATAATAGTACCCCCGAAGACTGGGGACTATGACCTCTTTGCAGGCATTGAGTAGCCTAACACATAACATACACACAGGAAGAGCGTATTACACAGTAATTTGGGGCTTAAAATCATCTGGGAATATAGTGTTGCTAGCTTCTTCGCGTTGCGCTCATCCGCTTCACCCCAGTTTACACAAGTGTACACATAGTAGTATCGTACTTGGTACTTATTTTTTTTACACTAGGGTGGTATATTTCACAACGCCTTTGGGAGCTCCATGTGCCCAAGAAAGCCCCCTGCAACAGAAGAAGCTATGGCGAGCCTTACGAGATAGTATCAGAGACACAGAATGTCATAGGGTTTTTTTGGGAGAGACCGCGTCTCTCCCAGATAAGGCACTCCAAGTCTTATACAGTCACTATGTAATGTTTGATACACGCTTACCCGGCTTCAGGTTCCAGTGGTTAACAAAAGCTGAGAAGAATGGGTGGATATTACCTGCCATCAGCGGTGCAGGGACCGGAGGTCTGCGGGATCCGTAACATGGGGTGTGATGTAATCGGAGCCGTCACCGAGGACTTAGCATTATCACTTGCGCCGTGAGCTCACCAAACCACTTTCGCTCGGTCCGTCGAATAGCCCCGTGGGGTGCGAGGGATGGAAGACCCCCGCGAGGAAGGTTTAGACGCCGAGTGCAGAGAACGCCGACTGGGGGCTTCGCAACCGCGCCGCCTCACCCTCGGCATAGATATCGCCTCCACCTCTGCTTCGCTCTACGGGTCCTTCAGCGTCCTCCTTCCCTGAGACCCAGGTTAGATCGTGGTGCGGGTTCAGCCCCTCCCTCGGCAAGCGCGCATCACGTGCCACCCGTCATGACGTGAAGCGGCTCCGCCACACCGTGTTGCCCCCCCCTGTTTTTAATGGCTAGCAAAGCTATGTCCGTCTTTTTAGGAATGTTAGTAGTTGTCTAGTATGTTTTTTTTTATTTTCTTTATATGATGCTACCACTATCCAAAAATATATATATAATTTTCTTACACCTGCAGAGCAGCACATCTTCTCCAGAGCCTCTGTGGTTCGGGGACTTACATTACAAGCATATGACAATTGTAGAGAAGGTGAGAAGGTCTACTAAAGAGACTTTACCAGGTTATGGTGCATTTAGTGTTTTATATGCTTCTGAATTGTGGTGATGCCGTGTTTCACAGGGTCTGTAAAGAATTGCCCCATTGCCACCAATCTGATTCAACACTAGACATTCTGTACTCTTCAAGTCATTTTTATAGCAATAGCATTTTTATTCCTGGGCTTTACAAAGAACATTGTTCCATTCACGTAACTCAAAATGAAGCAACATTTATATGTATGGTCAGGTGTATTGTAATAAATATGCTAGGAACTGTAATAAATCATGAGGTTATCACAGATAAGACATTAAGATGTGGCTTGGATAGAAAAATAGAAGACATTCTAATAAATGAACTAACTGTTAGCATCTTGTTCGTTAATATGCCTAATATATGTTTATATACAAAGCGTGTGCCAAAGTACAGAAAAGAGTCCTGGTTTTGTCTCCGGAGCAGACTTTCGGGAGACAGTGTTCACCTGCCACTGTAACAATGTGTTTTTTGTATTGTTCTCACTTCTCTTCTATCAACTGTCAAAAGAAACTGCAAACAATGTGGCTTTTACTTAGTCTGCCATTAGCTCATTCACCTTCATTTACATTGTGGCTAGAAATGAAATATCTCTGTTATAGTCTTCAATCCTAATGGTGATTTTCCTTTAGTTTGGCAAGCATATATGTTTACCTTCTGTGGCATATGTTCCACTGTCATCTTTTTAATATAGATATTCAAGGGTACCTTTGATCATTCTAGTTTTGGAAAACATATGCCTGTCAGAAAGTTCCTGGCGCATTGTAGACCATTGTAATAAAGCCCTGACTGTGGAAACTCATTTTACAGCATGTGTAAGGATACAGTTACCCTATAATTAAAGTTGTATTTATATTGTAAATTTGCAGATAATTACCTAAAATTCTCGTTTGTACAAACATTATTACCCTTCCGGATTATTAAGAGCTTTGGCATATACTGTATATCTTCATGACTCATGATTCTATCTATCTTTCTATCTATCTATCTACCCCAAGGTTCGGTGTTGGGTCCCTTACTTTTCAATATATTTATAAATGATATTGGGTCTGAGATCCAAAGTAACATTTCTGTATTTGCAGATGACACCAAGCTATGCAGTGGAATAACGTCCTTGCAGGATGTCTCCAATTTACAAGCCGACCTCAATGCTCTGTCTCATTGGGCGACTATGTGGCAGATGAGGTTTAATGTTGATAAATGTAAAGTTATGCACTTGGGGGCTAAGAATATGCATGCACTATACATGCTAGGGGGAGTACAACTGGGGGGATCTGTAGTGGAGAAGGATCTGGGGGTTTTATTTGATCATAAGCTCAATAATGGCATGCAATGCCAAGCTGCGGTTTCCAAAGTGAGCAAAGTCCTTTCTTGTATTAAGAGAGGTATGGACTCCAGAGATAGAGATATAATTTTGCCCCTGTACAAATCATTAGTAAGACCTCATCTGGAATATGCAGTCCAGTTTTGGGCACCAGTTCTCAAAAAGGAAATAGGAGAACTGGAGAAAGTGCAGAGAAGGGCAACCAAACTGATAAGAGGCATGGAGGAGCTCAGCTATGAGGAAAGATTAGAGGAACTGAATTTATTCACTCTTGGGAAGAGGAGAATAAGGGGGGATATGATCAACATGTACAAATATATAAGAGGTCCATATAGTGAACTTGGTGTTGAGTTATTCACTTTAAGGTCAACACTGAGGACAAGGGGGCACTCTTTACGTCTGGAGGAAAAGAGATTTCACCTCCAAATACGGAAACGTTTCTTCACAGTAAGAGCTGTGAAAATGTGGAACAGACTCCCTCCAGAGGTGGTTCTGGCGAGCTCAGTAGATTGCTTTAAGAAGGGCCTGGATTCTTTCCTAAATGCACATAATATAACTGAGTACTAAGTTTTGTAGGTAAAGTTGATCCGGGCTAAATCTGATTGCCTCTCGGGGATCAAGAAGACATTTTTTCCCCTCCGGTAGCAAATTGGATCATGCTCTGCTGGTTTTTTTTTTGTCTTCCTCTGGATCAACTGTGGGTATGGAGTTGGGTGTATGGGATGTACTGTGTTTTTTATTTTGTTTATTTTTATGGTTGAACTGGATGGACTTGTGTCTTTTTTCAACCTGACTAACTATGTATCTATCCAACTGGCCCCTTTCACACTGGGACATTTTTCGGGCATTTTTCCAGGCGCTTTGGCGTAAAAAAAAAGCCTGTAAAGCACCTGAAAGAAGCCTCATCTGCAATCCCAATGTGAAAGCCCAAGTGCTTTCAGAGCCCTTTCACACTGCCAGCGCCCGAAAAATGCTGGTAAAGCACTCGGGCTTTCACATTGGGATTGCAGATGCAGCTTCTTTCAGGCGCTTTTGCAGGCATTTTTTTTTAAAACACTAAAACTCCTTCCACATTGGAGCATTTTTCAGGCGCTTTAGTGTGAAAGCACTCTGGCTTTCACATTGGAAATGCAGGTGCAGCTTCTTTCAGGCGCTTTACAGGCGCTTTTTTTTTACGCTAAAGCGCCTGAAAAATGCCCTAGTGTGAAAGGAGTCTAAAACATATCTTAGCATTCTAAAGTTATAAAACTGTTATTTGCCTTTTATAGTGGCTACCTTCATAAAGCTCCTTGTTGCTTCTGTTGATATTTAAAGCCTCCAGTGAGCCCAACAATCCAGGTCATGTTGTTCTGAAAATTGATGATCCAATAGCTTCTGTATTTTTTAATATCGCCCACCGGGGAAACCTGCAAATCAGAGCTTCATTTTGACTTACCCCTGCGTAACTGTTCTAGATCAGTGTGTCAGAAAGCAAAGAAATTAGAGGCTGCCACATAACTAGCATTTTCACAAGCTATCCAATTTTAGCAACATCAAAGTTTTGTCAGGATGGGCAGACTTAGATTAACGTGCAGGAATTCCTCAACTCATTTTTTAATACAACCATTTCGGCTAGAGATAAACTCATTCAACTAAGATATTTTCAGAGTCTATTACACACCACTTTGTTTATTTCAAATGCATAAAAGAGACACATCGACTTGCCACAAGTGTCAAAAAGCTAAAGGGGGTTTATTGCATATGATTTGGACATGTGACATGGATAGGCCATTCTGGTCCCAAATTGCTGCTTTCATTTCCCATCACTTTGATATACCCAACATTTGTAATCCAAAATGGTGTCTTCTCGGTATATTTGAGGATCTGGATATCAGTGCTTTTAAAAAAGAAATTCTTGAGATTACTTCTGTTCTATGCTGGGAAAATGGTGGTACTCCAATGCATACACACTGACTACATCAGACTCAACTTTAGGAAAACATTTAGACACCTTTCACACTTGTACGACTTTAAAGCCACGCAATTTTACCGCGATTCGCGGCCGCGATTTCAATGAATGCCTGTGTAAGTGGCATCAAAATTGGACCAAAGTAGTGCAAGGACTACTTTGAAGTTGGCACAACTTAAAGTCGTGCCAGTATGAATGGTAGTCATTGAAAATAATGGAGAATGACTTAATCTGACTTCCACCCATTTTTTCATGATCCTTGCAAGACAGTGCCCATCCGCAGAGCAGTATGTGATGACAGTCACTTTTTTTTGTATTGCTACAGTGCGGAAAATAAGTATTTGAACACCCTGCTATTTTGCAAGTTCTCCCACTTGGAAATCATGGAGGGGTCTGAAATTGTCATCGTAGGTGCATGTCCACTGTGAGAGACATAATCAAAAAAAAAAAAATTACAGAAATCACAATGTATGATTTTTTAAACTATTTATTTGTATGATACAGCTGCAAATAAGTATTTGAACACCTGAGAAAATCAATGTTAATATTTGGTACAGTAGCCTTTGTTTGCAATTACAGAGGTCAAACGTTTCTTGTAGTTTTTCACCAGGTTTGCACACACTGGAGGAGGGATTTTGGCCCACTCCTCCACACAGATCTTCTCTAGATCAGTAAGGTTTCTGGGCTGTCGCTGAGAAACACGGAGTTTGAGCTCCCTCCAAAGATTCTCTATTGGGTTTAGGTCTGGAGACTGGCTAGGCCACGCCAGAACCTTGATATGCTTCTTACAGAGCCACTCCTTGGTTATCCTGGCTGTGTGCTTCGGGTCATTGTCATGTTGGAAGACCAAGCCTCGACCCATCTTCAAAGCTCTAACTGAGGGAAGGAGGTTGTTGCCCAAAATCTTGCAATACATGGCCCCGGTCATCCTCTCCTTAATACAGTGCAGTCGCCCTGTCCCATGTGCAGAAAAACACCCCCAAAGCATGATGCTACCACCCCCATGCTTCACAGTAGGGATGGTGTTCTTGGGATGGTACTCATCATTCTTCTTCCTCCAAACACGGTTAGTGGAATTATGACTAAAAAGTTCTATTTTGGTCTCATCTGACCACATGACTTTCTCCCATGACTCCTCTGGATCATCCAAATGGTCATTGGCAAACTTAAGGCGGGCCTTGACATGTGCTGGTTTAAGCAGGGGAACCTTCCGTGCCATGCATGATTTCAAACCATGACGTCTTAGTGTATTACCAACAGTAACCTTGGAAACGGTGGTCCCAGCTCTTTTCAGGTCATTGACCAGCTCCTCCCGTGTAGTCCTGGGCTGATTTCTCACCTTTCTTAGGATCATTGAGACCCCACGAGGTGAGATTTTGCATGGAGCCCCAGTCCGAGGGAGATTGACAGTCATGTTTAGCTTCTTCCATTTTCTAATGATTGCTCCAACAGTGGACCTTTTTTTTTTTTTTTTTTTCAACAATAGTTTTTATTAAGTTTAACATATTACAGATTATACAAGTAGAGTACATACCAGTTCTTCGACAAGAGTGGGTATACAAAGTCATATACAGCAGATAAGATATATCCAATCGTTTTAGCTAAGTAGCATAGTTCAGATAACACAACAATATAAGGGTGCACATAGAATTCATCAGACATACATGGTGTAAGGTGTCAACTAAGGTCAGAGCCCTGACAACCCGGGTGCGTGTTCATCCACCGGGCTTACAGAAATAGTGCTGTGTTGGACCAACGAGTCCATGAACGCCACATTTTGTGGGCTTCTACCATGTGTCCTTTGCTAGAGGCCAGCGTTAGCTCATAGTTGTAGTGCAGATTGATTAGCTCAATAGTGCTCTCTATCGTCGGGGGTTTGGTAGATTTCCAGAGTCTGGTAATGCTCAGCCGAGCTGCCAGAAGGATATTGGTGGCTACTAGACGTGAGTCAGCAGGAATCTGATCTATATTAATGTTTAATAATGCCATCTCTGGTGATGGAAGTGTAAGACTACCAGTGATGTCCGACAGTATACGGAAGATGGTAGACCAATACACGGCAATGGACGGGCAAGTCCAGAATATGTGTAACATATCTCCTTTAGTGCCGGCGCATCTCCAACATGTGTCAGGGCTGTTTGTACCAAATTTAGCTATTCTAGCTGGTGTGAGGTACCAGCGCAGGGAGATTTTTAATGTGAGTTCCCACAACGCCGCGTTTCGAGTAGCTCTATAGATGGACCTAAGTGCAAAGTGCCATTGGTCTTCAGTAAGAGTTTGGCCCACATCTACATCCCATTGGAAATGAGGTTTGGCTTTGGAGAAGACCTGCTTTTGGCGGAAGATATTATAGAAAAGGGAAATTCCCTTCTTTTTCGAGGGGGAGGTAGTAAGGAATGACCACGTTGAAGGGGGAATAGGATAACATGGTTTGGGCACCTGAGATAGACAGTGTCTGATTCTAAGGTAGGTAAAGACTTCCGAATGTGTCAGGTGGAACTTAGTTTGTAGCTGAGGGAACGTGAGTAATGTTTCTCCACAAAATAGATAATAAAACCATTGGCTGTCCAACGTTTTAGGGCAAGATCTGCAGTGCAGTGTTGAAGGCAGGTCAGAGGGATGGGAGGGTGAAATGGGTGAGGGTGAAGTTCACCTTGCTGAACTAGGAATTTCCAGGCTGAGGATGATGCTCTCATCGTGGGGGGGAGCGAGTTGGAGACCAGTGTGCCATGTGGTACTCCCAGAATCCAGTCTCGGAGATTGTTATGTTTAACCAATGTGGATTCCAGCTGTCCCCATAATGTAAACAGTGGACCTTTTTTCACCAAGCCTCTTGGCAATTTCCCTGTAGCCCTTTCCAGCCTTGTGGAGGTGTACAATTTTGTCTCTAGTGTCTTTGGACAGCTCTTTGGTCTTGACCATGTTAGTAGTTGGATTCTTACTGATTGTATGGGGTGGACAGGTGTCTTTATGCAGCTAATGACCTCAAACAGGTGCATCTAATTTAGGATAATAAATGGAGTGGAGGTGGACATTTTAAAGGCAGACTAACAGGTCTTTGAGGGTCAGAATTCTAGCTGATAGACAGGTGTTCAAATACTTCTTTGCAGCTGTATCATACAAATAAATAGTTAAAAATTCATAAATTGTGATTTCTGGAAAAAAAATTTTTGATTATGTCTCTCACAGTGGACATGCACCTACGATGACAATTTCAGATCCCTCCATGATTTCCAAGTGGGAGAACTTGCAAAATAGCAGGGTGTTCAAATACTTATTTTCCGCACTGTAAATACCTTATTTTACTCTTCACTTCCTGTCCCGGCCACATAGGCGATTTTATCATTTGGCGATTCTCTAGGACTCTCTAGGGATATCAGTGTCATCTATTCCAGGAGTCCTAGGAGGGCTAATAGGGAAATATTGTGGTATTTCGAAACAGGAAGTTCTGTGTTGATTGACAGGTTGCCATAACAACAAATCGGGAAATTTTGCTGATGCCACCATTGTTTTGGCAACCTGTAAACAACACACCACACCATTTTTGCGCAGGCGTGAGCCAGCTGTGTGGAATCCCGGAAGCAAATAGGAACGGGCTTCAGATGCCCACATCATCAATGGTTGCTGCGTTCCTTCAGGGATCCTGTGAGTAATGACACATTTATAAGTAAGAAGAAGGATTACACTTACAGCACTAACTTAACTATATTGTACAACTAATGAGAATCACGGGGGTGCTTTTTGGAAAAAACTGCCAAGGAGGCTGGAGCTCCACTTTAATTAACCAGGTACTTCCAATATATAGATTGATCTATGAAGCCAGAGACTGCCCATTTAAAAAAAAAAAAAAATTGGGGTGAATGGCTAGGAAATACTGATACCTTGGATAAACATTAGTCTTAACATTCGTTTTTAGAATTTCTGAACAATCTATACCTCAAAGTAACACAAATACATTGGGACACAGAAAAAAAACAGTAGAGCAGTTTAAGATTGTTCCAGTAAAATTACATTGCACAGCGAATGCTTTTTTGCTGTTTAATAGTTAGCTAATTAGTACCTGTTGTGCTAGTTGTAGGATTTCTAATATCGTAGCCACTCAATAGCCTAACATCTATACTTTTAATGTATACTGCTATGTCTTTGGATTATGCCATTATTGCATTATTTGTATTGATGTACACAAATCTTTAAATACAAATAAGTACAACGCCCAGGTGTCAGGCCAGTCTAAAATTATTTTTTGAGAGTTGCTGTATTAGTTATTGCACTTTGCATTAATAAGCCTACAAGGGAAAATATACCAGGTTTTTCTTTATTAAAAGTAAAACAAATTGCAGAGTAAATAAAATATAACAATAATTCTAGAAAAATATATGATGTACACATTATTATTTGAAACAAACTATCTATCACCTTAATATTGGTTAGTGGATAATGATTGGCCAGTATTAAAGAGCAGGTGGTGCGTGCTGGTAGGGCTAAAAAATCAGATAAGTTGAATAGCAGATTTAGGTGGAAGAAGGTTGCTGTATAGGATATCTGACTAGGCATCTGGAGGTAGCCACGATACTGTAAAATTAGTAGGTTCTTTTGTTTTCACTGGCCTCAGTAGTGCTTTTAAGCAAACCTGTACTTTGCATATTCTAGGGAAAGCAACAGATTTAGCTTTTAAACCCACATTTAGCCTCCAGCATATACTTACCTTTCTTTTAATCCCCAGTGATCTATTTAGTACAAGGAGGCAAAGGAAAAAACAAGTTATTCTCTATATGTAGGAGCATATGGCTCACTCCATGTGGCAGTGCTAAAACAATTGGTGCTGTCGCATCCCTCCAGCAACTCTTATCTTACTCAGGTCTTTCTGTGGTTTGTGCAGAAAAATTAAGCAGCAGAAGAAAGGAAAGTAGTGTATCCTTTGGGGAGGACTACATTAACCACTTAAGACCTGGACCTTTAGGCAGCTAAAGGACGCGGCCAGGTTTTGCGATTCGGCACTGCGTCGCTTTAACAGACAATTGCGCGGTCGTGCGACGTGGCTCCCAAACAAAATTGGCGTCCTTTTTTTCCCACAAATAGAGATTTTTTTTGGTGGTATTTGATCACCTTTGCGGTTTTAATTTTTTGCGCTATAAACAAAAATAGAGCGACAATTTTGAAAAAAATTCAATATTTTTTACTTTTTGCTATAAAAAATATCCCCCAAAAATATATAAAAACATTTTTTTCCCTCAGTTTAGGCCGATACGTATTCTTCTACCTATTTTTGGTAAAAAAAAATCGCAATAAGCGTTCATCGGTTGGTTTGCACAAAATGTATAGTGTTTACAAAATAGGGGATAGTTTAATTGCATTTTTATAAAAAAAATATTTTTACTACTAATTGCGGCGATCATCGATTTTTTTCGTGACTGCGACATTATGGCGGATACTTCAGACAATTTTGACATATTTTTGGGACCACTGTAATTTTCACATCTAAAAATGCATTTAAAATGTATTGTTTATTGTAAAAATGACAAATGCAGTTTGGGAGTTAACCACAAGGGGGCGCTGAAGGGGTTATGTGTGACCTAATATGTGTTTAAAACTGTAGGGGGGTGTGGCTGTAGGTGTGATGTCATCGATTGTGTATCCCTATAAAAGGGATCACACGATTGATGACGCGGCCACAGTGAAGAACGGGGAAGCTGTGTTTTCACACGGCTTCCGTTCTTCAGCCCCGGGGACCGATCGTGGGACTCCCCGCTGGGCACTAGCACAGGACGTACCTGTACGTGCATGTGCCCAGCCGTGCAATTCTGCCAACGTAAATGTGCAGGAGGGGGTCCTTAAGCGGTGAAAATGAACCTGTTGCTTTTGCCCCACATTGGAAACGCAACATGTTTAGTACACAGCTATTACAGATAAAGCAAACGGAACTAGAATGACAATTTTATATATTTTAAATCAAAATATTTTCCTTGCTAATCCTAGATAGAATAATGCCTCGTACACACGATCGGAATTTCCGATGGAAAAAGTCAGACGGACTTGCACTGATCTCTAGTGCAAGGATTGGCAGGCTTCCTGCAAAAAATATGTAGAATTTTTATATTACTTAGCCTTGAAGTGCAAATATACAGTGCCTTGTATAAGTATTTATACCCCTTGAAATTTCCAAAAAATTTCATGTTACAACAAAAAATGTAAATGTATTTAATTGGGATTTGTGATAAACCAACACAAAGTGGCACGTAATTGTGAAGTGGAAAGAAAATGATAAAGGGTTTTCAACATTTTTTACAATTAAATATGTGAAAAGTGTGGAACGCATATGTATTCAGCCCCCTTTACTCCGATCCCCCTTTCTACAATATAGTGGAACCAATTGCCTTCAGAAGTCACCTTATTAGTAAATGGAGTCCACCTGTGTGTAATTTAATCTCAGTATAAATACCGCTGTTCTGTGAAGCCCTCACAGGTTTGTTAGAGAATCTTAGTGAACAAACAGTGTCATGAAGGTCAAGGAACACACCGGACAGGTCAGGGATAACGTTTTGGAGAAGTTTAAAGCAGGTTAGGTTATAAAAAAATATCCCAAGCTTTGATCATCTCACGGAGCACTGTTCAATCCATCATCTGAAAATGGAAAGAGTATGGCACAACTGCAAACCTACCAAGACATGGCTGTCCACCTACCGACAGGCAGGGAGGGCAAGGAAAGTATTAATGCAATTCCGATGCACAAAAATCCTACACATCGCATGCTTGGAATCATTGATCATCATTTTTCTCGGCTCGTCGTACATCGTCACGTTCTTGACGTTCAAAATTTCGACAGCATTTGAGTGACCATGTGTATGCATGGCAAGTTTGAGACAAAATCCAGTCCTAAACAAATCCATGGTTTTGTTGTCGTAATTTTCGACCATGTGTATTAGAGTCTGCAAAAGACTGTAGACTGGGGCGGAGGTTCCCCCTTCCAGGAGGACAGCGACCCTAAACATACAGCCAGAGCTACAATGGAATGGTTTAGATCAAAGAATATTTATGTGTTAGAATGGCCCAAAGTCCAGAGCTAAATCCAATTGAGAATCTGTGGCAAGACTTGGAAATTGCTGTTCACAGATTCTCTCCATCCAACCTGACAGAGCTTGAGCTATTTTGCCAGAAAAATGGGCAAAAACTTTACCCGCTAGATGTGTAAAGCTGGTAGAGACGTCCCCAAACAGACTCACAGCTGTAATTTCAGTGAAAGGTGGTTCTACAAAGTATTGACTGAATACAAATGCACGCCATGCTTTTCACCGATTTATTTGTACAAAATTTTGACCATTTATCATGTTCCTACCACGTCACAATTATGTGCCACTTTGTGTTGATCTAGCACAGGGATGGCAAACTATTTTGGGCCCAAACTGTGATGCAAAACCAACTTATTTCTTTCAAAGTGCACAGAGGCTCTGTACAGAGGATGGGACTGATCATCCCTCTGAATAAGCCCTAAGGGACCAAAAATGTATGACTCTTCCAGATTCTCTCAGAATGCAGGGATCAGGAATGTGTTGTGCTCAGAATGCACTGTGCAACATACACTCACCTACCTAACACATGCACTGACCTACCTGACACATGCATTACCCTACCTGACTATTACACTCCCCTACCTGACCATTACACTCCCCTACCTGACCATTACACTCTCACCTACCTGACACATTACACTCACCTACCTGACAAATCCACTCACCTGACCATTACACTCATCTACCTGACACATGCACTCACCTACCTGATATATGCACTCACCTACCTGATATACCACAAAAATCCTCCTGCGCTCTGGTGTATCGCCAAACTGGGTGTATCAGTATGGTATAAAGGCAAAGTCTTAAGTCTTGCAGCCCTCCACAGAACAAAGGGTGTTCATATGGCTAAAAGTGAAAAAAAGAAAAGAAAGGAGGGCGCACCGACCTTGTGCATTACCACTTATACATTTTAATATACACAAAATAAAAAGCAATGGTCCTACTTACAAACATTCAGTAGTAAGCGCATTAAAAACAGCTGAACCTGGACCTCACGGCACCTGCCAGTCAGACCCTAAACACCAATATGGCTGACGCGTTTCTGGGGCGTACCCCCTTCTTCAAAGCCTAGGTGGTCTGCAATCGTATTGTTTAGGGTCTGACTGGCAGGTGCCGTGAGGTCCAGGTTCAGCTGTTTTTAATGCGCTTACTACTGAATGTTTGTAAGTAGGACCATTGCTTTTTATTTTGTGTATATTAAAATGTATAAGTGGTAATGCACAAGGTCGGTGCGCCCTCCTTTCTTTTCTTTTTCTCACCTACCTGACACATGTTTCCTGCACTACTCACATCCCCATCCTCCTCCTTACCTCTCCATGACCTCATCATCCAGCTCTCCCTGGGCAATATTGATATCGCTCCTCGATATCCCTGCTGCACTGCACCTCTCCCCATAGCCATGGATGATTCGAGCACTGCCCCTCCCCCTTTTCACAGGCTGCACAAGAGGAATAGACTGAACCAAAGTCGTCCTGGAGCAGGGGGAGCTGGAAAAGGGTGCCTGCAGAGAGGAATGCCCCCAATGCCTCATCGGATGTGTAGGGGTACGGGGGAGGCAATAAACATTGCTCATTGGACAAGATGACTGGCTGCCCACCCCCCTGCCGACATCACTGGCACTGATGCAAGGTAGGAAGCCAGCTCCTCCGTAACTATCTGGCTGAGGGACTCCCCTGGCGTGCCGACAGAGAAGGCTTGGCGTGCCAGCTGTGGCATGGGTGCCATAGGTTCACCATCACTGATCTAGCACATAAACTCCCAATTAAATATATTTACCTTTTTGGTTGTAACATGACAACATGTGGAAAATGTCAAGGGGTATGAATACTTTTTTAAGGCACTGTATGCTTGTTGATCCTGCCAGAAATGCAGTCCTGTACCCTTTCTTGTGGCAGAAGAAACAAATAAAGACTTTGCACTGCAAGTTTTAAAGCATCCTGTGTAAGGGCTCTCTTGCATTGGTTAGCTTATTTATTAAAAGTGCTGCTTATTGTAGCCGCATTGGCACTGAAAGTCTTACTAGTTTAAAGCAAATGGCTGAAAAAAAAGCATTAGGCAGCGCTGGTGAAAACTAGTGAAAAGTATTTTTTTTTTTTTAAAGAGTTACACGTGCCCCATTTTTTTATGAAAAATCTGAAATTCGTTTTCAGTTATTTTGTGTGTTTGCCAGATGAAGCTCAAAGTAAATGCAAGATATACATTATACATTATCAATTGAAGAGATTGGACTGATATGCGTGGTCCCAGGCTAGGCCAAGCGTTGTCATTAACTGTGAATGGTATTGTAATAGTCTCACAACTACACTTCAGCTCTCCTGGTATGGGGTCTGCAAACCATGTCTAACAAGGTTTTACTGCCAGGCTGTTTGCAGACGGAATAAAGTGCAGACATGGAGGCGATTTTCATTGACTTGACATTCCTCATGAATAGAGCTATTCATTAAGTAAACCCTAAAGTGATCTTTTCACCTCTCTGTTACTTAGTTAATCCTCCCTCAGGCTGCTGTAGAACAAAAGTTAAATGACCTGCGATAAAAAAGTTGGTGGTCTTAGTTGTTCTTTTACATGAAGACAGCATCGGCAAATCACTTGTCATAACCCCTGCCCAAACCTCAAAGATGTCAATAAGCGATGAAACAGTTATTAGATCATAAAACATACTGACCTATGGCATTCATTATTAGGTTAAAATTATACAAACTGATCCAATGAATGTTTGAGTATTGAGGTATTATGAAACCATCCCTCCTAAATGACATACAACTTTAATGTTTTCTTAATCTAAGCCAACAAAAAAGCAGCGCTACAAAATACCAGTGCATATGATCTTCACATTAATAAAGTGCAAAAGTGCAAATAAATAAATAATCAAATACGGTGCGAAGAAATTAATCTTCAAAATATAAAGTGCAAAGTTGCAACTGTTGGCGCATATATAAATCCATATATCAAAAATGCATTACATCAATCACTTAAAAATTTGTGTATATAGTCCATTAAGGAATAAACAAAGTCCCATCACCGAGCATTCAAACTGTATACTCCTCCAAGGGATATCATTTGTGCAGAAAAGAGGAAAATGTACTCCACCTCATGATAGTAGTAGTTACCAGGCGCCTCTTGCCAAAACAGTTGGGACATAGATTTTAATGGCCAGACACGCATTTGTGATACTATTCCCAGGTTAACTTCCACTGGGGGGAGACGATCGCCACTGAGTAGTCAATGGTAGTATGGTACCGAAAGATAAGAACATACACTTCCATAGTGAAGTTTTAAAAGCGTTTACCTTTTATTGTAAAACTTTTGGTGCTTTAATTGACAAGCAATCCAATACAGCAGAATAGACAGCAGGCTGATGGTTGGCATGGGGTTTAATGGTTTCTTACCTACACATACATGCATGCTTGTTACAAGTGTACTATTGTCTGTAACACATATATGCCCCATTATTGTTTTGTGAGCATTACATTTGGGGAAATGTATTTACAGTCTGATCAGCTGACACCATTTTTAAACTGTGGTGATGTATTCTATGGACAACTTTATTGTGCTCTAATATTGCTGAAATTATATAGTGGCATCTTTAGTGTTTGAGCCAGCAGTTGTTGTTCTCCCCCTATCTGGCTGCCAGCTCCCATCCATCCTTTTTTCGTTCACTTTCCATGCAGCATTGTAGTTGGGCTTACTGGTTCCTGGGTGTAAGCCTGCTGACACATGGCTGCTAATGTGGTGAAGACACTGCAACTACACCCCAATGCCATCTAGGCACTACATTCAAATTTGGTGGCTTGACCAAACATGTCTGTTAGTGCTTGTCATAACTTAGAAAGTTGCCTTGCAAATATCTTGATCTGTTGGTCTGGTTTGTACTTGACCTGTTATCTGTTTTCTGTTATGACTCAAAGGGGAAGATGTAGGCTGGGTTCACGCTATGTGCGGCCGCTGGGCACAACAAGGGGTCCGGTGCATCACAGTTCTCCATTTCTGGTCCAAATTTGGCCTGATATTTTGCCTAAATTCGGACCTGAAACTGAGCCAAAGACGCACAGGACCCTCCGTGGCCACCCCAAGGTGTGTGAACCGCCTACATTGAGAGTCGGTTACACTCTTCTGTCATGTGAATTTGCATAAGTGTGGACCTTGCCTTTCTGAAACTGGTGCACTCAGAGACTGGTGCAGGCTTGCATAGTAACCAATCAGTTTCTAGATTTTATTGTTAAAACGTAATTAAACAAACTGAGGTTAGAAGCTGATTTAGTAAATCTCCTCCCATATTTCCCATTTTATTCTCATCCAAACTATTGCTCTTGGTTTTAAATTCTGCCAAACTGCTGCCTGTCCTAATTTTCTGCCTGGATCTTCCACTTTGTCTGTACTAAACTTTCTCGACTGAAACACCCCTTTTTGATTTTGATATTCGCCGTCCTGTCACCTGTCAACTACTGCCAGTTGGTCAGTATGGAGGGCTGTATCTTGGGAGCTCACACCCATGCTCCAGCCTTGTTTGCAGGAACGCAACAATGTAAGTTTGAAACCTCATGCCCTCTGCACCACTAGAAGATCCACCAATAACGTCCTCTTGTTGATTGGCCATTGCAACCATTCATGTTGGGAACTAGGTCTGAAAATGGTTTAGGCTGGGTTCACACTATACTACACGACAGTAGTACGACTTTCATCCTACTTTGCTCTGTGACATTGGTCCCACATCCATCCGACTTTCATGAACAGGATACTACTTTGATCTGACTTTGTGATAGTCTGACTTTTTCTTTGACCAATCAAAACAATTCCAGTGTGAGATAAATTCCTTTTACTGCTGCTGTTGGTTGTCAAAAGTCAGATGGTAAGGACAAGGATCCTACTTTGATCCGACTTCAATGATATTCAATAGACTGAAGTAGTATCAAAGCGGACCAAAGTAGTACAAGGAGCATTTTCAAAGTCGGACCGACATCTATGTTTTTCCTTCAATGCCTGCATTTGGATGTTTTTTCTGTTAATATCCTAATATGTTATTCAAACATGTCTGCATAGAATTATTAGTAGTGCAGGATTTGCAGTTCTCAGCTGAAAATGCTGGAAACCAAAAACATATGGTCTCTTGCTTATTTCTATCTATAGGCTTTATGTTCTTGAAACATAATTATCTTTACACAACGCCATCATTAGGCTGACTAAGATTGCTAAAATGACCACTTTATAGAAAGAAAAGATAATCGATTTGTTATAATAGTGCTCTATTTTAACATAACTTGTGACATGTTTTACCACCAAATCTTAGCAATGTAAACATAGGTATTTGCAGACACTGTAAATAAATGCAGGATGCCTAAAACAAGTTGACATGATGGAATGGCCTTTTTTAGTCTGGTAATTTACGTAGCACAAGAATGGCTCCTATTCTCGGTCAATGCAGATTTCATGGAATGTGAGATAGCATAGAAAGCCCTTGGAAATTGTATACTTTCCATGGTAGATTTAGTAAGTGTAACCCCATATTGTATTCTTTTATCCTTTTTTTTCTTCTGTCCTTTGTGAAGAGGGATTAAACCAAAAACCCTTTGTAGTGCTTATGTTTATACAAAGTAAATACACCTGAAGCATTGCAAAGAAACACTTAATGAACTAAAGCAAATTGTGGTTTTCATTACATTCCCGTGTCATTTTCACCAATAACCTAATTGCCTGGAATGGCATGTTTTCTTAAGGTTATGTCCTAGACTTGAAGAGGGGGTATTCAGTGTGTTCAGCAATAACAGTGGTATGTGTAGGGAGGTAAAAGTGACAGATTTACATATCTTTCCCCATAAACAGTGTTACTGTTTGTTTTAAAGTGTGGCATATGTTTGAGGCTGTCTCAATATATTTCAGTAAATGGAAGGCCTGTATTTATTACCAAACATAAGCTGTGGTTGTGTTCATTTCCTCGTATTGAGCACTTTCCCAAAAAGTAAGGAAGCTTTACTTTTATTAAAGGACTTTTGCAAAAATATTGTATTCTGTATCTCTCTCAATTGCAATATTGTCCAAGTCAAACTGGAAAAGTAACCGTTCCTGAGAAAACAATAATGCCTTGTACACACGATCGGTTCATCTGATGAAAATGGTCTGATGGATTTTTTCATCAGATATCCGATAAAGCTGACTTTCGTCAGTCTTGCCTACAAACCATCAGTTAAAAAAACGATTGTTTCAGAACGCAGTGATGTAAAACACAACGACGTGCTGAGAAAAATGAAGTTCAATGCTTCCAAGCATGCGTCGACTTGATTCTGAGCATGTGTGGATTCTTAACCGATGGACATGCCCACAGACGATCATTTTTTTTTATCAGTTTTTTTAACCATCAGATAATTTTAAAATAAGTTCCTCGTTTTTTCACTGATGGATAAAAAACTGATGGGGCCCACATACGATCGGTTAGTCTGATAAAAACAGTCCATCAGACCATTTTCATCAGACGAACCGATCGTGTGTACGCGGCATTACACTGGTATAACACTGGTAGGAAAACCTAAAACATTATTTTAGTTTCATGGTTTGAAGTTATTTTTAAATGAAAATTGTACAGATACAGCTCATGCACCCTTCCTTGGCAGTGTTCTAGTTTGTCCCAACCCTGTCACTATTATGCCTTGTACACACGATCATAATTTCCGATGGAAAAAGTCCAACAGACGTTTTTCATCGGATATTCCGACCGTGTGTGCCCCATCTGAGTTTTTCTATCGGAAATTCCGACGGACTTAGACAGATGAAAAAAAATTCCGTTCGTCTGTATGGAACTCCGACAGAGAAAAAACATCCATGCTCCGAATTAAGTCGACGCATGCTTGGAAGCATTGAACTTAATTTTTCTCGGCTCGTCGTAGTGTTGTACGTCACCGCGTTTTGAAGGGTCGGAATTTGGTGTGACAGTGAGAATGCCAGACAGCTTGAAAGGAATTCTGTCAGAAAAATCTGTCGGAGTTTAGCCTGACGGAAATTCCTGCATTGCTTTTCTAGACATCATGGTCTGCAACTAGGTGTGGAGAACAATATAAATAAAGACATGTAAAATAAAAAAGAATGAATAAATGGAAGTCTATCTTTATTAGTAATTGCTGCACATGAATACAGTAATTCACATTATAACAATCTTTCAAATTAAGTTTAAACCACTTAAGGACCGGATTTGCCCCCTTAATGACCAGGCCATTTTTTGCGATACGGCAATGTGTCGTTTTAACTGATAATTGCTCGGCCATGCGATGCTTTACCCAAATAAAATAAAAATTCCCTACAAATAGAGCTTTCTTTTGGTGGTATTTGATCACCTCTGCGATTTTTATTGTTTGCGCAATAAACAAAAATAAAAAAAAGAATTTAAAAAAAACTTTTTATTTTTTTGCTATAATACATATCCCATTTATTTTTTATTTTTCATCAGTTTGGGCCAATATGTATTCTTCTACATATTTTTGGTAAAAAATAATCACAATAAGTGTATATTGATTGGTTTGCACAAAAGTTATAGGGCCAGATTCTGAAAAAATGTACGCTGGCGTATCTCCTGATACGCCGCCGTAGTTTCAAATGTGCGCCGTCGCATCTTTACGCCGATTCGGAAAGCAAGATACGCCAAAAAACATGGCTTCAGCATTCCCATAAAAAATATGCAAATGAGCTAGACACGCCGATTCACAAACGTAGTTGCGCCCGGCGTATTGATATACGTCGTTTACGTAAGGCGTTCGAACCGGCGTAAAGTTACCCCTGCTATATGAGGCGCAGGCAATGTTAAGTATGGATGTCGGAACAGCGTTGAATTGTACGTTGTTTACGTTGTTTGCGTAAGTTGTACGTGAATAGGGCTGTGCATAAGTTACGTTCACGTCGTAGGCAGTGTTCGATGTATCTCTAGCCGACGTGATTTTGGAGCATGCACACTGGGATACGTCCACGGACGGCGCATGCGCCGTTTGTTCAGACCCTCATTTGCATGGGGTCACAGCTCATTGTAATACAACACGCCCACTACAAGCCTACTTTGAATTACGCGTGCTTACGCTGGCCCATTTACACTACGCCGCCGTAACTTAGGGTGCAAGTTCTTTCTGAATAGGGTACCTGCCTCTCTAAGTTACGGCGGCGTAGTGTTTATGAGATATAAGCTACACCCGCCGAAACTTAGGCCATTCTTTCTGAATCTGGCCCATAGTGTCTACAAAATAGGGGATATATTTATGGGTTTTTTATTTTGTTTTTTACTAGTAATGGTGGCAAACTGCGTTTTTTAGCGGGACTGCGACGTTGCGGCGGACAGATCGGAAACTTTTCACACTTTGAGACCATTGACATTTATACAGCGACCAGAGCTAAATATAGCCACTGATTACTGTATATAGTTGTGCTCATAAGTTTACAAACCCTGGTAGAATTTAAGATTTCTTGGCCATTTTTCAGAGAATATGAATGATAACACAAAAACGTTTCTTTTACTCATGGTTAGTGTTTGGCTGAAGCCATTTATTATCAGTCCGTTTCTCCTCCCCTGACTATTTACATTGACAGATCTCCATTTTGTCTCTGTCAGGAGTGATCATGGGTTGCCAGCGAGCGTCGTTCTAAAGCGGCTGACGTACAGTTACAACGATTCTCCCAGGGGAGCCAACCTGCCACAGTAAAACTGCGGTAGCTGGTCCTTAAGTGGTTAAACTTGTTTTCTTTTTTTTTTTTTAAACAGGCCCCAGGTGCTTAATACCATAATGTACTAGTATGTACTTCTTATTAGCACATTGCGGCTGACTTACCTGTGAAACAAAGCCCTCCCGGGGCTTCCATCTTCATCTAGTCTTCCTTCCAGGTTTGTGCTCTCTGGCTGCCTAAATTGCTACTCCGCAATGATGTTGCTCTCACACATGGGCATGGGAGACATCATTGTGGTGCAGAGCTTTCTGCAGTCATGGCACAGACCATGTACCATGAATGCACAGTGTACTTGCATGTGCGTGTGACGTCCATCAGTGCCGACCAAGCTAAGTGACGTCAGCCAGAGACAAGTTAGTCTTATTATAATGTTTAAAAGGGTTGCCCTGTCTACTGTGAAAGAATTAAAAGGCAGCAGCTACAAAAACTGTAGCTGCTGACTTTTAAAAAACAGCCACTCACCTGTCCCAGGATCCAGCAGTGCGCTACCCCCAGCCGGTTTCACCTGTTTTCATCTTTCCTCAGCATTGGCAGCTTAGCTGTGGGCATGCAACTGTGACAGCTTACAGCTTCAGTGCTAGGTGGCATGCACAAACGGCGCTGCACAATGTGAATGTTCCTGAAGTCTTCTGTGTAGGAGGGAGAAGAACTTCTGCTTCCAATCGCCTAGGTGGCTGGAGAGGGAAGTGGGAGCCGATACCTGTCACAATCGGGCACCTGCTCCCCCTGCCCCTCAAAGAACCAATTCTTTGAGAGGAGCAAGGGACAAGTCCTTAAAGCAGAACTTCCCCTTTTGGGTGGAGCTTTGCTGTAATATAGGCCAAAAATTTGATTTTAATACCACTTTAAATATCAATAATATTAATATGTAAACTGTCCACCTAAAGAATACCACTATAATTGTAATGAAAGTTTTCACTTTGCAGGAGAAGTTTTTTCCCCCAGAGCTTATTTAATGTGGTGAAATTTCATTTGCAAAGAAAACCCAATTACATGTAAGAAACATGTTAAAAAAAATTAATTTTTTTGCTTGAATGGAAGTCAGCAAAGCTTCTCCCTATTCTCTAAGCTGTAGAGAAAACTTATTTGCAAAGTGCAACTTCCCTTGCAAAGTGAAGAGCCTATTTACCTTTAGTAAATTATCCCCTATATAACTATAGTGGGACATTTAGTTCATGGTTGCCTTACCAACATGTCCCTTATGCCCCGTACACACACAATCGGAATTTCGTCAGATGGACTTTTTCCATTGCAAGTTCCGACCATGTGTATGCCCCATTGGATTATTTCCTTCGGAAATTCTGATGAATTCCGTCTGAGTTTACATAGAGAACATGTTCTCTTCTACTCCGATGGAATTCCGTCGGAATTTTGATGTGATTTTGGTCAGACAAAGGTCCGACCATGTGTACGTGGCTTTAGACAGAAGTTGATCAAACAATTGATTTCTGTTAAGTGGGATCTGCCACACACTGATCAAATTAGGCTGGTCTCTGCTGAGCTGTCTGAATTGTGATAATCGTCTGGCTGCCTTTATTCCCTCTTCATAAACATTCCCAGCTTTCCAGAAGGTGAAATATGCTTTTAAAAGGGGCTTTTATGGGCCCCCAAACATTGAACATTTTTCCCTAATTCATACGGGCACATCGGGCTGTACAGTGTTTAGCAGGTGTGCGTTTATGTGGCCCTGGATCACCAGGAAATGACTGGGGTTTACATACAGTCACCTGTACAAATCAATAACAGGCTATGGCTGTATAAGTGTAGCTGCACACTCTGCATTTGCATGTGTATAGGAATGGATAAGAGGCCCTGGATGCAAACTGTCTGTCTCCAGGGCTACTCATCCATCCACGTATGCATGCAAATGTTTGGATGTGCAATTATAGAGGTACAACCGCAGCCTGTCATTCAGTATTTTAGCTACATGCAATTCCCTGCACACCAGTGCTCAGATAAATTAGTTATTATTGTCTGCATTTTAGATTACTGATATTCTAGCACTGGGAATGTGCTGACAGCAGGAGAAAGCAGAGTGAGCAGGGTAATAACCAAGATGAGGCCCTTATAAATGTGGTGATAATCCTTCACTGTCTATGCAGTAAATGTGGGATGAATTGATGACTAAGCTGCATTGTTTAACCGAAGTGGAGAAAAGCGAAGTCAAACTTCTACCTTTTTTAAGGTAATCCTCTAACAGGGCAGGGAGCATTTTGGAAACTATTCACTTTATACATGTATTAGCCTGCAACCTGTGAGCATAAATTCCTGCTATGGTTAGATTCACCATCCTACCCCAGAATGCACACTTTTGGATTAGTGATGTTAGGCAAAGCAAAAGTGATGGAAATGTCATGGCTTCTGATCAGAATGGACATACCAACAGACACTCCAAAATGAAATGAAAGAAAATATTCCTCTAAATCAGTTTTTATCCTGTTCTATAACACGTCTATATGAATTTGCCTATAGAAGATATTGCTGTAGATCCATCATTCTCAACCAGTATTCTGTGGAGCCCTATGGTTCCTTAATACCTCGTACACATGGCCAGTTTTCCTATTGGAAAACTGGCCATGTGTATGCTACATGTCAGTTTTCCCGACAGGAAAACCGCTGGGAATCACGGCTAAAAAAATGAGAACACGTTTTCTTTTTTCCTGCCGGGATTCCCGGCGGTCTTTTTCCCAGCAGTTTTCCTATGGGAAACACTGCGGTGGAGCATTCCCGACCAAAGCTCTCATGGCAGTTTTTCTGCCAAGAAAACCGGCCGTGTGTAGGGGAAAAAGCTGCAGAGCAGGTTCTCGGCTTTCCCCTCAGTTTTCCCGGTTGAACTTTTTACCGCTGGGAAAACCGATAGTGTGTACAGGGCATAAGAGGTTGCTAGGGCTTGCTTTATCTTTGGTTAATTGACCTCCCATCTGATGGTGCCTGCATAGTTTCAGCGCCAGTGCCAATTGGCAAAGTCAGTGGAATGAAACGGATGATTATATTTGTCCTTTTTGGGTGGTATTTTAACCACCACTCAAAATAATTAGTTTTAGTAAGGGTTCCCAGAGACCGAAAAATAATTTTTAGGTTCCTCTGGAGTAAAAAGGTTGAGAAAATATATTACCTGACTATGCATGTCGTTTTCCACAGTTTACTGTTAGAATCTCATCTTAGCAGAACCATATATATATGTGGCATTGTTCTTACCTTTGAATATCCCTGCTCACTGTTATGCCCTGTACACACGAACGGTCTGATGGATTTTTCCATCCGTTAACCGATGAAGCTGACTGATGGTCAGTCGTGCCTACACATCATCGGTTAAAAAAACAATCGTGTCAGAACGAGGTGAAGTAAAACACAACGACGTGCTGAAAAAAATGAAGTCCAATGCTTCCAAGCATGTGTCGACTTGATTCTGAGCATGCGTGGATTTTTAACCAATTTAAAAAAAAAATTTAACCGATGGATAAATAACCGATGGGGCCCACACACGATCGGTTTGGTCTGATGAAAATGGTCCATCAGACCGTTCTCATCGGATTGACCGATCATGTGTATGCGGCAGTATTCCGCTGCTTCAATTACATTTTTGTTTGTTGGAAACCCCAATGAACTTTGGTAAAAACGAAACAGTTATTTTTTAACCATGTTGTAACCTACATATTGTGTAATAACATACAGCTGTTTTGTTGTCCTCTGCATCGGGGTCTGTTGACGCATTTTTTGGAGGGTTAAGGTAGTGTTGAAAGCAAAAGCATTAGTGCTTATATTTAGAGTTGGGAAATGCATACCTTTGAAAATCATGACATCTGTCAGAATAGCTAAATTGATTACAGAACACCACATTACTATGAAATTAAAGTGTTGACAGACGTGGCACCCACAATACCTCTTCTTTTTTTCTAAACATCAACATATAGTCCGAATTCAGTCTTTCATATGTCCAGGCATTCAGAGGCACATGGACGGGAGTGTAGTGAATGATAAATGTGGGAACATATGTACATTGTACTTTGGCTACAGAAGGGACTGGTAATGTCTGGGAACTTCTTTACAGGCTGTATTTCAGTCAAGCAAAGAAAACGTGAGAATTCAAGAAAAACAAACTAGTCATCTTAGAGTAAAATTGGATATGTCTGCAAAATTCCAAATTTTTTGTACTGCATTGATAGATACAGTTTTACCTAAATCATAGGTTTTCCATTTTGGAAACAATTTTGTTGGCACAGATTCTCTTTGAAATCTGGTGGAGGAGAAATAGTGCTAAGATTAAATGTTCATAGTTTAATAAAATTTACCATTATTTGGAGGTATAAATGGAAACAGTGCTATTGTGTTTTTTTTTTTTTTTTTTTTTTTAAGGGTTTCATACAGGTAACAGCTGTCATTTTTTAAAGGGACAAAGGACCGTAAACTTGCTTTCTCTGTAAACCTTTGCTATGCATTAATGGAACATTTATGATGAATGGAATTTGTTACCCACTTCAGATATACGTATCCAAGTTCAGTGATCAGAGTTGCTGAAGCAAGATGCTCAGAGCTCCAAAGTTCAGTAAATTACTACACCATTTGAATTATTTTTTGCAGGTCTGAGTTCTACAGGTGCATCTCATACATTTAGAATATAATATAATATAATCAAAAAGTTAATTTATTTTAATAATTGAATTCAAAATGTCAAACTTATATGTATATAGTGCGTTACACAGAGTGATATATTTCAAGATTTTCTTTCTTTCGATTTTGATTATTTTGGCTTACAGGTAGTGAAAAAAAAAAAACAGAATTTAGTATCTCAGAAAATTAGAACATTACATAAGACCAATAAAAAAATTATTTTTAATACAGAAAAGTGGGCTTACTGTTTATGTACAGTATAGTATGCACTCAATACTTGGTTGGCATCCTTTTTGCATAAATTACTGCATCAATGCGGCGTGGCATGGGGGGCGATCAGCCTGCGGTACTGCTGACGTGTTATGTAAGTAAAGGTTGCTTTGATAGTGGCCTTCGGCTTGTCGGCATTGTTGGGTCTGGTGTGTCCCCATGTGTGGCATGGCGGCGATCAGCCTGTGGTACTGCGGAGGTGTTATGGAAGTAAAGGTTGCTTTGATAGTGGCCTTCGGCTTGTCGGCATTGTTAGGTCTGGTGTGTCCCCATGTGTGGCATGGCGGCGATCAGCCTGTGGTACTGCTGAGGTGTTATGGAAGTAAAGGTTGCTTTGATAGTGGCCTTCGGCTTGTCGGCATTGTTGGGTCTGGTGTGTCTCATCTTTCTCTTGACAATACCGCACAGATTCTCTATGGGGTTTAGTTCAGGCGAGTTTGCTGGCCAATCAAACATAGTGCTATCAAGATCATTAAACCAGGTATTGGTACTTTTAGCAGTGTAGGAAGGTGCCAGATCCTACTGGAAAATGAAATCAGCATCTCCATGAAGCTGGTCAACAGATGCAAGCATAAAGTGCTTTAGATTTTCCTGGCAGAGGTCTTCGCTCACATTGGACTTAATAAAAACACATTAGACCAACACCAGCAGATAACCTGGTTCCCCAAATCATCTGTAACTGTGGAAAATGTTGCATTTAATTTGGAAATCAAGGTCCCAGAGTCTGAAGGAGGAATGGAGAGGAACAGATACCAAGTTGCATGAGGTCAAGTATGAAGTTTCCAGAGTCAGTAATGATTTAGAGAGCCATGTCACCTGCTGGTATTGGTCTACTGTGTTTTATCAAGTCCAAGCCCTCTACCAGAAAATTATTGAGCACTTCATGCTTCCCTATGCTTACCAGCTTAATGCTGATTTCGTTTTCCAGCAGGACTTGGCACCTGCCTACACTGCCAAAAGTACCAATACCTGGTTAACGATCTTGGTATTACTGCGCTTGATTGGCCAGAAAACTCACCTGACCTAAACCCCATAGAAAATCTGTGGGGTATTGTCATGAGACACCAGACCCAACAATGCAGACGAGTTAAAGGCTGCAATGAAAGCAACTTGGGCTTCCATAATATTACAGCAGTGCCACAGGCTGATCACCTCTATGCCACACCACATTGATGCAGTAATTAATGCAAAAGAAGCCCTGACCAAGTATTGAGTGCATACTATACTGTACATTGACATACGTTTCAGCAAGCCAATATTTCTGTATTAAAAATCCTTTTTATGGTAATATTATAATTTCTGAGATACTAAATTTGGGGTTTTCACTTGCTGTAAGCCATAATTATCAAAATGAAAAGAAAGAATTGCTTGAAATACAGTCCCGATCAAAAGTTTAAGACCACTTAAAAAAAGGCAAAAACTTTTACTTTGTTGGATCTTAACAAGGTTCCAAGTAGAGCTTCAACATGCAACAAGAAGAAATGAGAATGAGAAAAACATTTTTTTTGAGCATTCAATTTAATGAAAACAACGAATAAACTGAAACAGGCTGTTTTTCAGCTGATCAAAAGTTTAGGATCACACCTCCAAAAAAAAAAAACGAAACCCCCCCAAAACAGAAATCCAACTTCCAAACATGAACTCAGTAATGAGTAGCTCCGCCGTTATTGTTGATCACTTCAAAAATTTGTTTCGGCATGCATGATGCAAGCGTTTCCATGAGGTGAGTGGGAACATTTCTCCAAGTGGCGAAGACAGCTGCACAAAGGCCATCTACTGTCTGGAACTGTTGTCCAATTTTGTAAACTTCCCTTGCCATCCATCCCCAAAAGGTTCTCAATTGGATTTAGATCAGGGGAACATGCAGGATGGGCTAAAAGAGTGATGTTATTCTCCTGGAAGAAGTCCCTTGTCCTGCGGGCATTGTGTACTGTAGCGTTGTCCTTTTGAAAAACCCAGTCGTTACCACACAGACGAGGGCCCTCAGTCATGAGGAATGCTCTCTGCAACATCTGTACAGAGCCATCGGCCGTTTGACGCCTCTGCACTTCCTGAAGCTCTTTTGTTCCACTGAAGGAAAAAGCACCCCAGACCATTATGGCGCCCCCTCCACTGTGGCATGTAGAAAACATCTCAGGTGGGATCTGCTTGTCATGCCAGTAACGTTAGAAACCATCAGGACCATCAAGGTTACATTTTTACTCATCAGAGAATAAAACTTTCTTCCACCTTTGAATGTCCCATGTTTGGTGCTCTCTTGCAAAGTCCAAACGAGCAGTTCTGTGGTGTTCAAGGAGATGAGGCTTTTGAAGACGTTTTTTGTTTTTGAAGCCCTTCAGTCTCAGATGCCGTCTGATGGTTATGGGGCTGCAGTCAGCACCAGTGAGGGCCTTAATTTGGGTCGAGGATCGTCCAGTGTCTTGATGAGAGACCCTGCCTATGCAGTTCAGCAACCCGATCACATTCAAAAAGGGAGAGTTTTTTTGCCATCACAATGTGTGACTACCTGACAGAGAATGACAATGAATCTATATTTTTGCACAGATTTGGCCTTTTAACCACTTGTCCACCAGACCTATTTTGGCACTTCTCTCCTTCATGTAAAAATCAAATTTTTTTTTGCTAGAAAATTAATCTGAATCCCCAAACATTATATATTTTTTTTAGAAGACACTCTAGGGATTTGTGCAATCATTTTTCAAAAGTTTTTTTTTGGGAAAAAAAACGGTTTCATGAATTAAAAAAGAACAAAACAGTAAAGTTAGCCCAATTTTTTGGTATAATGTGAAAGATAATGTTACGCCGAGTAAATAGATACCTAACATGTCACGCTTTAAAATTGCGCACACTCATGGAATGGCGCAAAAATTTGGTACTTAAAAATCACCATAGGCGATGCTTTAACATTTTTTGCAGGTTACTATTTTCGAGTTACAAAGGAGGTCTAGTGCTAGAATTGTTGCACACGCTTTAACACACGCAACGGTACCTCACATGTTGGGTTTGAACAGCGTTTACATATGTAGGCGGGACTTGCATGCGTGTTCACTTCTGCGCTTGAGATAAAGGGGACAGGGGCATTTTGAAAAAAAAGGATTTTTAATAACAGCTTACCTGTAAAATCCTTTTCTTGAAGTACATCACGGGACACAGAGCGCATAGCCATTACATATGGGTTATATGGGTACCTTCAGGTGTGGACACTGGTGTAATCAACTTCACAGGAAGTTCCTCCCTATATAACCCCCTCCCACTGAGAGTGCTTTAGTTTTGTAGCAAGCAATTTCTCCGAGGTTACACAATGTTCCCCAAAAAGAGGGGTGGGAGCTCTGTGTCCCGTGATGTACTTCAAGAAAAGGATTTTACAGGTAAGCTGTTATTAAAAATCCTTTTTTCTTTATCGTACATCACGGGACACAGAGCGCATAGCCATTACATATGGGATGTCCCAAAGCAATGCTCCATGAAGGGAGGGAGACCGTAAGGCCAAAATTAGCCAAACAGAAAATATATCAGGAGGTAAAAAATAGCTCCACCAACAGAAAAAAAGGGGCGTGAACCGGGCCAGAGGATTCTATACTGCTGCCCGTAGGACCGCCTGCCCAAATGCTGCGTCCGTAGCTTTTGTGACGTCCAACTTATAAAATTTAGTAAACGTATGTGCGGAAGACCAGGTTGCCGCTTTGCAAACCTGTGCCATAGAGATCTGATGGTGTGCCGCCCAAGAGGCACTCATGGCCCTCGTAGAATGGGCCTTAACTGATAAGGGAGGTGGAATGCGCTTCAGACCATAGGCCTGAAAAATCAGCTGCTTAATCCACCTAGCCAAGGAAGACTTGGCAGCCGGTTGACCCTTCTTGGGGCCATCCGGGAGAACGAAAAGCACATCTGTTTTCCGAATCTTTTCTGTAGCCTTGAGATAAACCCTCATGGCTCGGACCACGTCCAAAGTATGAAGCAATCTTTCCTCTCTGGACTGGGGAGTAGGAAAGAAGGATGGTAGGACTAGGTCCTGATTCAAGTGAAAACTGGATATGACCTTAGGAAGGAAAGAAGGCTGAGGCCGCAGAACCACTCTGTCCTTATGCAGAATCAGGTACGGTTCCCTGCAAGACAAGGCTGCGAGCTCGGAGACCCTTCTGGCCGAAGCCATAGCCACCAAGAAAACCAACTTTCGGGTTAGCAGCACAAGAGGGATTTCTGTCAGAGGTTCAAGAGGCTGCTTTTGTAAAGCTGACAAGACCAGATTTAAATTCCAGGGGCAGAGGGGAGCTCTAATAGGGGGATTCACATGCAAGACCCCCTGCAAAAAGGTTTTCACAAGCGAATGCGTGGCCAAAGGCCTTTGAAACCATATCGATAAGGCAGACACCTGCCCCTTTAGAGTACTAAGAGCCAACCCCTTGTCAACGCCAACCTGGAGGAATCGCAAGATCCTGTCAATAAAAAACTTGCGAGGATGCCCTCCTTGAGACTCGCACCACTCCACATAGGTCCTCCAGACTCTGTAATAGATATTTCTAGAGACTGGCTTTCTAGCCTGAATTAACGTAGATATGACTTGGGCTGAGAGGCCTCTGCCCTTAAGAATTAGGGATTCAGCCGCCAAGCCATCAAATTTAGCTGCTGTGAAGCAGGGTGGTAGATCGGGCCCTGAGACAGCAGATCTGGGCGCAGGGGGAGTGGCCACGGTGCCCCTACTGACATCCTCACGATGAGTGCGTACCAAGCCCTTCTGGGCCAGGCTGGGGCCACCAGGATCACCGGCCTGCGCTCCACCCTGATCCTTCGTAGAAGGCGGGGAATCATCTGTAGTGGAGGGAACGCATACAGGAGAGAAAACTGGTGCCAGGGGCAAACCAACGCATCGGTCCCGTAGGCCGAGGGGTCCCTGGCTCGGGATACGAATTTGTCCAATTTCTTGTTGAATCTTGTTGCCATGATGTCCACATCGGGAACTCCGAATCTTTGGCAAATCTCTTGGAATACCTGGGGGTGAAGAGACCACTCTCCCGGGAGTAACTGTTGACGACTCAAAAAATCTGCTTGAGAATTGTCTATCCCTGGGATGAACACTGCTGAGATGCAGGGTACATGGGCTTCGGCCCATGAGAAAATCAGGTTTACTTCCCTTTGAGCCGCTAGGCTCCTTGTGCCCCCCTGGTGGTTTATGTATGCCACCGCCGTGGCCTTGTCGGACTGTATCCTTACTGGCAGACCCTGCAGGGGGAGAGTCCAGGCGACCAGGGCCAACCGAGCAGCTCTGATCTCTAGGACATTGATGGGAAGCAGACTTTCTGCCTCTGACCACTGTCCCTGCTGGGTCCGTTTTCCTAAGATTGTCCCCCAACCTGTTAGGCTGGCATCTGTGGTTACTATTTTCCACGTGATGGGGCAAAAGGTTTTCCCTTTTGACAATTTTTGAGGGATCAGCCACCAGTACAGGCTGCGCTTGACCCCTGGGGAAAGAACTAATGGACGGTCTAATGCCTGTATGGACTTGTTCCAAGCAGAGAGAATAGCTGCCTGAAGAACTCTGGTATGGATCTGGGCATAGGGCGCTGCTTCGAAGGCGGCCACCATCTTTCCCAGCAGTCGCATGCATAGGCGAATAGTCGGTTTCTTTTTGCCTAAGACTATTTGAATCGTTTGAATCAACGACCTGATCTTCTCTTGAGGTAAAAATACCCTCTGGCATTCTGTATCTAACCGAAAGCCTAGATATTCCAACTGTCTTGTGGGTTGTAACCTTGATTTTTCTTGGTTCACAATCCACCCGAATTCTTCTAGATGCCGCACTGTGCGGACTACTGCACGATTGAGGTTGGAAGCTGATCTGTCGATAACCTGGAGATCGTCCAGGTATGCCAGGACCAAGACGCCTTCTGTCCTTAGGACGGCTAGCACCGGGGCTAACACCTTTGTGAATACCCGCGGAGCTGTTGCCAACCCGAAAGGGAGGGCTACGAACTGGTAATGACTTTGATTTATCGTAAAACGAAGAAACTTGTGATGTGCTGGGTAAATCGGCACATGCAGATATGCATCCTTTATGTCTATAGATGCTAGAAAGTCGCCCTGATGCCGGCTGGCTGTCACTGAACGTATGGAGTCCATACGAAAGGTCTGAATCTTTAGAAAGCGATTTAGGCGTTTGAGGTCTAATATAGGCCTGACGTCGCCATTGGGTTTTGGTATAACAAAAAGGTTGGAGTAGAATCCCCGACCCCATTCTTGGGTTGGTACTTCTACAATTACTCCTTGGAGCAATAGGCGATCCAACGCCTTTACGAGAGAGGCCCTTTTTAATGGGTCGCTTGGAAGACTTGACCCCTGAAAATGAGGAGGGGGGATTTCTCGAAACTCTAGTTTGTATCCCGTGGCTACCACGGACCGAACCCAAGAGTCGGGAATTCTGGCCTTCCAGACTTCGGAGAAAAACCGAAGTCTTCCCCCCACCCGAGAGAGTGGGGGCGCCCCTTCATGAATCTGATTTGACGGCTGGTTTAGCCGGTTTGCGAGACCAGGGTCTCTTGTTTGCCGCGGCTTGACCCTATGGGCGGCTATTAACCGCTGGACGCCCGGGAGGCCGTCGAAACTGACGAGAAGTCGAAGGGGCCGAGCCTACAATGGCCTGTCGTTTAAACGTGGGCCCACGTGGTCTTTTCTTGACCGGTAAGGAAGTACTTTTTCCACTTGATATAGTGTGGATATATTTATCTAGGTCTTCCCCGAATAGTCTTCCCCCATGAAAGGGAAACCCTGCTAAAAGCTTTTTGCAGGGTGCCTCTGCTGACCAGTTCTTTAGCCACAAAAGACGACGCATGTGAACCATCAGTAGAGATGAACGGGATGCCTGTTGGATGGAGTCCTTAATAGCATCTACTGCAAAGCAGAGAGCCCTAGGGAATTCTGCTAATTCATGAGTATGCTGAGCCGGCATGTCCTTTAATATATGTTTTGCCTGATCCTTCAAGGCCTGACAAACACCAATGGCTGCTACTGCTGGCTGAACCATGGCACCTACTGAGGTGAAAGCGGCTTTCAGTAGGGTCTCGAATTTCTTGTCGACCGGATCCTTGAACATCTGGACATTTTCAACCGGACAGGTCAGGGATTTATTCACGCAGGAAATGGCCGCGTCCACTGTGGGGAGTGCCCATTTCTTTAAATATTCCTCTTCCATAGGATAGAGAATAGAGAATCTTTTAGGAGGGACAAAGATTCTATCAGGTCGAGCCCAATCCTGGTAAATCACGTTCCGCAGAAGGGGGTGCATTGGAAAAGACGCACAAGTTAATGGAGCCTTTAAAGAACCCAATGAGGAAACCTCCGGGGCTACTAGTTCTGGCACTGGAAGTTTAAAGGCAGTGCGAACCATATCTGTCAAAGACTGGATCCACAGGCTCTCCGCTTGAGAGGCCGAGAAATATTCATCTATAGTGGAATCTTCCCTGTCTAAACCGTCGGGACTTGGGTCTGCCTGATCCCCTTGTGGGTCCCGTTCCTCTGAAGAGGAGACCTCCGCATCTGAAAACCCCACACTGGGTGAGGGGGATCTAGCCCGCTTGCTACTTGGCCAAGGACGGGCAAACAACGCAGTTAACCTTTTCTCTAGCCCACTCATGGTGGCTGCTAGTTTTTTTTCCGTCACGTAAACGGGAATGGGTGGATCGGGGGCCGCCTCTGCCCCCAGCACCCCCAATGGCTCTTGTACTATGCCACTCGGTGTTCTTACTGGCGAGGGTGGGGCCGTTGAAGCCTGGCCCAAATCCTCTGACCCCGATGGAGACCCCTTTTGCTTATTGGCACCTTTAGCAGCCTTGGCTGGTCCAGATCCCTTTGGAGCCATTGTACAACCTTGAGTCACCCCTATAGCCAACACCTGACTGTTGCAGCTAGGAGTAACCAATATGAGGACAGGTATGAGGAAAATGAAAAAAAAAAATTTTTTTTTTTTTTTTTTTTTTTTTACCCGCCTGGGAGGTGGCAATACTGAGGAAACCTGTGAGTATTGACACACCAATGCCCGTTAGCCGGAGTCCAAGGTAGACTCAGATACTGCTGGATCTAAGGCTGAGTCCCTTTAAGCAAAAAACTTCCTTTTTTTTTTTTTTTTTTTCTCTGGTCAATAGTGGACCTAAGTCCTAGACCTGAAGATCCACAAAACCGCCACTAGGTGTCCCTGTGTGGTCAAAAGACCCAGCTGCACGCTCTGTATCCTTTCTTCCTCTGCCTCCAGGAGGGAAAGACCAGCCAGAGAAAAAGTTTTTCCTTTAAACCGACCCTGACGCTGCTGGCCCGCCCCCCCGACGCACGCCGACGCTATAAAAGGCGGCGTGCACGCATGCGCGCGCGCACACCCCCCCACGCTGACAACCACATGGAGGAAGCAGAGCAGAGGAAACAACATGGACCAGCGCCAGGCAGCCCCAACAGACACCAGGTAAGCACTAATCTTATTGTAGTGCACACACAGAGAGGAAGCTGTCCCCATGGGCTTCCTAAGAAACAGGAGTTTTCACCAGCAATTTCCTCTTTACAACATGTGGGGTTGCAGTATCAATGCTAACAGGCAGACCTGGGGTGAGTAGCAAATATATATCTTACACAAGTATACATATATCTACATGTTATCTGGGTAAACATTAGTATCCCATCCTGCCCACACAGACATAGTGGAGATAGTGGCTGATGCACAAGCATACTGTTAGCCAACCCAGAACCCCCAGGGGGATACCTACTGTCGAACCAAGTCCCGCAGGTTCCCTCTTACCTGCTCCACGCCGCAGGGTATTGCAAACTGCAAGAGGCCCAATCTTCCCCCATCTCCGTGGGTATTGTCTCGGACCTTCAGGGACCGGGGTCCTGTGTTAAGGAACCCACACCCCTGGACCTATATAGCATCCTGGCATCAGTAGCGTTTAGTCCTGGAAGAGACCAAGGCACTGGAGCCCAGAATCCAGCCCTCCAAGGAGAGGCATTATAGGCAACACCCCACGCAGGCAGGGCCCGGGTACCGTACACCTTGGCTTTGAAGCACTTCGGACGGATCCGGCTAGCTATCCTGGGTCCCGAGACCTCCGAGGGACAGCTAGACGTGACCAACACCTAAGACACTGGCGAAAAAACTAAAGCACTCTCAGTGGGAGGGGGTTATATAGGGAGGAACTTCCTGTGAAGTTGATTACACCAGTGTCCACACCTGAAGGTACCCATATAACCCATATGTAATGGCTATGCGCTCTGTGTCCCGTGATGTACGATAAAGAAAAAATGTTTTCATTTTATTTTACTTATTTTTTATTTATTTTTTACACTTTTTTTACATTTTTGTTATCACTTTTATTCCTATTACAAGGAATGTAAACATCCCTTGTAATAGGAATCCGTGTGTCAGGTCCTCTTTAGGAGAGATGTGGGGTTAAAAAGACCCCACATCTCTCCTCCAGGTTTACAAGCATGAAATCGGTGAAAAAAAAAATCACCGATCACATGCCGACACCATTTACTTCCGGGTACGGGGCGTGATGTCATAACGTCGCACCTGGACCTCCGACGGTCATAGAGATGACTGTGACCATCTGGTCACCAGTCATCTCTATGCTAACCCAGCGAGCGCTGGCCGATTCGCTCTCCGGGCTTCCGATGGATCCCGCTGCCTATAAGAACGATCAAGCAGCGGAACCGCCGCTTTGATCATTCTTATCGTGCACAGAATGACCAGCTGAAGACGGCAATATCTGAATGATGCCTGTAGCTGCAGAAATCACTCAGATATCCCCGCACAAAGTGGAGGACATCATATGACGTCCTCCCGCGGAGAAGTGGTTAAAGGCATGTGGTCCTAAACTTTTGATCAGCTGAAAAACAGCCTGTTTCAGTTTAATCGTTATTTTCAATTAATTGAAAACGGTCCGACAGACCGTTTTCATCGGTTCACCGATGAAGCTGACTGATAGACTGATGTGCCTACACACCATTGGTTCATGAACCGATCGTGTCAGAATGCGGTGACGTAAAAACGCAACGACGTGATGAAAAAAACGAAGTTGAATGCGTCGACTTGATTCTGAGAATGCGTGGATTTTTAACCGATGCTCGTGCGTACTAACGATCGGTTTTGGCCTAACGGTTAGCCGTCCATCGGTTCAATTTTAAATCTGTTTTTGGACCGAAGGATAACGGTTAGGACCGGTTTGGACCGATGAAAACGAATTTCAGTCTGTTTTCATCGGTTTGAACCAATCGTGTGTATGCGGCTTCACTCTAATTTCTTCTTGTTGCATGTTGAAGCTCTACTTGGAACCTTGTTAAGATCCAACAATGTAAAATATTATTGTGGTCTTAAACTTTTGATCAGGACTGTATATCACTCTGTGTGTAACACATCTATATAAAATATATGAGTTTCACTTTTTAAATTAAATTGCTGAAATAAATTAACTTTTTAATGCTATTCTAATTTTATGATATGCACTATATGAATACGGACTATATACTAATATTTCAGAAGAGCCTGGCATAATGAAGAGCGTATTGTGTTTACACTGTGGCTGTTCCTTTTTTAAATGTTTGGCGTTCGTTAACATGGAATTTTTCTCCTTCACAGCATGACCATCCAGTACATAATTGGTAATTTGAGCACTTTTGGACATCATGGGCCAGATAGATTCACAAAGCACTTACGCTGGAGTATCTCGAGATGTGCCGCCTAAGTCTAAATTTGCGCCGGAATATCTATGCGCCGTACCCACAGAACTAGATACGCACCAAAATAGGCTATTCCCGACCGGCCTAACTTGCCTACACCTGCACATCCTAGGTGCACATTTATTCCGTCCGCACCAGATACGGCGATCCACAAAAGTACGTTTGTGCGGTGCAGGCTACGCCCTGTGCGCATCAGCTGCACGTCCGGTCTAAAGTTAGTCCTTATAAAAGCAGCTCTAACTTTGGACAATCCGTCTACATGTCAGCTAAAGCAACACCATTAGGGACGAGCTGAGCAGCCACACTTGCAGGACAACAATCTGTATGCCAACATGCCAGGGGCATCCTTGCTCATAGCTATACTACTGACTTTAGATGAGCGCAGAAGGAGGAGGGCACGGAGGAGGGCACAGGAGAGGATCTGACGACCGCCACTGGGCAAGGTACTGGCAACACTCCATTTCCTTGCCAGTGGCTCTTTTCAACCTAATGGGTAAATATATATTTTTTATACATTTTTTCTGTTTAGTATATACTCTAAATTAGTTAATATAATAAATATATAATTTTATTTTTTAAATCTAATATATATTTAATATTTTAAATATTATTATAATTATATTATTTACTATTATATATTTTTTTATATATATATATATATATATATATATATATATATATATATATATATATATACTGTATGTATGTGTGTATATAAATTGGGTGATGGCCCTCAAAATAATGGAACACACCGACACAACACAAACCTACAAACAGCAACAGAACAAAAGCACCTTTCTTCAGGGAAGGAAACAAATGGTTGTACTTTTGCAATGGAAGGGCGTATGTCTGGGCCTATTTATGCACTGGGCGTATCTCACTAAGTACGCGTAGTGACCATAGTCCGCGTCATGCACATGCCCAGTCTGGCCGGCCCTTCATTTGCATTGGGTCACGGCTCAGTTCAATGGAACATGCCTACGTCTTTCCCACTTTGAATTAAACCGCCTTGCACCTCGGAATTAATGTTGCGCCGGCGCAAATTTGGGCGCAAATTCTCTGTGGATACGGCACTTACGTCTCTAATTTGAGCCGGCGTAACGTAAAGGAGATGCGCTACGCTGGTCTATATATGTGCCGATGTCTGTGGATCTGGCCCCATATGTCTGGGTGGCTGAGAAAACCTTGTGCTTGCTCAGTGGAACCTGTAGCCAAGATAATTTTTAGACACACTAAAGGGGTAGCTCATCCTCAAAGAAGTCACAACTTTAAAACCTAATGAACTTTGTGGCCACAAGGTTAATAGAAGCACTATGCCTAGCATAACTGTCATAATGTTTGCTTTACTTTCTCATGTTCTGCCGAATTTTGGTATTTACAGCACTTCCTCTGTTCCTTACGAGGAGTCCTGGGTGATGTATTCACTTTTTATGCAATCACAATCTTCTATTTTTAAAGGACAAAACTACAATACTAGCTACAGTAGACCTAAGACCAGAAGCACCAGTGAGGAGGACATGATGTCAGGAATCTGCAGCAGAGATGGCCAGATTTGCATGACTACACTGAGAAACAGAGACCAGGCAGTATATAGTGAAGTACATTTATTAATAATAAAGCAAAAGACATCCACACACCAAACAGAAAACAAGCAAACATGAAGATACAAGTGAACTACAACTATATAACCAAAAATTACTAACAGGAAGCCTAACAAACTGCCTATATACAATATGTACAATATATACATATATAGAAGATTAAGAACACAGGTAACAAGGAATACCAGAAATACAAGCAATGGGGGAATCATTTCTGGGTACAGGAATAAGCGGTGCAGATGTAAGGCAGCATGTTGCAGGGTACAGGATGCAGGACTAGATCAAGATTGGAAACTGGATCACAGCAAGCAAATCAAAACACTGAAGCAAGGTTAACTATTAGGCCCCATACACACGAGCAGACAGATGTGTTCAAATCGGTCGGACAGACCGATTTGAACAAATCTGTCTGCTGGGGACGTATTGGTTTGATCGTGTACACACGTTCAAACCAAAATCCCCGCCGGCAGACGGCGCGCTGACGTGGCGGTGACGTTGACGCCGCCACGTCACCGCACCAGGAAGTAAAACACTTCCGCGCATGCGTCGAAACCATGTGTGCGGACGGGTTCCCAGCTGACAGATTTGAAAGCATGCTTTCAAATCTGTCGGCTGGCCAAATCCGTCGGCTCGCCCGTACACACGATCGAATCTGTCTGCTGGGACGGTCTGGCAGACCGTTTCCAGCAGACAGATTTGATCGTGTGTACGCGGCCTAAGAGGAGAAATTTAAGTACCCTTCCAGTAACAGGTGGTGACTGGTTACTAAAAACTGCTTAATGCTGGGAGTCACCTGCTGGTGGACACTGGAACTACAACTTTCCAACCAGGGAACCTTAGTGCCAACAGCAGGCGAACCGAGTTCTGACACTTTTCCAGCCTTAAAGGATCACTAAAGGAATTTTTTTTTAGCTAAATAGCTTCCTTTACCTTAATGCAGTCCTGGTTTCATGTCCTCATTGTTAGTTTTTGCTTTGAAGTAGCTGTAATTCTGCTCTGATTTCCACACTTCCTGCTTGTCTGGCTCCTTATGAAAAATCTCATGGCAGCTTTAAACTGTGGTCCAAGCTGTCATTACTGTGTGTCTAAAACTCCTCAGAACCAATCAGATTCATTTAAAAAAAAACCTGCACACCCGAGTCCCGCGCGCGTGCCCGGCGGGCGCGATCGCCGCCGGGCACGCGCGTGCGTTTGTTACAGAGCGGGGAACGGGAGGTATGTGTGTAAACACATTCCTCTCGTTCCTGTCAGCGGGGGAAACGCTGATCTCCCGTTCATACAATGTATGAACGGAAGATCAGTGATTCCCCCTAGTGAGTCAACCCCCCCATACAGTTAGAACACACCAGGAACGTACTTAACCCCTTCCCCGCCCCCTAGTGTTAACCCCTTCACTGCCAATGGCATTTTTTAAAGTAATCCAATGCATTTTTATAGCATTGATCGCTATAAAAATGCCAATGGTCCCAAAAATGTGTCAAAAGTGTCCGATGTGTCTGCCATAATATCGCAGTACCGAAAAAAAATGCTGATCGCCGCCATTACTAGTAAAAAAAAAATATTTATAAAAATGCCATAAAACCACCCCCTTTTTTGTAAACGCTATAAATTTTGCGCTAACCAATCAATAAACGCTAATTGTGATTTTTTTTTTTGAAAAATATGTAGAAAAATACGTATCGGCCTAAACTGAGGAAAAAAAATGTTTTTTTATTTATTTTTTGGGGATATTTATTATAGCAAAATGTAAAAAATATTGCATTTTTTTCAAAATAGTCGCTCTATTTTTGTTTATAGCGCAAAAAATAAAAACCGCAGAGATGATCAAATACCACCAAAAGAAAGCTCTATTTGTGGGAAAAAAAGGACGCCAATTTTGTTTGGGAGCCACGTTGCACGATCGCACAATTGTCAGTTAAAGCGACGCAGTGCCGAATCACAAAAAGTGCTCTGGTCTTTGGACAGCAATATGGTCCGGGGCTAAAGTGGTTAAAAGTGAAACTAAACTGCAGGCACATTATATGATTGATTTTTATCTATTTTTAATCATTTTTAAAAGGAATCAGTTAACTTTTATGTCTCTATACCCTGTAAACAGTCATTTCAGCAAAAACATTTTTTTTCCTTTAGTGACCCTTTAAGGAATGCTCCTTGTCCCACCGCCAGGGTCCGGAAGCTGCTTGGATACACCGCCATTAGGGTCCAAAGACTGGCTGGGCTTCCTGCTGGGCTCCCTGAGGAAGAGCAACACTAGAAGCTTACAATTCTTTTATGTAGCATACATCCCAAGACTGGGATTCCAAAGGCTTACGATTGGAGTCTGTGGTCCATACAGGTTCCCTGATGCCAGGGTGTCCCATCACAACTGGACCCTCCCCATCAAGGTTGTTTGAGACATTTTCCTGCCACTTAGGTCTACCTAAAGCATAGGTTATCCAAACCGGGTCCCCCAATGCATCTGCAATTGCAGAGATAACACCTAAGTAAGGACAAGGTTCAATGGGAACTCTGCCCTTCCCTAGAGGACCTCTACTACTGGGACTATAATAGCCGGTGCAGCTCTCATGTGGGTATTTGGACCTCTCGGCTTTGGTGAAACAGGAGCAAATAGCTGCAAAAAGAACTCAGGACAGGCAAAAATAGGGATCTTACACCCAACAGGTAACCCAAGCAAAGCCATGTGACAATGGAAACGCTTAAGTTTCAGACCCATCGGCAGATAGGAGCTAGACCTTGTTAACAAGGTTTTTTTTGCCTTCCTCTGGATCAACTGTGGGTATGGAGTTGGGTGTATGGGATGTACTGTGTTTTATTTTGTTTGTTTATTTTTTTAATGTTTTTTTATGGTTGAACTGGATGGACTTGTGTCTTTTTTCAACCTGACTAACTAACTATGTAACAGAGTCTATCTGGGCAGTGACCTTTGAATCAGCATAGTACAGCTGGGCAGTGGCCTTTGAATCAGCAATAGTCCAGCTGGGCAATGGCCTGGGGATAAGCATAGTCCAGCTGGGAAACAGCCCAGAGATCTGCATAGTCTGGCTGGGCAACGGGCCAGGAAATCAGAATAGACCAGCTTGGCAATGGCCTACAGACCACCAGAGGCATGCTTGGCAGCAGAAAGCAAATCAGAGGCAGGCTTGACAACGGACAGCAGATCATCAAAGGGAAGGCATTGAGGCTTTATGGAATCTGCAGCAGCTACAGTATGGCCAGATCTGCATGGCTACATTTAGAAACCAAGACCAGACTATATATAGTGAAGTACATTTATTTATAATAAAACAACACATCCACACACCAAACCGTAAACAAGAAACATGAAGAAACATGTGAACTACAATCATATAACCACAATTGACTGACAGGAAGCCTAACTAACTATATAGAATATACTATATATAGAAGATAATGTAACCACAATAAGTCTGGCACTGGGGGACCAGGACACAGGTTCCCTTGAAAACAATGTATGGTGCCTTGTGGGAGACAAAAAAGCAGCTGCGTGGAGCTTCCGCACCAGGAGCGGTGTCAGAAATTAAACAAAAACAACACTCATAAAAACCAGCCACAACCAGAAGCACTAAATGGACACTCCTTTGGGAAAGAAGAAGATGATTGCTGTAAACACTTGAAACAGTCTCTGATATGCCAATATGTTAAAAACCAAAGGAAGTTTATTAAAGAATCATGTCAAATAATGAAAACCAATGAATGCAAAACTCTTCTCAGGCAGATGGAATAACTAGTCAGCGTGAACAACACTGTATTAGTTCCCTGGCAAGCGATGGGCTGTGGTCCAGCCCTATGGAACAGAGCTGCGGTGATTGAGCTGAGCTCCTCATCTGCAATAAACAGAACTGATGTAGGGGGATGGGTGTCAAGCTGAGGGGAAGGAGTAAACTGTGAGACTGGGGAATAACGATGATGAACATTGGCTCAACCGCTTAAAGGAGAGGAGCTAACAGGCAGCTGTGTGGACACGCAGATGGAATTGTCCGAGCGTGACGTCATCCACTCTGGGGAACACTGATCCAAAATGAGGCTTAGAGAGAGTGCAAAGATGGTTGCTGCCATCCTGAGAATGCGTTTCGGGGCATGGCCCTTTGTCAAGTCATGAGACTAAGGCAGCCAATGGGGTTGGCACAAGCGCGCTGAAGAAATAGCATACCCACACCGCGCAAGTGCTCTGAAGGAATGACATGCCGGAACCGTCACTTCCGAGCTGTACAGTAAACAGTGACTCCTGCACGGAAGTGACGTCATGGCCAGCTCAGCCATTCATATCGTCGAATACCTGCGAACCCAGGAGAAAGATGGGTGAAGATGGAAATGCCTTCAACAGTTACATTGTGCCGCTGGAGGGCTTTGTTTTCAGATAAGCCTGTCATAATATGCTAGTATGTAATGCATACTACCACATTATGACTTAAACTGCCCACTGCCTTTTTTTATGAGGTTACATAGTTACAGTACATAGTTGCTAAGGTTGAAAAAATACACCAGTTTAACCTGTGGTGTATGTGTGTGTGTTTATGTCAATAGTACATTGTATACCAGAATATGTTGAGAACGTAAAGATGCCCATCTAACAGTTTTGGAAACTATCTACACTACCAGCTGATACCACTGCTTGTAGAATAGAATTCCTCAACCTTACCACTCTGACAGTAAAGAACCCTCTACGCAGATTACGGTTAAACCGGTTCTCTTACAATTTCTGTGAATGGTCATGTGTCTTTTTAAACTCCCTTTCACTGAATTTTTTGTTCCCTATGTCACCATTGAGGTATTTGTATCGCTATCATATCCCATCTCAAGCATTTCCTCTCCAGGGAGAATAAGTGCAATGCTTGTAGTCTTCTAGATCCTCTAGTCCCTTTATTGGTTTTGTTGCCCTCTGAACTCTCTCGGGTTCCAGCACATCCTTTTTGAGGACTGGTGCCCAGAACTGGATGGAATACTCCAGATGTGGTCAGACCACAGTCTTGTAGAGTGGGAGAATTACTGATTTACCTCTGGAGTGAATCCCCTTTTTAATGCATGCTAATATGTTGGCTTTGCTTGCAGCAGCTTGGCATTGCATGCCACTGCTGAGCCTGTCATCTACTAGGACCCCGGGTCCCTTTCCATCCTGGAAACCCTTAAAGGTTCTCCCCATAGCAAATAACTTGCATTCATATTTTTCATACCAAAATGCATTAACCTACATTTTTCAGCATAAAACCTAATTTGCCATTTTGTTGCCATACCCATCCTTTTATTGAGGTCCTCCTGTAAGGTTTACATATCTTACTGTGAAATTATTGCCCTGCTTTGTATCATCTGCAAATATTGAGATTGAACTGTTTATCCCATCTATATCGTTTATGAATAAACTAAACAGAATTGGTCCCAGGACAGCTCCTTGGGGGACCCCAATGGAAAAAGAAAATTGTGCTTATTCAGTGGATAAGAACGAACACGTTCGATGATTCGAACACAAAGTGTAGGTAAAAATAGCGTGACAACAAAAAGTCCATAAGAGTGCAATATCAAAGTGAGTACATCCCATGTAGTCCAAAGAAATGGTTAAACTTCAATCTCCAAGTGATGAGGAAATGGTAGTAACCCAGAATGTGATGATAGGGAAACACCTCCACCTTAATGATATACTGACTATAACCAGCTGGTATTGATCTCTTGTCACAGGAGATCAGAAAGGGCATGTAAGCTGGTTAGGTGTCCAACGTGAACGGCATCAATAGGATACAACCATATTCAATGAGCAATGCAAGATGTGCCTTGAAAGAGAAGGAGCTCACATAGCATAAAATCCAAGATAAATGTATTAAAGAATAAAAATGTTTGCACTTACAAGATATCAAATGCAAATGTGTTTAAAAGATCAGGCCAGCCGGCTCCTCGATCCGCCTGCCCATGTCTTCCGGGTACAGCTGAGCGCGGTGACTTCAGAACGTCGCTTACCCAACGTTTCGTCTCAAAATTGGTTGTGGTCACGGAATACGGGTGGCGTTGTGACCACCGCTTAAATACATAAATCACAGCCTCAGTGTAAATCCTTGGGATGCCGCGACGGTGCCATTTTTAATACTGGAACACTGCAGGGCAACAAATGATATGGAAGAATGATGGATAGCTAAACCCAATGACTTAACCTGCAAGATCTGCCTTACCACCCTGGTACAGCAGCATGTCACACATCACATGAAAACAGGCAACAAGCCGCCCCGCTGTAAGTGACAAGGGCAAAATAGGCAAAATAAATAACGGAAAAATGAACAGATTAAGTAGGAAAATGAATAATGATAAATATAATTTAATTAAAAATGTAAAAAAGCATTTGACAGTGTGGAGTGGCCCTACCTCCTGGAGACCTTGGCAAGATTCGGAATGGGAGACAGGTTTATGGAATGGGTGAAGGTGCTGTACTCTGAACCCAGAGTCAGACTCCGTATCAATAACAATCTTTCATCTGCGTTTAAGCTTTATAAAGGTACCCGGCAGGGGTGCCCATTGTCCCCATTGCTGTTTGCGTTGGCGATTGAGCCCCTGGGCATCTCTATTCGTAATTCCACCGAGGTGGTGGGATTCCATAGGGGCCAGAGGGAAGATAAGATATCATTGTATGCAGACGATGCGTTAACCTACTTAGGTGACTCCTCTGCATCGCTGCAGGCAGTGATGCAGATCATTGGGAAGTTCGGTTGCTTCTCGGGCTTTGCCATTAACTGGTCAAAATCAATCCTGATGCCTATAGACAAAATGGAGGGACCACTGCCACATGGAGCAGAACAGATTGTTATAAGCAGCAGCTTTAAATACCTAGGAGTGGTGGTTTCTCCAGATCCGGCGCAGTATCTCCAGCTAAATCTGGGCCCACTATTGGCCAGACAGAAGGAGAAATGCAACAGCTGGTGTAAACTTCCACTGTCGGTGGTAGGACGGGCAAACCTAATTAAAATGATATGGGCACCACAGCTACTATACGTCTTCCATAATTCCCCTATGTGGATTACAAATAAATTGTTTAAACAAATTGAAGCATTGATGAGAGGCCTGATATGGAAGAAGAAGACAGCCAGGATTAGCCTAGCTACCCTTCAGTATAGAAAGGATAAGGGAGGCCTTGCTGTCCCACATCCTAAAACGTACTTTTTGGCTGCTCAGACCCAACATCTAGCGGGATGGGGATGGGAAAAAAAATGAGGATTCCATTTGTAATATGGTAACGAGTTGTGCCCCTACATTAGTGGCAGCATCTCACCTGGAAATGGACCTCCCTAGCATACCAGGCTTTGCCCCGACAGGTATTTTGCTTAAAAGGGTTTGGGGGGAGATTAGGAAAGCCTTGGGAATAAAGAGACCCCGATATGGCATATTCCTAGATACCCAGAAATACAGGAATTAAGGGGGTTCACTGTGTGGAAGGAGAAAGGGATATATTTTGTCAAGCAATTGTATGAAGGGGAGGTATTGAAAACATACGAACAGTTGTGTCGGGAATTCCAGTTAAATCCAAAGGGATTTTATCAATACCTCCAACTTCGACATGTGTTACAGGCACAACAAAAAACACAATCCCTAACAGCATCGACAGCCCCCTTAATCAAGGCGGTACTTGGAATAGAGGTTCGGAAAGGACTAATATCCAAAATATACAGGGAACTACTATCCAGGGCTCAGGATTATACATCCTTAAAATTTCGCAGCAAATGGACTGAAGATATAGGGAATATTGACGAAAGCCTCTGGAAAAGGGCCGTAGAATGTATTCCTGTAGTATCGTTATCAGCATCGCATAGATTGTCACAGCTATTTATTTTGCACCGGGCATATAGAACACCAGAGCAGATGCACAGGTGGGGAGGAAGAGACTCCCCGCTATGCCCAAAGTGCAAAATACATCAGGGCGATTTTATACATTTGATCTGGAGATGTCCAAAACTACACCGGTATTGGGAGGAGATCTCCCAGTGCATAAGTAGACTCGCACAGACACCCATCCCACTGGACCCTCTGGTATATATATTGGGGTCCATAGAGGCGGATACCTTCCCAAGAGGAATTTATATAATGTTAACTAGAGTATTATATCTAGCAAGAAAACTTTTAGCACGATACTGGATGGCACCAGAGGTCCCCACGGGAAGGCAGTGGATTCTACTAGTAAACTCCTTACTTCTTAGAGAAAGACTTTTATATAGTCGTAGGGGGGAAACTGGGAAATTCGATCAGATTTGGCAAACATGGCTGAGCGATGATAGACTTTCTCCGCCACAGTCGATAAGGGATAGACTGAGGAGGTAAATAGAAGGAATAGGGAGGAGTAGTGTATGAAAACAAAAAAAATAAATGGAGAGGTAAAACGAAATGGTCACGATAAGGTGGTGTGGGTAGGGAAGGGCGGGAGGGAGGGTGGTAAATAGAAATACGCACAAATTAATGCACAAGGGGGATATAGTCAAGAAAAGGGAGCGAGTCTGGAAACTAGAGTTTTACATATTTTATTACCTTATTAATATGCACTGTATTTTGTATTTGAATATCCGCACAAGTGTATGATAAATGTAAACATTGAATAAAAAAGAAATGATTTAAAAAAAAAATGTAAAAAATATAAAAATATAACTATCAGCCATCTTGATCATTAAATTAAAACTCAAGGTTGGCAAAAATAGATCGTATAAAAAAACCTGTTAGGCCGCGTACACACGAGGAGACATATCCGATGAAAACGGTCCAACAGACCGTTTTCATCGGGCATGTCTCCTGGGAGGTTTTGGTCTGATCTGTGTACACACGATCAAACCAAAATCCCCAAGGACAGACAGCGCGGTGATGTAGCGGTGACGTTGCCGCCGCGACGTCCGCAAACCAGGAAGTAAAATGCTTCCACGCATGCGTCGAATCTATTCGACGAATGCGGGAGATTTCGGTCCGCTGTCTAGGCGTACTAACCAGCGGACATGTCGACAGACAGCTTTCCAGCAGACAAGTTTTAAAGCATGCTTTAAAACTTTAGTCTGCTGGAAACCTGTCTGCTAGGCCGTACACGCGATCGAATCTGTCCGCTGAAACTGGTCTGCGGACCAGTTTCAGCAGATATGTTCGATCGTGTGTACGCAGCCTAAATTGTACGATCTCTGCAAAATAAATCGCAGAGATTGGGTTAATGTAAATTAACACTGAAAACGTGCCTAAATAAGCAAAAAAGATAGCAGTCAGATGAGACATCTAGTTTGCATCATATAATAAAAATATAAAATAAAAATGAGGATAAATTTAACATATACCCTGCCACCTGGGTGCACATGTTCTCACATCTGTCCATATGGCTACATTCGAAATATCGTGGGGAATATGGAAAAGGTGTCGATATGTTTTTACCTCCTAGAAAAAAAGTATATATATTGTTGAAATTAATATAAAAAAGAAAACAGAAAGAAAAAAGGTACACAGTCATAAATGTTAACTACCAACCTATGAATTATCGATGAAACAATTGATGTCGGCATCAATGTTAAGGCCGAAGGGAGTGTAACATTTGAGTTTATGCACCCGCGATATCTCTAATCTGGATATGCTTCTAACTAAATCACTACCCCTCCAATGGGGATTGTATTTGTCAATCCCTAGGAAGATAGTGTTAGTCGGATCACTTTTGTGCGCTAACAAATAGTGTTTTGACACTGAGTGCTTGGTATAACCCTTCCTTATGTTATTTATATGCTCGTTGAGGCGTACCTGTAAAGGGCGCTTGGTCCTGCCCACATATTGCAAGCCGCATGGGCACTCAAGCATATATACAACACCAACCATCAAACAAGTGATGAATGGCTTGATTGTATGACTTTTGGACGTAGATCTGGAGACAAAGCTGGTGGTGCGTCTGGCTCTGCATCCATTCAAGGAGCAGACCTAAACCTTCTACATTGATGGTATCCTGTCAGGCTTGAAAAGAGAACATGGACATCACAGTGGGGAGATTGAGAATATTAGGGGCCAGTTTATCCATTAGGGATGGAACACCTCTAAACCCCACCTGAGGTTTCTCAGGCAGTATGCTGGCAAGGATTTTATCATTCCTTAAGATGTGCCAGTGCTTATGCACTATATTTTTTTTTTAACACTGGCATGTTGGCATTAGTAATGGGTGATGAAAGGGTTCTTGAAGGAATCATCTCTACCTCCATCTATCTTCTCTTTTAACAGATCTGCTCTGTCAATGTTGTTAACTGCATTTAGAGTATTAAACAGGGATTCAGCTGGATAACCCTTTTCAACAAATCTCTGCGTGAGAACTTGGGCTTGTTCAAGGAATGTAGCCTGGTCAGTGCAATTGCGTTTTGAAAACGCAAATACTGGCTTTTTGGTACCGATTTGAGCCATGAGGCATGGTGACAGCCGTCACTCGGTATGAAGGAATTCTGGTCTGTATTTTTGAAGAAAGTGGATGTAATGAATCCATCAGCTCCAATGGAAATGGATAAATCTAGAAAGTTAATCTTGGATTTACTGGCCTCATAACTTAAATGTATGCCCCTGTCGTTGTCATTGAGGAAATCCATGAACTGTGCAAGCTCATCATGACTACCATTCCACAGGAGGAGGATGTTGTCTATGTACCGGTCCCACAGGACCACCTGGGGCCTAGTTTGAACACAGAGGACATCCTCCTCCCAGTCTTCCAGTCAGACAGATGGATTACATGGAATGAGGCTGTATCCTATTGATGCCGTTCACATTGGACATCTAACCAGCTTACATGCCCTTTTTGATCTCCTGTGACAAGAAATCAATACCAGCTGGTATCACACAATGGGGAGGTGATATTAAAACAATTAACTAATTAGTATTAAATCCTAATCCTTATTGCCTCACCGCAATCAAAGGTGTAAAAAATGTGCAATAAAGTGTACAGTGATAATAGTACTCTCCTAAATGAATAATCAAATGAAATACAATAATAAAATTGATGAAGATGAATATCAAAGTGCAAAGTGCTTATAAAGTCCAAAAGTGCACAAACAATGCAATAATGAGAAAATAGCAATGTTCAATAAAAATTGGTGCTCCAAAAATAAATAATAAAAGCGCTAAGTGCTTCAAATAAAGTCCAATAATTATGCATAAATAATGCAATAATGAAGAAGCGATCAGAACAATTGCTTCAAAACAAGGGATTCCAAAGTGAAATGTGCTTCATACAAGTCCAAAGAATGTGCTGTTTGCAAAAGTCCAGAAGTGCAAAAGTGCCTGCAATCCACCACATGAACAACCAGTGCAGCTGTGCAAACAGAGCCCCAGTGAGAATGTAAATGCAAGCCCCTCACCTTCAAGAGGCTGTAAAAAGCCTAGTAAAGAACCACTGGCTGGTAGGTAATGGCAAAATCCACTGCGGATCAGCGTCCCACGATAAGCCTGTCTCTTCAATGCAGACCCACAAGTCACGCCCATAAACGTCCCAGGATCCAGCGGTACAGTGCTGAAGCTGTAGTCAGTCCGATCCTCTCCCCGGGACAGGATCCCCGCTCCGCCACCGGACAGCTAGAAAGTTTCCCGCAGGAGTAAGCGCCACCACAACCCCCCATTATCATTGCTATCTGTGTGTGAGCACTTATTTGGTGGCTGCTGCTTCAATCTATTTAATTTATTTTATTGGGAATTGTTTTTTATTTGGTATTGCGCATTAGTTCCCACCTTTTCAATACCAGATGGTAAGAGTCAGTATATCATTAAGGTGGAGGTGTTTCCCTATCATCACATTCTGGGTTACTACCATTTCCTCATCACTTGAAGATTGAAGTTTAACCATTTCTTTGGACTACATGGGATGTACTCACTTTGATATTGCACTCTTATGAACTTTTTGTTATCACAACTAGAATTATTCATTTACAGTACATGGTCTTAGTATTCACTTTTGGTATTTCCTTGTTTGACACAGCCACATATGTCACACACATATGTATTTAACCCTATCAGCGCAGTTTGTTTTTCTTTTTCTTGGGGGACCCGACTTACCACACCAGACCGTTCCGAATATGCACTTTTTATCACCACCCTTTGGAGACACCCCTGCAATCAATTTTCAATACAGGTAATACCCTATGGCCCGTGCACTGTCCATACACTGGCTCAGCTCCACAGATCCACATGTGTGAGCCTGCCACCAGGACGGCAGCAAGCAATGTGTCTTCAGACTCCTGGAGTCTCTGGCTGCCGCCCTTTTGAAACATTTAGTTGTCCATACATATCCTGTATGTTTACTGCTGCTTTTTACTGGCTAAAATGTGAGTAGCCTGTGCTTTTACTACCTTTTAAATAAATGCTTGAGTTTAGCAGGGAGCTCTTAGATCTGTGATTCCTCTTTTCATGTTTGGGTCGGTATGCAACCCTGACCTTTGAGGATCCGAATTGCTACCCTGCTTCCTGGTCTCCTATGCTGAGATACCTGCTCATTTGACCATCTAGTAAAATAGTGGTCTACATGCGAAGGTGAGAGTATCCATCCTTACTGGTGGAGGGATCACTTTAAGTTTTTGGCTTCTCATCGTCACATGGTAGAGAATTTTAAGATTTGGCTATCTGGATTTCTCTTACATATTTCTGTGGACTTTATTTCATCAATTTAGTGTAATTATTCTTCCTATATATATTGTTTGTTTCACATACAGTGTATATATATATTGTGACGGTCTGGGTCTGTCTCTCCTGAATGATGGTGGGTTTTTGCCATATTTTGGAGAGACGAACACCTTAATTATACAGCTGTGTGGTCAGCTTTTTAAGTCTGACCTGAATAGCATTCAGGGCTCCACCCTCCCAAGGAGTCCAGGCAAGCAAGGGAGAAGCATGCATGTCTGCATGGTGTAGACAGAGGACCCAAAGCTGTGGGCTGAGCAGCACAGAAGCTGAGAGAAGGTACAGGGATTGTACAGGTACTTTGTTACGTGGCCAAGAGAGCTGAAGTGTAAGCCTAAGGGGCTGTATTTCTGAAGAGAGCCAGGTGGCTCGGCATTTTCGGTTGACTATTTGTTTATTGCTGTAGCAACTTGAAACCGCCTGTGTGGGAAATTTTGCATGGACGTTTTGTCTTTCTTTTAATAAAAGTGGGTCAACAAACCCTTAAAACGCACAACTGGCGTGGAATCTGCTCACTGGTATGCTCTAGACAGATGCTAAATAACCCCCAACATCACAAGTGGTGGATTGCTGCGGGCAATTTGGAAGAGTTCCAGGTCCTTGCATACAAACAAAACAGTGAGTAGAAAGCAACTGTGCGTTTTTGCAGCAATGCTATGATGAACAGCCAATATGAACTGAAAGTTAAAGTTTTTCTGCTGTGAACTTCTGTTAGCTGTGTGTGGCAGTCAGGAGAACTGCATTGCACAGGAGTTCAATTAATGGACTGTGTTGCATACAGGTGGCATACCTGTGGAAGTAAGCTCAGCGTGGCCTGAGAAGACATATCCATTTGGGGAAGGCCCGGTGAATGGAGGATTCAAGTGGAATCGCAGAGAGTGAAGTCTGCATGTGAAAGTGTGCTGTTGGCAAGTCTTGGAGACAGTACATCAACATTTCCTGTGTTTAAAAAGGAACTGTGTTATAAATCATTGCCCTGTTTGCAGCGATGGGAAAGACAAAACGTCCATGCAAAATTTCCCACACAGGGGGTTTCAAGTTGCTACAGCAATAAACAAATAGTCAACCGAAAATGCCGAGCCACCTGGCTCTCTTCAGAAATACAGCCCCTTAGGCTTACACTTCAGCTCTCTTGGCCACGTAACAAAGTACCTGTACAATCCCTGTACCTTCTCTCAGCTTCTGTGCTGCTCAGCCCACAGCTTTGGGTCCTCTGTCTACACCATGCAGACATGCATGCTTCTCCCTTGCTTGCCTGGACTCCTTGGGAGGGTGGAGCCCTGAATGCTATTCAGGTCAGACTTAAAAAGCTGACCACACAGCTGTATAATTAAGGTGTTCGTCTCTCCAAATTATGGCTAAAACCCACCATCATTCAGGAGAGACAGACCCAGACCGTCACAATATATATATATATATATATATATATATATATATATATATATATATATATATGTATATATATTCATTTGAATATATTTCTATGGGTTTTGCGCTACACTGTTTTTTTCTTTTATATTTGTCATTCTTGGATTTTGTGAATATCCTGTTTAGTGTTCAGCTGGCATTACCGATGAATTTAATCTTAAAGGTTTTTCACTTTATTGCGATTTTTGCTTTATTTATATTAATTGCTCATATTTCTGCGCTGATTGCACCCCCTCTTTTTTGTATATCGTAACATTTCTTGTTAAGGCCAGAAGTGGCAGGCCACATAAAATATTGGAGAGGCGAAGGATGGTGAGAACGGTCAATAACAGCCCACGGACCACCTCCAAAGACCTACAACATCAACATTCTGCAGATGGTGTCACTGTGCATTCTTCAACAATTCAGCGCATTTTGCACAGGTAGAAGCTGTATGGCAGAGTGATGGGAAAGAAGCCTTTTCTGCACAGATGCCACAAACGGAGTCTCTTGAGGTAGGCAAACACACATTTGGACAAGCCAGCTTCATTTTGGAATAAGGTGCTGTGGACTGATGAAACAAAGATTGAGGTATTTGGTCATAACAAGGGGCGTTATGCATGGCGGAAAAAGAACACAGCATTCCAAGAAAAACACTTGCTACCCACTGGAAAATTTGGAGGTTCCATCAGGCTGTGGGACTGTGTTAAAGTTGAGGGTCGCATGGATTCCACTCAATGTCAGCAGATTCTTGAAATAATGTTAAGGAATCAGTCACAAAGTTGAAGTTACGCCGGGGCTGGATATTTCAACAAGACAACGACCCAAAACACTGCTCAAAATTTACTCGGGCATGGCATTTATGCAGAAGAACAAGTACAATGTTCTGGAATGGCCATCCCAGTCCCCAGACCTGAATATTATTGAACATCTGTGGGGTGATTTGCAAGGAGGAATGGTCCAAAATACATTCATCCAGAATCCAGACACTCATTACAGGCTATAGGAAGCGTCTAGAGGCTGTTATTTCTGCTCTACTAAATATTAATGTGATTTTTCTGTTGGGGTGCCCACATTTTTTACACCTGTCTAATTTCGTTTGGATGCATATTGCCCATTTTCTGTTAATCTAATAAACCTAATTTCTCTACTGAAATATTTCTGTGTCCTTCAGTTATTTTATAGATCAAATTGAAATTGCTGATCCAAACACCCAAATATTTATAAATGATAATCATGGAAATTGTCAGGGGTTCCTAAACTTTTGCATATGACTGTATCAATTATATTGTATGTTGTTTAGGTTTCCTCAATTCCCTTTTTTAAATGCTACTTGAGTACAGTGTTTTTTTTTTTTCTGTAATGCCCCCTTTTAAATGCAATTTAAATTACATTGCTCCTACCCCAATTTGACACACTTTAGGATGTGGTCAGAGAAGACGTACCAACCAAAGAACATAAGAGACTGTGAACATGCTACAGGAGCCTTCCCATATATATATATATATATATATATATATATATATATATATATATATACAGGCATACCCCACTTTTAAATACACAATGGGGTTTATTTACTATCGCTGGAAAGAGCAAAATCAGGCTCACTGCTTCATAGAAAGCTTCTAACCCCAGCTTGTTTAATTAAGCTCTGGTAATGAAACCTGAAAGCTCATTGGTTTCTATACAGAAGTAAGCCTGATTTTGTACTTTCCAGCTTTAGTAAATAAACCCCATTGTGTACTTAAAAGTGAGGGTATGTCTGTATATATATCTATAGATAGACCTCTCTCTCTCCCTCTCACTCTCCCTCTCCCTCACTTTCTCTCTCTCCCCACATATACACTAGGAGGTGGTCAGAATCAGCTGAAATGCTACAGAAGATAGAAAATTATGGGCATGGAAAATATATAAGGAAAGGAGCATATAAACAAACAATTATGACATATTGAGTCTGCAGGCATGCTACCAGAAATGGTCAAAGACTACATATATTCTATGGGTTAGAGACTACAGGCACATTACAGGAGTGAGACTGCGATAAAAAAAACATATTTAAAGAAAAATACATTTAAAAAAATAATATATGAACTTCAGCAAAGTAAAACATTTGTTAGGTTTGACACCTAAATCAATGCTAAAGTGTCAGACTAGAAATCCACACTGTCTGCAACTTTGGGAGATAATCCCACTCTCTGCCCCGGCCTCTGGCCAGCTACACATCAATCTTTATGCTGCAATCTTCACCAAAGCTGCAGGCAGCGAGTTCATGGGAATGTCTCACTTCAACACATCCAGCTGACACTGTCATATCCCGCCGGGAGGTAACCCTACTTACATTAGCTCTAAGCACTGTAATGCCACAGTTTGACAACCACTGCTTTAGTGTAAACCTTTGTAATAATTCAAGACCATCAAAGTATCTGAATTTCCTGCATAAAACAGATATTAAAAACAATTACAATGGGTTAGTTGGATAAAGTTAAGGTGTAATCTTGCAACTTCAAATACAGAGTTTCTTTCTTTCAGTGTGTACAGCGCCACTTTGTACCTGCCGCTGGCCTGCAAACAAGATTATGTTAATGACATAAAATACAAAAGCAAAAAAGTATACCTAATGTTCCCCAAGTCTATAAGAAATGTCATAAATGGTTGTAAATAGTTACTTATGGCTTGCTGTGACCACTCCAGGCTTCTTCTCATGTGGCTGATGATGTCACCCATTACGCCTCCAGAGGAATTTACTGGTTCCTTACTAGTGGTTTGGCATGTACATTTCTTCACCTTATTATTGTTATGACAGTGCACACAGAGTTTTACAGCCAATGTGAAACCAGATAACCTTTCTTTTCATTTTTCTTTACCATTTTATGGTCTCCACTAAATGAATTTTAGCAGGTCACCCACAAAAAAAGGTGTGATTTACCCCTGCAAGTGCCAATGGGGGCCTGCTATGGATTTCTGGAAATGTATAGCAGGCCCCTCCGTTACTGACGTGAAAACTGTACTCTTTTTCTATATGTCTTGTAAAATGAAGCAGTTAAATTAATCCATCTGGCATAGTTTTTAAGCTAGAGTTTATAGTTAACGCCTGGCTTTGGACACTTGAAGCTTGGCCTTAGTTTATAGAATCATATGCTTTCTTTCTTTGTTTCCTTTTGGCACATTGTTTCTTCTGTCCACATTACTGTTGTGTTTTATCTTCATTTTATAACACCAGTTAAACTAGCATTCATTTTTTTTTTCATTTGGAAATAAAAAGTAACACAGAAGTCTTTTTTTTTAGTTTCTACGGAAACCTTCAACAATAGTGGCCATTTGTAAATCTAAAATTCACATTGCTGCCCATAAACTGTTTATTAAAAACCTTTACCAAAACTGAATTGAAATTTGGATGGAACAGAAAGTAATCTTTAACAGTGATAGAATATTTACTTATAAATGCTTACATTAAGATATAATATATCTAGAGCCAAGACATATTAGTTTTTGTTGTGATTTTTGGACAGAGTAAGGCAAGGGTTAGGAACTCTATTGCCACGTACACACGACCGTTATTCATGTCATGAAAAAAAAACAAAGTTTTTTCTCAACGTGATTCCTCTCAAGCCTGCCTAGCATACACACGATTGTGAAAAAAAAATGCTGGAGCAAAGCGCGGTGACGTACAACACATACGACGGCATTATAAAGGGGAAGTTCCATTCGAATGGCCCCACCCTTTGGGCTGCTTATGCTAATTTCCCTGTCTCATAACTTGCTTCTAAACTTGCGTGTTTTTTTCCCCTCGTTAAAGCGTATACACGACTGTTTTTCACAACGTGAAAAACGACAAGAAAAAATAGAGCAGGTTCTTAATTGTTAACGGACATTTGCACTGGAGCCTACACACAACCGTTTTTCACGACCAATTAAAAAAATTAAAAAATTATCGTCATGAAAAACGGTCGTGTGTACGCGCCATATCTGATGGCAGAATAATCCTCTCCGTTTGATCTGGTGACCATCGTAAAAAAAGTTTTGCTAAAGCCAACAGTTGGAGCCAGTGTTGGGAAATATCTTTCAATGGTTTCACTTCCAGGACTGACAGTGAGGGGACATCTCACCAGTAAAAGTAGACAAAAAAGTTATATATATATATATATTTATATATATATATATATATATTTATATATATATATATATATATATATATATATATATATATATGTTTATATTTATTTATACAAATCAAAGCTTTTTGTTTTGTTTAATTTAACTAAATAATGTTAGTTAAACCTTCGTGCATCCTTGTCCTACCACATACAATAATTATGTAGCTTTCAAAGATCTTTATTACCCAGTTCAAAATGAAAACTATTTTTGTCTTTACTTGAAGCAGCTGCTTTGACCTTATTTAACAGACTGACTAAATCATTAAACATTGCATGAACATTTATGTGCTTGAGAGATTCTGGCCTGCTTCGTGCACAAAGAAAAATATTTGAGAAACGCTTTTTTTTTTTTTTTACATCAAACAAGTGTTATTTTATAATTTTGAGGTTAAATCACATTTTTGTACAGTTACTTTAATGTTACTTGAATAGAAAATACAGTCCACAGAAAAGCTGGGATAGAATATGGGAAGTAAAAAGAAAGCATTGCAGACATGTTTGGGTCAGTTGATCCTATTATACTTTATCCCTTTTGTGACTAGCGATTACTGGTGCCTAGACCCCAGATTTGTCAGTGTCAGCATGTGTTAGTTAAAGGATCACTAAATGATTTTTTTTTTTTTTAGCTAAATAGCTTCCTTTACCTTACTGCAGTACTGGTTTCATGTCCTTATTGTTAGTTTTTGCTTTGAAGTTGCTGTAATCCTGCTCTGTTTTCCACACTTCCTGCTTGTCTGTTTCCTTATAACCACAGTGCTGGGAGCTTTCTCACGGTGGTTTAAGCTGTCATTACTGTGTGTCTAAAACTTCACAAAACCAATCAGATTCATTTTAAAAACAAAACACTGCCCTGGATTTGTTTGTTTTTGTTCTGTGTGTCTATTCCTACTTTGCAGAAACATTAAGCCAGTTCAAAAGTGAAACTAACCTGCAGGCACATTATATGATTGATTTTTATCTATTTTTAATCATTTTGAAAAGGAATCAGTTAACTTTTATGTCTCTATACCCTGTAAACAGTCATTTCAGCAAAAAAAAATGTTTTCCTTTAGTGACCCTTTAACTTAACAACAACTATATGGTATATAACTGTATCAGAAAGTCACATTATTAAATAGATGACACCGCAGATCAACACTGCAGTTTGAAGGTGCCAGTGTCCATCTGCTGCCTGAAGGCTTCCCTTTTCATTCATGAGACATCCAGCCTGCGTGTGATCACTTAGTCAGAGCCAACATATCACATGATTGGGAATCAGGGCTGCTGTTAGAAATCATGGGACCACATACAGCCTACCTGACAGGGCCCCTGAAAGTGAGGACACAGATTTATCAGTCCCTTTCTCTGCAAAATGTTTTTATCTTAAAGCATTCTGAGCAGCAGCCCCCCTAATACTTACCTGAGCCCCATGTCGATCCAGCGATGTTGCACAAGAGCCTCAGCTGTCCAGGGACTCTGCCTCATCGGCTGAGACAGCAGTGGACACAGTTGGCTCAGTGACCCAAGAGAGGGCAGGGCTGAGCCGTAGCTCCGTGTCTGAATAGACACAGAACAGCCACTCAACTCAGGTCCTCTCATAGCAAGCTACTTCCTCTGGGGACACTCGGCAGGAGGGAGGCAGCCAGGAGCACCAGTGGGGGACGCAAGAAGAGGAGGATCTGGGTGCTGCTCTGTGCAAAACCACCACACAGAGCAGTAAGTATAACATGTTTGTTATCTTTAAACAAAAAAAATACAAGACTTTAATATCCCATTTTTAGGAAAGGAAGGGGCCAGAAAATGACATATTTACTGGACCCTTCCCCCACCCCCATCCTAAAACATTCATCTGTGTGCCTGCAGCAGCTGCCAGCAGGATAGGAGAGAAGGGCAGCCAGCAGCTCTGCAAAGGAAAGGGGCACACAGGGTGGCCCGAACAGCAATTGGCATCTACTATAATCAATCCCCCTACAGTGCAGCCAGAGGGTGAAATAGGAGGAGAAGCTCGCAGTTCTGCATGGGAGGCAGAGGAGGATCGGTGTCTGCAATAAGACAGTACAGCTGGCCCTCCTTCTCAGCAGGTGCCCGGGCCCCCCTTTTGAACTGATGGGGCCCAGGCCCAATACAAAAGGGCTGGCTGTACTGGCTTATCAGTGGCCCCGATCAATCCCTATAGATGATGCTTTTAAAACATATGGATCTATTGATTTCTTCTTGCCAAATGTACAATTGTTTATGATTGAAAAGTACCAAGAAAGCTGACAGAATCTCTATGAACCCAAAATGTATTTATACATGTCATATATATAGTACAACATGATGCTGCCTCCACCATGTTTCACGGTGGGGATGGTGTGTTCAGGGTGATGTGCAGTGTTAGGTTTTCACCACACATACCATTTTGCTTTTAGGCCAAAAAGTAAAATGTTGGTCTCATCTGACCAGAGCACCTTCTTCCACATGTTTGCTGTGTCCTCCAAATGGATTCTCGCAAACTGCAAATGGGATTTCTTCTGGCTTTCTTTCAACAATGGCTTTCTTCTTGCCACTCTTCCATAAAGGCCAGATTTGTGGAGTGCACGACAAATAGTTGTCCTGTGGACAGATTCTCCCACCTGAGCTGTGGATCTATACAGCTCCTCCAGAGTTACCATGGGCCTCTTGGCTGCTTCTCTGATTATTGCTCCTTGCCTGGCCTGTCGGTGTAGGTGGATGGCCATGTCTTGCAGTTGTGCCATACTCTTTCCATTTTCGGATGATGGATTAAACAGTGCTCAGTAAGATGTTCAAAGCTTGGGATATTTTTTTTTAACCTAACCCTGATTTAAACTTCTACACAACTTTATCCCTGACCTGTCTGTTGTGTTCCTTGGCCTTCATGATGTTCTCTAACAAACCTCTGAGGGCTTCACAGAACAGCTGTATTTATACTGAGATTAAATTACACACAGGTGGACTCTATTTTCTAATTAGGTGACTTCTAAAGGCAATTGGTTCCACTAGATTTTAGTTATGGGTATCAGAGTAAAGAGGGCTGAATACAAATGCACCCCACACTTTCAGATATTTATTTGTAAAAATGATGTGCCACTTTGTGTTGGTCTGTTACATTAAATCCCAATAAAATACATGTATGTTTTTGGTTGTAACATGACAAAATGTTGAAAATTTCAAGGGGTATGAACACTTTTTCAAGGCACTGTATATTTCAACTCTCATTTATAGCACAAATAAAAAAGAATAATGAAAGAAGGCCACTGGATCCTATGGGCTATGGAGACATACTTCATTTCCTCCAGCTTTTTCACATCTGGCCTCAACTTTTAAACTACTCCAAATATAAACTAGTGAATGGTATTTTTCATAGACTTCGTTTTTTCCAGAATAGTGAAGGTGAATTAAATCTCCTTGCCGTGAAGTAGATCATCACAGGCAAAAGCAATACATATTTCAAAATGTTTACACTTTAGGTATAATTACATGGGTATATTTTTACTCCATAAAAATGAATTTACTGCTTTACCATATGAACAAAAAATGCCTGCATTTGCCTTGAGAAATCTAACATCATATGAAATAGCAGGGTTTATAGTTCGGTCTGTGTGAGGTGATTTTTTTGCTTGTAATTAAACTGTATATGGTGATGTTTATACTGCTACTTACATTATATTAATAAAATCATATGCATTTTTGGAATAGAACCTAAAATAATGCTTAATGTAGGTGGTCTTTTTCTGCTGCATTGCACTTCATAATGGTCACCCATATGGTGGTATGCCACAGGCAAGGGACTTTTTATCATCTTCCTTGATTTTGCATAAGCTGTTTCTGCATCCTATTGGTCATTTGGCTTTTATGTATTTTGTAACTGTATTACACATCTACTCCTCACTCCCATAACTTTTTTCTTTTTGTAGAGAACTAAAAACGTTGTCTTAATTGTACATTCAGATACTAATGCCGCGTACACACGATCACTTTTTGTGATGAAAAAAAACGACGTTTTATGTGACGAAACAAAACAGCGTTTTTCAAACTTCATTTTCCAAAACGACGTTGCATACACACCATAGTTTTTCCAAAATGCTCTAGCAAAGCGTGGTGACGTACACCACGTTCGACGGCACTCTGTTCCATTGAAGCTCCGTCTCATAACTTGCTTGTGAGCATGCGCGGGTTTAAAAACATCGTTTTCAACGTCGTTTTGCCCACACACGATCACTTTTTATGACACAAAAAATGACATTTTGAAAAACCACACAAAAAAAACAAGCACGTTCGAATTTTTTTTTTGGTCGTTTTTTTGAAGACATAAAACAACGTTTTGCCCACTCACGATCATTTTAAATGACGTTTTTGAAAACGTCGTTTTTTTTCATCACAAAAAGTGATCGTGTGTACACGGCATTAGGGTTATGCTGTTGTCTTTAGGAGATGGATACTGGAAAATAGCTGTAAGGACAGTCCAGTATTACCCCTCTCACCACAACATGCCTCCATATTTTACTAGTCTCCTAGGAAAATGTACTTCTCTTTTCTGACAGAAGAGCATTTTTTTTTTAGAATTCATAGAACACATTTCTAAGCTTCTGCAACCACTGGTGTTCATTTTTGCAGCTTCCGAATTCTAAATCCTAGGCTTAGCCCTTGAGACTGCATCCTGACCCTGCTGTGAAGAAGAAGTGGGTACAGCCTGTAATGTGCCTTCTGGGCACTGGACTCTGCCTTAGTTGCTTACCTAGGCCTCCTGGGTGTACCGGGCTGGATTGGCTACAAAGCGTTTTACAAGTTCAAGGCCACGGTCCACCCATCCTGGGAATCCCTGTCTTTGAAAGCTCCTTAGGAAGTATCCCACTTGGAGAGCGAAGACCTCTGGGTGCGGAATGTGCATTTTATCTGTCCTATCAGCCTTGTGGGGACTGCAGGAATTCTTAGGACCACCACTGCGGTAAGGGCTTTGACCTTTGTGAGGCTTGATTTGCTGTTCCCATAAAGGGTTAATCTTAGGAGTGCCGGCTGTGACACTTTTCTGTCACAGTCTAGCAGTGAGAGAAAACCAGCTTGCCCTCTTTCATTATCTGCTCAGCTACTCCAGCACTATGAACTTCCAGGCCATAATCGTGCATTTTTCTGCCTGTAGTCACAGATGGAATTCATGTTTTCTGCTCTGGCATTGTCTCGAGAATTCCCCTTGTGTAAATTCCCTAATTTTTTTTGTAAGCTTACTATGGTGGTTGCTTGTGGGTCTTGCCAGCTTACAATCAGCATCTCCAAGGGGGCTTTCAGTGCACCCCCTAGAGTCCTGACACCTGAAATTTCTGTACTGTTATTTACAGCCTGAGTCTCTACTTTCCGAAGAGGCTTCTATAACCCCTTCAGGGGTGGCCCCCTCCTCTTTCTAATTAGAATAGGAGTTTTCTGCTACTATGCATGACTGACCTTATGCGGAAAATATCAGCCACGTGAGGTATCTTAGGCCGCGTACACACGATCAAATCTGTCTGCTGGAAACGGTCTGCTAGACCGTCCCAGCAGACAGATTTGATCGTGTGTACGGGCGAGCCGACGGATTTGGCCACCCGACAGATTTCAAAGCATGCTTTGAAATCTATCGGGTGGGAACTCGTCCGCCCGACATGTCTGCTGGTTAGTACACTTACCAGCAGACATGTCGTCTCGCACCGGCGCCGAATGGATTTGGCGCATGCGCGGAAGTGTTTTACTTCCTGGTGCGGTGACGTGGCGGCGTCAACGTCACCGCCACGTCACCGACACGTCAGCGCGCCGTCTGCTGGCGGGGATTTTGGTTTGCTCGTGTTTACACGCGAGCAAACCAAAATCCAAAGAGACAGATTTGTTCAAATCGGTCGGACAGACCGTTTTGAACAAATCTATTGCCTCGTGTGTACGAGGCCTTAGAGTGCAGGGGCCACAAGCGGGCACCCACACACCAAAAGTTATGCAGAGCTTCAGTGCAATAAATACTTCCTGTATATTATTTTTGATGGAAATCCCTATTTTGGCGATTCCTGCACAGTTTTATCAAGGGGCTTACTTGGTGTCAAATTACCCTGTTGGGAAATCTTTGTTTTTCTCCTGGAAGTCTAGTTCTTGTTGTTTCAGTTTTGTCTTTCGTTTTTTAGTTGTGTAGCTAACTGAATGTATTTGCCTCTCAATATAGCCTTGTGGGTGCTTTTATATTGTCAAAGGAGACCCTATCACACTGTCAAGCTTTGGGAATTTGTCCGAAAGATTTGTTTAACTTCCTGGAGGGATCTATTTTTTTATTCTTATGAATTCAAGAGATAGACTGGCCATGCTATGATCTATCCAGGACAATTCCTTTCTGTGAACAGAAAGAATTAAGGACAGTGTAGCACGTAAGGCCAATATAGACAGCAAGTAAAATAAGTATTGAACACATCACCATTTTTCTAGGTAAATCTATTTATTCTATTGACATTACATTTTCACCGCACGTCAGTAACAACCCATGCATTCCATACATAGAAAGTAACCAAAACAAATAAGTTTGGAAATGTAATTATGTGTAAAAAATGGAATGACACAGGGGAAAAGTATTAAACACTTGAAGAAAGGGAGGTGCAAAAAGACATGTAAAGCCAAGACACTGAATACTGAAATATATCAGTAATTGGAAACAATCATGCCCCTTGTCAGTGCAAATTAATATCAGCCGGTTCAGTCTCAACTGATGGTCTATGAAAGTGTGCCACACAAGAAACATCTCATGATGGGTAAAAGCAAAGAGCTCTCTTAAGACTTTTACAAACTTATTGTTACAAAATATACTGATGGCATTGGTTACAGAAGGAGTTCTAAACTTCTTAATGTTTCCGTAAGCACTGTTGGGGCCATAATCTGAAAATGAAAAGAACATAATTTAACCTTAAACTGGCCACAACCAGGTGTTCCTCGCAAGATTTCTGACAGAGGAGTGAAAAGAATTATCAGAAGAGTTGTCCAAGAGCCAAAGACCACTTGTGGAGAGTTTCAGCATGACCTGGAATTAGCAGATACAATTGTTTCAAAGAAAACAATACATAATGCACTCAACCCCCATAGCCATATGTATGCACGCTCACTACGCAAGACCACATTGCTGAAGAAAAAGCATGTTGAAGCTTGTTTAAAGTTTGCTGCAAAACGTTTAGACAAGCCTGGGAGATACTGGGAGAATATAACCTGGTCAGATGAGACCAAAATGTAACTCTCTGGATGCAATAATACACACCATATTTGGAGGTCATATGGCACTGCAAATCACCCCAAAAACACCATACCAACAGTTAAGGTTGAAGGTGGTGACATCATGGTGTGATGCTGTTTTTCAGCATATGGTATTAGCAAACTTCATATCATTGAAAGAATGAATGGAAAAATTTACCATGACATTCCTGATAAAAATCTGATGCCATTTACCAGGATGATGAAGATGAAACAAGGGTAGACATTTCATCAAGACAATGATCCCAAACATAATGCCAAGAAAATTCTCAATTGTTTAAAAAAATTAAAATAAAGCTGCTAGAATGGCCCAGACAATCACCTGACTTGAATCCAATAGAAAATCTATGGAAAAAACTAAAGACCAGAGTTCATAGAAGAGGCCCACAGAACCTCCAAGATCTAAAGACTGTGTTGGAAATTAAAGTGTTACTAAACCCAATATTATGAAAATAGTTTACACACACACAGTGCCCACAGCTTATAAATCTTCTTTGTACGATTAAAATACTGCCACTATATACCTTTTTAGATGATTAGTATACCACGATTACATTATAAACTGTAGAGTTTCTCCAGTGATAAGAGTTCAGGAAGGAGGAGATCTCCACTTCAGCCTGTATACACGCCCACGTGTGTGATGTCAATATTATGTGAGGTTATTATCTCTGAGAACAAGCAATTGTTCTCTCCAGCATAAAAGACACAACTGAGCATGTGCAGGTCGGCTACTCTGCCTGTGTTAGCTGGCCTCCCCCAGATAGACAGTGCAGGAGGGGGAAGATACAGAATAAAACAGCCTTTTTACACAATGCAGAGGATTAACCCTATAAGTTCCACAGTGAGTATAACTAGCATGATATGCTGCATATACAGACACATTTTACTGTTGTGGGTTTAGTAACACTTTAATCTTAACTCGGTAAGAGCAGTTTGATAATGTTTGGTGCCGCTCAAAGTAGAGGTGAAAGAACATCCCTGTTTCCCAAAACATGTAGTGCCAGGTTGTCCTAATACCAATCCAGGGTATGCTTTGACTAAGCCCTGGCGGTTGTGACATGTGTGGTTCTATTCCGCTTTACATTCAGTAAGAGAGCAGTTTAGTTGTGTGGAATTAAGTGGTTTAACCCAGGTTAATGGAGCTACAGGGACTAGATGTAGGGTGTTCGCACCTTCTCTCTGAACTTTTGGGTAACTAGCAGCAACAATGAACAATGTCTTCATTTATAATACATCAATGCAAGATCAGCGAGGAATATCTGGTATTACCTATTTTCTATAATACCAAGAGACTTCCCAAGCAAACATATAATTCTCTAGTGACTAAGACCTGAAGGTCAGGGCCTCTGGGTAAGCAAAATTTGTTAGACAAACTACCAGAAACATACACATATGAAGGATAAAATATCCTGGGCAGCTTCATCATTTGAATTGGAGCCTTAGATAAAAGAAAAACAAGGCACTAGTGAACATTTACAAAGTGGCTTAAATACAAGGCATTACATTACCACAATAACAGAAACATTCAGTCGAATGTGGTATTATAGAGAGAGTGTGGCACATCTGGCAGTATTGAATCACAATTAAAGCATCTAAAATCTATCCAGCTATGATGTTGAAGCTTCAGGGAGGTAATATGTGTGATATACCCATAGTATGAAGGGTCATGATCTCTTAGGCCACGTACACACGAGGAGACATATCCGTTGAAAACGGTCCGACGGACCGTTTTAATCGGACCTGTCTCCTGGGAGATTTTGGTCTGATGTGTGTAAACACGATCAAACTAAAATCCCCGTGGACAGACAGTGCGGTGACGTGGCGGTGATGTTGACACCGCGACGTCCGCAAACCAGGAAGTAAATTGCTTCCACGCATGCGTCAAATCCATTCGATGCATGCGGGGGATTTCTGTCCGCTGGTTAGTCGTACAGGTTTCCAGCGGACAAGTTTTAAAGCATGTTTTAAAACTTTTGTCTGCTGGAAACCTGTCCGCTAGGCCGTACACACGATCGGATATGTCTGCTGAAACTGGTCTGCGGACCAGTTTCAGCAGACATGTTCGATCGTGTGTACGCGGCCTTAAAAGCTAAAGTGCAGAGGTGGAAAAAATGTTACTGTAACGAGACCCTTGCTCGCTCGGTTCCACTCTCCCGACACTCCTCTGCTACTATTGGATCAGATTGCAGATCGCAACGTCTGATGGTTCGGTCATCCAAGGCTCCAAGGTCCATGACAGTTACCTTAAAGCAGGGTGTGCCCCCATGTCCCGTTGAAATCTAAGAGAGGTTTCCCCAGTTATCAATTTAAAATTGCAGTAACTAGCAAATTTGTTAAACAGAGAAGTTGAAGTAGATCTGTAACATTGGGACTTCAAAACCTAATAATGTCCTGCCAGCTCGGAACACAAATAGATGATCAGAGCAAATTTGCAAGTAGCCATATGCTTACTTAAAAGGGTAATAACCTCTGTACCAGAGCATCACAAACTGAAAACCCCCTTTTTTTTATTTAATTTTAATATTCAAAGCAAACTCATCTATCCATTCATGTTTCCAAGCTTTATTTTGTTGAGAAGCATTTCTAGCCGCTACCATCTTGAGTAAGGGAAGATTATTCATGTAGCATTTTTTTCCTGGGTTCCATCTGCCCTTGCATGCAGAAGGGTGTAAATAGCTGAGAAAGCCCCGTCTCCCTTTCTCCATGAATGTACAGTAACTTTCTAACTATTTACTAATGCTAGCAGGATAAGGATTAAAAATTGTTATTGTTGAATGAGAGAGTTTACTTTCATTTAAAGGTCACCCCAGCATGCCCCCTTGTGTGCACAGGTGACAGAGAGGGTATGACCAGCAAATGTGTTGTGCTACCTGGATGGCTAAAAGGTAACGCTGCAAAGTACTTCTCTGGTACATCCTGTTGTGGTAAAACAGGTAGCATGGCCCTGATTGTAAAGCTGGTAAGTAGGGATGAGCTCCGACGTGTTCGCACAGTCGACATGCAGAGCCTATCAGAAAGTCGGCACGGCGCTGCACTAATCACAGGCAGGGAGACATTGTCCCGATGCATGGCTGCAGAGATCCGGAAATGTCTCACTGCCTGTGATTAGCATAGTGGCGACTTCCTGGCGTGCTCTGCGTGTGGACTTTGCGAACACGCCGGAGCTCATCCCTACTGGTAAGAGAGACAATGTCCTTCAGCATATGCTGTTAGAACAATGCTGGATGGTGAAGAATCCATACATATGGATGCAATGTTTCAAGGCAAAGCACTGTTAGGCGGGTCAGCATTTCTTCATGTGATGTTCGTGTGCATTAGCCCCTAAAATTGAAGGTGAGGCAGAAGGGAAAGGTTCATCTATATTGAAGTTGGTTCTGTTCCAGGACGTGGAGCACAGGCTTCATTGTTAGTTATGGTTGAAAAGTTTGGTAAGAGTGTCTTTGAAAGCATAACTTCTGTTGCTCACCTGCTATTGGAAGAATTCATTTTTTGATACGAAAGTATAGGAGCTTTACAACTAATGCCCTGTGAAGTGTGTGTGTGTGTGTGTGTGTGGGGGGGGGGGGGGGGCACTATCCCAGCATCTTCTGAAATATGCCCATTGGACCTTCTAATTTTCCAATTGTTCAAATGGAAATAGACAGGACCAGAATCTGTATTCAGTAGACCTCTGATGTGTAAATGAGATAATCTAGAGCGGTTTTTAACATCTTTAAATTTGTCCAGAAAAAAAGTTGATTTTCATCCCTTATGCCTTGCACACACGATTGGATTTTCTGATGAAAAAGTCTGAATGACTTTTTCCATCGAGTATTCCGATCGCGTGTAGCCCCAGCTGAGTTTTCTCATCGAAAATTCTGATGAATTTCATCGGAGTTTAGATATAGAACATGTTCTATTTTTCTCCGATGGAATTCCGTCGAGATTTGGCTGGTCAAAAGCCTCATCGTGAGTACGCGGCATAAGTCACATTGTTCTTGCGGGGCTTGAGATTTGGTGTCTCCCTGGAGAGTTTAAAATGTCTTTTTGTAATTAGGTATGTTCATAATTTGCTTGTATTGTTTATGTGGACTGAATAAAATGGGTTTCCTTTCTAAGTATGTAATGTATAATATATCAATATAGCTTTATATTTCAAAAATAATATGCTTTTGAATTTTCAATTTATAATGACACAGTTGTCTTTTCTTCCTCCCCTTTCCTGTAGGGTTGGGAGGAGACTGTGGATGCAGCACTGTCTCATCTTTTAAGGACATGTCTCTCCAAAAGCTCTAAAGAACAGGCTCTAAACCTCACTAGCCAACTCAGCATCCCAAAAGATACTTCTAGGCTGAAGAAACACATCACTTTGCTGTGTGACAGGCTAGCCAAAGGTGGCAGGTTGTCATTAAGCGCGGACTCTGGATCTCAAAAAGACATTGTAATGCCAGGTAATACATGATTAATACACGTGACTGAAGATTTGTAAAATTCACGAATGCCAAGTGGAATTAACGCAAATTCAAATCAAAACTATATTACTGAAATTAAATGTTTATTATAGGCAGACTGTCAGTTGGCTCTTTTCTTTTACATTTATGTATGTACAGTATTTATTTATGAAAACTTGTACATTAGCTATACCCTTGCTACTAAGTTTAAAATACAACTAAAGACAAAACTTTTTCGTTTTGGATAGAGTGTAGAGGAATTGGAATACATTGTCAGTTTTTATTGCTGTCTGTCATTAGGGAAAATCACCCTCTCAAGTTGTCCTGATTACCATTATCATTGAAAGTGAAAGTAAAATAAAATCACACATTTTGGGTTGTCCCCAAAAAAGTAATAGAGGGGACATTTTCAAATGGGGACACTAGTTCTGGTGACCTAGGGGTCCCCAATGTATTCCCTTAGTTTGCAGGGATTGCCTCTCACTTCCTGTTTAGCTATGGGACAGGAAGTGAAGGTAAATCTTCACAATGAGACAGTGTCCATTAGAGCACATTCTAGTGGTTGGTCCTTAACCCTTTAAGACCCAGTCACATACAATAAGATATCATGTTCTATCACAATTATGTTTCCAATATATATTCCATACCACAAGTTTTTATTGTTGATGTCCCCCGGTGGAAAAAAGATATTTATACTCATTATCACTGAATTGAGATTAAAAAAATCTAGTCTTGTGTATTAAACTCCTTCTTAACCACACATGTCCTAATTATTATTTGTTTGATAACAAAGTCAGTGAAATTATATTGTGAGATTTTTTTCTATGATCTAGAAGAGGAGTCTCCAAAGTCTGGCCTGTGGGCCACACTTTCCCCATACTCATACAAACTTTAATTTAATGCTTAATTTCCTTTGAAGCTTAATAAGCATGAGGGAGTCAGTATGTCAACACTTATAAATGTTATCTGAATTCCTCTTCCTTTAGTTGAAATTCTTCCCCACATCCCTGCCCCCGAGGACCCCCCCCCCCGTGGGTGATGCAGAATGGTTCGGTGGCAGTAAACACACAGGGCCAGATTAAGAATGAAGTTACGTTGGTGTATCTGTTGATATGCCGCGTAAGTTCTAGGATGCGCCAGGGGTATCTTTTTTCAGTATTCAGAAAGCAGGATAAGCCGGAATTTTGCTAAGATACGAGCGGCGTAAGTCTCTTACGCCGTCGTAACTTAGTTGCATATTTACGCTGGCCGCTAGGTGGTGCTTCCGTAGATTTACGCGTTGAATATGGAAATGAGGGAGATATGCCGATTCCCGAACGTATGTGCGCCCGGCGCATTTTTTACGTCGTTTGCGTAAGGCTTTTTCCGGCGTAAAGTTACCCCTGCTATATGAGGCGTACGCAATGTTAAGAATGGACGTCGGGACAGCGTCGAATTTTCCGTCGTTTACGTTGTTTGCGTAAAACATTCGCAAATAGGGCTTTGTGTAAGTTAGGTTCACGTCGAAACCAATGAGTAATTGCGGCGTAATTTTGAGCATGCGCACTGGGATACGTCCACGGACGGCGCATTCCCCGTTCGTTAGAAACGTCTTTTACGTTGTGTCATGATTGATTACCATACAACACGCCCACTCCAAGCCTACTTAGAATTACCCGGGCTTACGCCGGCCCATTTACGCTACGCCGCCGTAACTTAGGACGCAAGTGCTTTGTGAATACAGCACTTGCCTGACTAAGTTGCGGCGGCGTAGTGTAAAGAAGATACGCTACGCCCGCACAAAGATGCGCCCAGGTACGCAAATCTGGGCCCCAGTGTCCAGTTGTAGAGAACAGAAATTGTTTTAATGCAGAATACTGTAAGTCACTGGAAGGCACCTGACTGGGGACACTCACAGCATGTGCCAGCAATGTGTAGCAGAACAGGTCTCAGATGTGCAGACAGCATCTGTCTTGAGGGGTGGAATGTGGCCTGGCCAGTCTGAACCCAAGCGGGGAGGTCTCCAGAAAGGTGGCATGTCCCCATCCTTTCCCTACTCGCCTGGAACCTCTCCCTGCCACTAATGACTATCCCTCAGACAGGGGACCTGTCCCCACACTACCCACACGCAAAATGCGCACCAAGCCTGGCTCTTCCTGACACAGGATGGATGCTAGTCACATGGAGTGGCAGCATCCAATTGGATAGCTTCCCCAAGTGTGTACTTATATCAATTCAGAGAACTAAGTGTTGTTTCTGTCTGATGCCTTGTTACTCTACTATCTGCATGAGTCACTTCTGACAAGTCTTCCTGACGTCAGGAGGTTAAAAACAGAGAAGGGAGCTCCAGCACACAGACTGTGATTGACAGTTTCAGCTCTGTTCCTGTGTGAAGGGGGGTGTCGCTTCCCTCCAGTCAGCTCTCACTGATCAGAGTGCAACTTCAGCTCCCCTCCCCCTGCTTTCTGAATCACACTGATCAGTACTGCAGCCATTGGCTGTACGAGCACATTGAATGACCGTTTGACTGAAGCTGGTCTAATGAGCGGCTCAGACAGGGGTACACACAGACCGAAATTTGCTTGGTTACTGCAGAACTGGTCGAATTTGGGTACGTGTGTAGCCGAATTTAGAATATGAAGGTAAACACGAAAGGGAGAGAGGGGATACTCTTCTGGAAAAATAATTAATAGCAGGCAACTTTTTTCTTGCCTCTGTTCCCATTAGCGAGATCTTCCATCCTGTCTGCTGTCCCCCTCTCACATGGACAGGAAATATAAGTGATATATCCCCAGAATGTACCAGTAAAAACTTAGAGGTCTTTATTTAGAACAAAACATGTGGAAACAGTTGTTTTCTGCTGGCATAATTAGTGCTTTAAGCTCCTATATAGGTAAAAGGGATATTTGAAAATGATAGTTACTGGAAATTTTCCTAATTTGCAGGTATATACTTAGATTATCATGAAAAACGTACTCACTCTGATCTGTGTTTTTTTTTTTGTTTGTTTTTTTGATGAGGAAAAAAAGGATTTTTAATGTCTTAAGTTTACCTCCCTTACATTAGTATTGCTATAATTTCTCATTTGATATACAATTCACGATCTGTTTTGAATTATTGCCTCTAATTTCATTTTCATTTGTGTCAATAATAGGTTCTAATGAAAGAAAACTCAGTTTTTTTTCTGGTATAGAAAATTTGCAGTGAAGGCTTTTGTGGAACACATTCCACATTTTAGGTCAATCTCTGGCTGCTTTTCATAGGCCTAAAACGTCAAAGAACTTGTAAATAATACTCACTGAACTATGTTTAGAGAGTAATGACCGCGATAAGAGTCAACATCCTCCTGGGATTGTAAAACCCCTTCTCTGCTGTTTACACATTGACAGTTCACAATGTAGACATTCAGGGTCTTTATGGACAAGCTTAAGCAATTCTCATAAAAGATATTTTTTCAGGAAAGTGATACTTGTTTCATTCCTTGACCTGATAGCTGTAGATTTCGTAGGCTTATAGTAAACTAAATAAATTTTTTTCTTTTTTTAAATGTGTACTGTCCTTTTTTTAGCAGTGTTATATAATGTTAGCCATCAATAAAGGAAAGGGAAAATGATGAGTTTTGTGTTAAAAGAAAACATAGAAAATGACTTCAAATTTTTGATGCAATTTTAGAATGTAAAGAAGAAGATTTCCTCAGATAGAATTCCAAACGTGAAATCATTTTTACAATGTCAACAACGTTTTTAAAAAAAACATGCAATTTCAATCTTTTCAGTTAGGCTGGGTTAACCCTTATAATTTGCATAACAGGATCGTTTACCCAGCTTGCAATGAAGCTGGTTCACACACCTCCGTGGTTGCCACGGTCGGCATTTGGAAAGGATCCTGTACATTCCGATTCAGGTGTGAATTCAGGCAAAAATGCGGACCTGATTCTCACCTGAATCAATGAACAGGGATGTACCAGACACCTGCTATGAGCTGTGGCCGCAGCATGTGTGAACCCAGCCTTACTCCTTTTAATTGTCCATTTGGCTTAAAGTTTGTTTAAAATGAACATGCTTTGCTTTATTTACAAGTTCTCAACTTCTTGGTAAACTGAAACTGAAAGCAACTAAAAAAAAAAAAAAAAAAAATGTAGCCTATAAAGCTACATTAATAATACTTACCATTACCAGTCCTGGCTCCAGTGGCTCCAATCTTTGCTGTTCAGAGCTACACCTGCCACTGGAATCTTGAGTATCCTACACTGTTGATGTAGGCTGAACTTAAACAGTTCCACTTTAATGCTCCAGTAGGTGAGACCTGTGGCTGGTAACACTGTATGCTGAAGCTGGTTGGGATGTAAGGCTCCTCAGGCTCAGCTTAGACTACAAGAAATGGCGTCTGGCTGCACACAAGCCGGGACCATTTTTCTTGTATCCTACACTTTTTTATTATTATTATTATACAGATTTTATATAGCGCCAACAGTTTGCGCAGCACTTAACAAAATAAAGGCAGACGTTACAGTTACATTACAATTTGGTACAAGAGGAATCAGAGAGCCCTGCTCATTAGAGCTTACAATCTAAAAAGGCAGGGTCAATTGATACAAAAGGTAATAGCTGTGGGGGATGAGCTGATGGAGGAAATAAAACAGTGTTGGTTTAGAAGCAGGATAGGCTTCTTTAAAGAGAAAAGTTTTCAAGGATCGTCTAAATATGGATAGATTAGGGGACAGTCGGACAGATTGGGGTAGGGAGTTTCAAAGTATGGGAGAAGCTCTGGAGAAATCCTGGAGGCAAGCATGGGAGGAGGTAAAAAGGGAGCTAGAGAGCAGGAGGCTGGCATCTCCCCTCTACATGAAGAGACACTAGTGATGCAGTGTCTGAAAAAGCAAGGACTACCATGTTAAAGTCCCCACCTATCAACATACAGAATGTGGGGAATGGTATCTGTCAAGGATTTTAAAAAAATTATTGAAAAAATAAGTATACATTAGCGATAGTACATTTTTGGCCTGTTATTTAGCACTTTAAGGATCAGAAATCTGCTATGCTTGTCATGATACACATATTGTACATAAAATGGAAGAGAGTTATCAATGAAGATGGTCACACCCCTGCTCTTAGTGGTATACCATGTAAAAAATAATTAGTTATAATCCCTGATACACATGGACCAGGTGGGTTTTATCCCCACTAGAGAGTCCTAAATCTTGTCCATATAGCAAATACAAAAAAGAGTCTTCGTCAGCACGGACGCAGAAAAAGCTTTAGTTCAGGTGAACTGGAATTATATGTTCTCCATTCTTAGACACATAGGGGTGGGAGAGCGGATGATTCGGTGGATACAAAAAATGTATTCCGATCCAACGGCACAGGTGAAGGTAAATGGTCTGCTGTCAGATCCATTCCCTATTAGAAATGGCACTAGGCACGGATGTCCGCTATCACCCCTCCTCTTTGCCCTTTGCCTGGAGATGTTCTTTTGTACAGTAAGGCTGAGCTCCGACATACAGGGCCTTCATGCTGGAGACTCACAATGCAAGGTCTCTGCTTACGTGGACGATTTGCTATTCAGCTTGACAAATCCCACAATCTCGTTACCCAATCTCATGAAAGAGTTCGATATATATGGAAACCTCTCAAACCTAAGCTATGGATATCGCAATCACCTCTCACTCCATACAGACCATTCAATCAAATTTTTCCTTTAAATTGATGAATTTGGCCCTTAAATATTTAGGTGCATATATCCCTCCTGCCATACCACATACGTTCACCCTAAACTTCCCTCCTGGAAAATTGGCAAAAGGCTTACACTCCTGGTTTGGCAGATGCAATCTAATAAAAATGTGCATCCTTCCTAAGTTCCTATATCTGTTTCAGGCCCTTCCTATACAAATTCCAACTTTTTTCCTCAAACAAGTGCAGACCCTCTTCACCCACTTCATCTGGACCCAAAATAAGCCCAGGCTAAGCCGTACACAAATGTCACTTCCAAAACATAACGGAGGCCTGGCGATGCTACCAAGCCACACACTTGGGCAGGATACTAGACTGGGGACGGAACTTATTGCACAAACTGTGGAAGCAAATAGAACAATCCCAGACTATAATCCCCCTGAAAAGCTCTTTATGGTGCTACGACTCTCTACCTCCGAGGTTTAAATCCCACCCATTGATAGGCACCCAGGTAGCCATGCAAACACAGCTGACGACGAAGTCCTCACCCCTTTACCCGATCTTAGGTCATGCAAACTTTACACCGGGTCTACAATACACAGATTACACAAACCTGAGGGAAATGGGTTGGGAGCGGGCCTCCAAGTTTGTGACGTCGGGCCGCTGTGTATCCCTTGTGGAATTAACTGATATGTCAGGCAACTACCGTCTTCCCTTCTGGAAGGCAGCCCAACTGCACCACTTCCAGCATTGAATCTCGAACCCACGTTCCTTTTCCCATCTACAGATGACTTTTGAGGACTACTGTTCGGAATCTGAGCTGATATCACAGACACTCTCTAAAATGTACTCCCTTTTAAACTCACCCGCTGAACAACCACGTCTCCTATGTCTGGAGAAATAGGAAACTGACCTTGGCTGTTCACTTTCAATGTCACAAAAACAGTGTATCATCATTCTTGCCATCAAATCCTCCATGTGCACTAAAATTCAGGAAACAAATTTTAAGCTTTTCACTAGATGGTATCTCACACCCACCAGGTTACACAGGTGCTTCCCGACGACATCAGACTTATGCTGGCGTTGTGGGGAAGACAAGGGATCCCTATATCATATATTTTGGTCCTCCCCAAGACTGCAGAGCTTTTGGGATGACGTACACAACATAACGCAAAGGTTTACGGACTATACAATTCCCTCAGACGCATCTTTCTTCCTACTACACCTATCCAATATCTCAGTCAAAACATACAAAAAATAACTACTACGACACCTACTAAACGCAGCTAAGGCATGCATACCCCTCTACTGGAAACAGCAGAGCCCTCCAACCATTGGATGTGGGCTGAGAAAGGTGGAGGAAATGAAAAAAATGGAAGACCTGATTCTCATGGCGCAACATAACCTTGAGAAATATACACAGACCTGGAGCCTTTGGAATATTATTATATACTCCGATGAGGGGGATATAGTGCCCCAGTGTGGCAACACCCCTTCATGCCCTCGCTCTATCGCAGTCCTCCCACTATCTCTGACTTATTCTCCACTCTTTTATAGTTTGGCTATGCTCAAGCTAGTGTTATTAAAGAAAAAGATTTGGGGAAGATCCCGTATTCTACCATGTTCACACGTAACATATTGTACATTGTTTGCAATTTCCATGTATCTCATGTACTTTTATTGTAATGATGGGATTTTTTCCCCTTGGTGCGTACCTAATGAAACTTATATTTGAAAAAAATAAAAATAATTAGTTGACCTATAGGAAAATTCAGAATAACTAGAATTTGCAAAATGCCTTTCCTGTATGGCGGCGTACACACGGCCGAGGTTCTTGCTGAAAACCAGCGAGAACCTCGCTGGAATGCACATTCCAGCGAGGACCTCGGCCGTGTGTACGGTCTCGGCGAGCTTCCCGTCGGGAAGCCCGTCGAGCAGAAATAGAGAGCACGCTCTCTATTTCCTCGACGGCCCGCCCGGAAGAATGGCTGGTTGCCATTCCCGACGGGCGGGTCACCGATTTCGACGGCCGGCAGGGAACCTCGACGGGCGGAACGATGTGTTCTGCCCGTCGAGATTCCCTGCCGTGTGTACGCCGCCTAACAGAATTACTTTAGCTATCAAACGTTTGTATTGATTATATATATATATATATATATATATATATATATATATATATATATATATATATATATATTGCTTTTGTGGGGAATTAGGACCCTGAACATTGTGAGAAATACAGTTTATAGCTAATCAGCGTATCAGGTAAAGAGAAAAAGTATACTGAGATGATGTATAGTCATTGCCAATTTTCCAGATACAGTTGAGGGAGATTTGGCTATCTACAGTCATCACCCCATACAACACCCATAATGCATTGCAGTGACCAAGAGTGTACAAACTGTCCGCAATATCGCAGTCCTGACAAAAATTGCAGATAACCGCCATTACCAAAAATAAATAAAATAAATGTCATAAATCTATCCCCTATTTTGCAGGCGCTATAACTTTTGCGCAAACCAATCACTTTACACTTATTGTGATTTTTTTTTCTTACCAAAAATATGTAAAAGAATACATATCGGCCTAAACTGAGAAAAAAAAATTGGGATATTTATTATAGTCTTTTTTTGTTTATAGCGCAAAAAATTAAACCTGCAGCGATGTTAAAATACCACTAAAAAAAAAGGACGTACATTTTGTTTGGGAGCCACATCGCACGACCGCGCAATTGTCATTCAAACATGACAGTGCTGAAAGCTGATAGTGGCCTGGGCAGAAAGGGGGTGAAAATACCCGGTTAAACTAATATTGACTGCTTGTCCACACAGCCTGTTGTAAAATACAACATTTTCAAAGATGTACAGTATAGAAATCATTGCTGTATATTGATTCTGTAATACATTCTTAAAGGTTGTAATCAGAACTGTTTGATTCTCTTTTAAGTTTTATTTTTTATTTTCTCTTTTTAGGGCTCCCATCCAGTCCCCCACCAGTAGCAGTTGGCAATGCGTAGCTCCATTGTTTTGTAATATATTATTAGTGTTGTTTTCAGTTTAAGCAAGGTGAGAATTGCAATGTGACATTATCTCATGTCCTAACATTATTCACTGGCATCAATAGGAAAAAATGTGGAGGCGCACAATGAAAATGAAGAAGAACAAACTCACAATAGCTTCTGATGTCACCTACGTGAACTGCCACAAAATGGAAACATTCAAGATGCTGCTATGGAGTGGTTATGGGCAGAAGAGGGACAACTACATTTTAAAAATGTTTATTTTATACATTTCCAGGTCATGTTAGCTACAACCACAGAATTATAGAGCAATCCTTAAATTTGTTTTCTTTCTCGTACATCACGGGACACAGAGCGGCATATTCATTACTATATGGGTTATATGGAGTACCTTCAGGTGTGGACACTGGCAATCTCAAACAGGAAGTCCCCTCCCTATATAACCCCCTCCCCTAGAGGGAGTCCCTCAGTTTTTTCGCCAGTGTCTTAGGTGTTGGTCACGGAATAGCTTTGCTCCACATCCTTGGGATTAAGGGCGGGCTAACCGGATCTGTCCAAGGAGCCTCAGTGCCAAAGTGGACAGTACCCGGGCCCCAAACCGTGGGGTTTTGCCTATAATGCTCCTCTTTGGAGGGCTGGACCCTGGAACCCAGGACTTGGAGTTTGTAAAAACCATAAGTTCCTGTTTGCCAGGGTGCTATATAGGTCCAGGACAGTGGGTACCTTCATAGGACCCCAGGGCCTGAAGGTCTACTACGCTACCCACGGAGATGGGAGAAGATTGGATCGTTTTGCTGGACAAACATCCTGCAGCATGGAGCAGGTAAGGGGGAGCCTGCGGGACTTGGTTCGACAGCAGGCTCTCCGGGGTAACCTAAAAGGGGGGTAGCCTAAGTATGCTCTGCATTGGCAACCTTGCTCACTATGTCTGAGAAAGACAGGATGATCCCTTTTCCCCCATCACTAGGTTCCCCTGTCTAAGAATGGTGTCGCTAGCTAACCTGCTGCTTTCTTCCTAGGACTGGTAAGGATCCCTATGGGGCCTTTTGGAGAGTCCTACCTGGCCGGGGGTTTGAATCTGCCGCCTGATACTGCAGTCCTGGATCTCCAGCAGCGCGGCTCCTCCATGTTCCTCCTGTTCCGGCATACGCGCGCGCGCGCGTGCGCGCGCACGTCTTATAGACGTTTTTCGCGCCGTTCAGAGAGGAGGGCGGGGGGGGCGTGCCTGCAGCGTCATACAGGGGCGCGCCTTGTGCTGTTATAGATCAGCAGGCATTGTCAGTGCTCAGTCTGAGGCTGATCTCAGAGGGAGAGGACGCAGAGCGGCAGAACAGTGACTCCCGGTGGCGGAAGAGGGGTAGTACATGCTGGACTTTGTTCCAATGCCTTTTTTGTTAAGCCAAGAAATTCCCCTTTTTGCAGCAGGTTGGAGGCTGGCAAACTAAGTTTGGGGTCACTGTATGTTTGAAAAAAAAAAAAAAAAAAAGAAAGACTTATATATATATTTAAAAAAAAAAAAAAAACATACGGGGCCCCATCAGTTTTTGGGCATTAGTGGTCTATTGTCCCCTAAGCTCTAGTTTTGTACTCCTGGCCACTACAGTCTGTTGTTGTTGGCGGAGTCCCTCGATTTTGTATTATGGCTTCCAAAGGTTCGGGGTCAAAGGGTACAAAATAGACCAAAAAACAAAGGGGTTCCCCCTCTGATTCTGATGATATGCCGATACTTTCCCCGCAACTTATTCCCATAAAGGGCGCCTTGGATGAGCCATTAGGGGGATCTGGTGCGGAGGCTGGCCCAGATCAGCCCAGCCCTGTGTTTATCACAGAGGAGATGCTAGCCGTATCCCTAGGGGGGCTAGAAGAGAGAATAGCAGCATTGATCGCTAGAGCTATTCCTGGCAAGAAACGGGTTAGATCCCCATCACCAAGAGGTGTATCCTCAGATGCTGAGATTCTCTCTCCGGAAGAATTGGAATCGCAGGAGGATCAACTAGACCTGAACCAAGAGGGTTCAGGGATTGAGGGATCTACCTCTGAGGAACCATTTTCAGACTCCCAGACAGAGAGACTGTGGGTACAGTCTTTGATGGACAGGGTCCGCTCGGCATTTAGTTTACCATTGCCAGAGCCTCAGGTTCCTCCGGTATCCTCTCTGGGCTCTTTGAAAGCTCCGTTAAGCAACGCAGTTTTTCCGGTCCATCCTCTCTTGGAGGAATTGATCTTTCGGGATTGGGTACGGCCGGACAGGATTTTTCTGCCACCGAAGAGATTTGCGGTCATTAACCCCATGGAGGAAAAATTCTCCAAGAGGTGGAGGCTCCCAGTGGTGGATGCAGCCATCTCATGTGTGAATAAATCACTAACTTGCCCGGTGGAAAACATACATATGTTTAAAGATCCGGTTGATAAACGGTTAGAGACACTTTTAAAAGCATCCTTTGCTACGGCAGGAGCAGTGGTACAGCCAGCTGTGGCTGCAATTGGAGTTTGTCAGGCGTTAAAGGACCAGACAAAAGAAATGTTAAAGGACATGCCTACCCAACAAGCAGAAGAGTTTTCTGACATTCCCAGAGCTCTGTGTTTTGCTGTAGATGCTATAAAAGATTCCATCCAGCAGGCCTCTCGTTTATCACTATTTTTGGTGCACATGAGAAGGCTCTTATGGTTGAAGAACTGGGCGGCGGAGCCCCCATGCAAAAAGCTTCTGGCAGGGTTTCCCTTCCATGGAGGACGACTCTTCGGGGAGGATCTGGATAAATACATTCAGACTATTTCAAGTGGCAAAAGTACCCTTTTACCGGTCAAAAAGACATTCCGGGGTCCTACATTTAAAAGGCAGCTCTTTCCTGTCTCAGGGCCCTCAAATTCCAGGCAGTATCGACGGCCGCCTGCACGATCCAACGTTAACAGTAGATCGCAGGGACAGGCCCCTGGGGGTAAGAGGCCATGGTATCGCAAGCCGACAAAGACAGCCCCTAAGTCTGCCTTATGAAGGGGCGCCCCCACTCTCGCGGGTGGGGGGAAGGCTTTGTTTCTTCTCAGAAGTTTGGGAAGCCAAGATCCCCGACAAATGGGTCCGGGCGTCTGTAACCACAGGCTACAGACTGGAGTTTCTAAAGTGTCCTCCGCCTCATTTTCAAGAGTCAAGGCTACCAAAGGATCCAGCAAGGAAGGCCTCAATGCTGGCAGCTTTGGATCACCTGCTTTGCCAGGACGTAATAATAGAGGTGCCAGCCCAAGAGCAAGGGCTAGGTTTCTATTCCAATCTCTTTGTCATACCAAAGCCCAATGGCGATGTCAGGCCAATCTTGGACCTAAAGAGGTTAAACGGTTACCTAAGGGTTCGTTCCTTCCGGATGGAATCCATCCGGTCAGCAGCCGCCGCGCTTCAGAGGGACGATTTTCTGGCCTCCATAGACATAAAGGATGCTTACCTTCATGTACCAATCTTTCAGTCGCATCAAAGATTTTTACGCTTCACGGTGGGGCAGCGACACTTCCAATTCAGGGCGCTCCCCTTCGGGCTGGCCACGGCCCCCCGGGTATTCACGAAGATCCTAGCCCCAGTTCTGGCCAATTTAAGGATCCAAGGGGTCACAGTCCTAGCATACTTGGACGACCTTTTAATCATAGATCACTCACGGCCGTGTCTGCAACAGGCAGTAAACCTCACGGTTCGGTACCTCGAAGGATTCGGCTGGGTCCTAAACCGGGGAAAGTCAGCGTTCCAGCCTACAAAGCAGTTGGAATACCTCGGCATGAGGTTAGACACAGAACAGCAAAGGGTGTTCCTGCCCCTTGTAAAGATCGAGGCTATCAAGGGGTTGGTTCAGTTGGTTCTAAGCAAGAAAAAACCAACTATTCGCCTGTGTATGCGATTACTAGGCAAGCTAGTGGCCACGTTCGAGGCAGTACCATACGCTCAGATCCACACTCGCGTCCTACAGGCAGCCATTCTAGCAGCCTGGGGCAAGAGAGCACATGCCTTGGAGTCCCCTTTGACGCTATCATCAAGGGTCCGACAAAGCCTGGCCTGGTGGTTGAACCCTCAGAATCTTCTAAAGGGAAAATCCTTCAGCCCTGTTGTCTGGAAGGTAGTTACCACAGACGCCAGCCTGGCAGGCTGGGGGGCGGTCTTCGAGGGGTTCTCTCGCCAGGGAACTTGGGTGAAAACAGAGAGGCAGCTCCCCATCAATATCTTGGAGATCAGAGCTGCTCGCCTAGCCCTTCTGGCATGGACCTCCAGATTACAGGGGTTCCCGGTGAGAATCCAGTCAGACAATGCCACAGCGGTGGCATACATAAACCACCAAGGGGGAACCAGGAGTCAGGCCGCTCAGAGGGAGGTGAGCTTGATTTTTCAGTGGGCAGAGGTTCATGTACCCTGCATTTCGGCGATATTCATTCCCGGAGTGGACAACCTGCAGGCAGACTTCTTAAGTCGCCAGAGTCTGTTGCCAGGGGAGTGGTCTCTGCATCCCCAGGTCTTTCAGACAATCTGCCAGAGGTGGGGAATGCCAGACGTAGATATAATGGCATCCAGGTTCAACAAGAAACTAGACAGGTTCGTGTCTCGAGCGAGGGACCCTATGGCCTGCGGAACCGATGCGTTGGTTTGCCCTTGGCATCAATTCAAACTTCTATATGCATTCCCTCCGCTACAGTTACTTCCTCGCCTGTTGCGCAGGATCAGAGTGGAGCACAAGCCGGTCATTCTAGTAGCTCCAGCTTGGCCCCGGAGGACATGGTACTCACTAGTCCTGAAGATGGCAGTGGGAGACCCTTGGACTCTTCCTCTACGACCAGACCTACTCTCACAAGGCCCGATCCTCCACCCTACATTACAACGTCTAAATTTGACGGCCTGGAGGCTGAATCCCTGATTCTCAGGGGTAGAGGTCTGTCTAGGCAGGTAATTCCTACCCTGATTAGGGCTAGAAAGCCGGCCTCCAGGGTGATTTATTACAGGGTGTGGAGGAACTACGTAGGCTGGTGTGAATCCAAAAGATGGAATTCCCGCAAATATACCATTGATAGGGTGTTAAGTTTTCTCCAGCTAGGAGTGGATAAAGGCCTGGCATTAAGCACAATCAAGGGACAGATTTCAGCTCTGTCAGTGTGGTTTCAGAGGCCGCTGGCCACCCACTCGCTGGTAAAGACCTTCATACAGGGGGTCTTGCGTATTAATCCTCCTGTCAAGTCACCAATTTGTCCATGGGACTTAAATCTTGTCCTGTCCACTCTACAGAAACAACCCTTTGAGCCGTTGGCTGAGATTCCTTTAGTCTTACTGACAAGAAAGTTGGTTTTCTTGGTCGCCATAGTTTCGGCCAGGAGAGTGTCAGAATTAGCAGCCTTATCGTGTAAGGAACCATATCTCGTTCTACATAAGGACAGGGCAGTTCTCCGGCCCCATCCTTCCTTTCTACCAAAGGTTATATCCAATTTTCACTTGAACCAGGATTTGGTACTTCCATCCTTCTTTCCAAAACCCACATCTAGAAAGGAGGGGTTGCTGCATACCTTGGATATTGTCCGGGCCATGAAGGCCTATCTTAAAGCTACAGAAAAGATCCGGAAAACAGATGTGTTGTTCGTTCTACCAGATGGCCCCAAGAAGGGGCAGGCAGCTGCAAAATCCACCATCTCGAGATGGATTAGACAATTAATCATTCAAGCCTACGGTTTGAAGAGGTTGCCTCCTCCTTTGTCGGTAAAGGCCCATTCTACCAGGGCCATGGGCGCCTCCTGGGCAGCACACCATCAGATCTCTATTGCTCAGATATGCAAGGCGGCGACGTGGTCATCAGTCCACACGTTTACAAAGTTTTATCAACTAGACGTGAGAAGGAATGCGGATTCTGCCTTTGGACAGGCAGTACTACAGGCTGCAGTTTAAGATCCTCGGGATCAGAGGCACCCTTGGTTGTAAAAAAGAAAAAAAAAAAGTTTTTTCTTGACTAAGTTGGAATTATTATTATTATTTGAGTATACCTCTAAATTGAATCCTTCTTTGGAAGATGTCTCCCTCCCCTCATTAAAGCATTGCTTTCGGACATCCCATATAGTAATGAATATGCCGCTCTGTGTCCCGTGATGTACGAGAAAGAAAAAGGCATTTTTAAATACAGCTTACCTGTAAAATCCTTTTCTTGGAGTACATCACGGGACACAGAGCTCCCACCCCTCTTTTGGGTGAACATTTTGGGAGGCATACTGCTTGCTACAAAACTGAGGGACTCCCTCTAGGGGAGGGGGTTATATAGGGAGGGGACTTCCTGTTTGAGATTGCCAGTGTCCACACCTGAAGGTACTCCATATAACCCATATAGTAATGAATATGCCGCTCTGTGTCCCGTGATGTACTCCAAGAAAAGGATTTTACAGGTAAGCTGTATTTAAAAATCCCTTTTTTCTATGTTGCTAAAATATTTTGTAGTTTTAAACTGAAATGTTACATAGCAATTTTATATGGTTTGTGTATGAAATGGGACCATATTTTGCAAGCCATCTGTGCAATACAGATGGCTACTTACTCTGTCCCCTGGGCCACCAAATCGTCTGTACATTTTGCCATTAGCCAACATGTAGTTTTGTATCTGCTATTTTTTTCAGTAATCAATAGTTTATTATAATCACCATATGTCAGCTGCTTTTTGATTTAGAGCAATGTTCTACATTACGAAGATTGCTGGGAGCCATATTTTTTCTTATCCCAGCAATAGTAAAATGCTGTGCAATCAGTTTATGAGGTGTCATATATGTAAATGTTTATATATTTTTATTAAATGTTTAGCATTGTGACTATAAACTACTGGGCAAAATGGAACTAAAACAAATCCTTAATAGACTGTTTTGTAATATTTATATACAGTACATTGTTGGTTTTCTTTCATTTCCAAAAAATTACCAACACCTATTTAGCTACTTTATTTTGGAAAATGAGAGTTTGTTGAGTGAGCTATTAAACATGTTTATAAAAGGGTAAAATCAAAATAGGAATCTGTTGCTTTGTCGTTTCTAGCCTATGTTTACCTCATTTAACCACCTGTAATAAAAATAAAATGTTTTCCTTGGAATTTCACACCTTGTTTTTGCGATATTGCGTTGAAATCTATTTTGTCAGTGTATATTGCCTTTTTATAAAAGGGTAAAAAAATAATGTTTACTTGTTGTTATTTAAGCAATTTAATAATTGTATGCATTTTTTCACAGGCAATCTATTACAATATCTACATTTTTTACAGTTAGGCTCCATGCACACTGAAGCTGATAAACTGCAGTTTATTGGCTTTTTTTTTTTTTTTTTTAAATGGCCATAAACTGAACTCTATGTTAGCCTATGTGCCCATGCACACCTGGGCGTTTTTCAGTGTTAATGAGCTTTGGAGTTTATTGTTTTTTTTCTGAACGCCCAAAATTTGCGTTCAAAGTGCCATTTTTCGGCGGGAAAAATGGTAAAAAACGCAAAATATCGAAAACCGCTCAAAAACTTTGGTGCCAGCTTTTTTGAGCATTTTTTTATCCATTGAAAACAATAAATAAGTAAAAGCTACACTGAAAAACGCTGATTAAAGCTATTGAAAAAATGCTAAAAAACTTTGAAATGCTCCCTGCAAAGCTACTGGCGTTTTTTTTTATAGCTTTTTTTTAGCTTCAGTGTGCATGGAGCCTTAGTGTTTTCTATATATTATCTATCTATATATCTTAATTGCACAGTACAGAACATAGCACTGGTGTTCTTGGACTATGGGTTATATGCATATTCAGGTGATTTGGCCCTGCAAAAACTGGGCTGCCTATAGTATGTACCCATACAAACCCACCCACTCCACGAGGCTCCATTTTTTAGCTTGTGTCCCTAGATGATGGATGTGTTCTCCTCTAGAAGAGTATTTTTTTTTTAACGACTTCAGCCCCGGAAAAATGTACCCCCTTTCTTACCAGAGCACTTTTTGCGATTCGGCACTGCGTCGCTTTAACTGACAATTGCGAGGTCGTGTGACGTGGCTCCCAAACAAAATTGACATCCTTTTTTTTCCCACAAATATTTTTTTTTTACTTTTTTGCTATAATAAATATCCTCAAAAAATCTCAAAAAAAAAATGTCCTTAGTTTAGGCCGATACGTATTCTTCTACATATTTTTAATTAAAAAAATGCAACAAGCGCAAAAGTTATAGTGTCTACAAAATAGGAGATAGTTTTATTGCATTTTTTACTAGTAATGGTGGCGATCTGTGATTTTTATTGTGACCGTGACATTGCGACGGACATATCGGACACTTTTGACACATTTTTGGGACCATTCGCATTTATACAGCAATTAGTGCTAAAAATCTGCACTGATTACTGTATAAATGTGACTGGCAGGGATAGGGTTAACACTCGGGGGCACTGAAGGGGTTAATATGTTCTCTAGTGAGTCATTCTAACTGTAGGGGGAGGGGACTCACAATGGGAGGAGACTGATGTGTGTTCCTCTGTACTGGGAACACAGCATCAGTCTCCTCACCACTGACAGGACATGGATCTGTGTGTTTACACACACAGATGCATGGTCCTGCCGTGATTGCGGGCAATCACGGGTGCCCGGGGGACATCGTTGCCACCAGGCACGCACACAGGGTCCAGCACGCCCCCTAGATGGCCAGGAAGCCCAGGACGTCATATGACGTCCACCCAGGATGGGAGATCCCATCTATGGACATCATATGACAATGGACGGGTAGGGAAGTGGTTAAACAAATGTTTTTTGATTTCTGGACAAGTTAGCCTCAGTGTGTACCATGGGGACATTTCCCATACCCCACTGTATTGGTCCAGCCTGTAATGTTTGCTTCAATCACAGGATACTGGGTTAGGTGCTCACCTTAGCACAAAGTGCAATGTGTAAAGTTAGCTGCAGGGCGCTATACAGGTCCAGTGCTGTGGTCCTTTTTTATGGTTCCCGGGTTTTGAAGACCCCTTCCACAGTGTTTTTACTGCAAGAGGGGCCCTATAGAGGGTCCAGCATCATGAATGAGGTTTCCCTGTATGTAACATTAATCAACTCCTGACTATTAATGTTTTTCTCTGTGCGTAGTGTTAATCCCTGCATTTTGTCTCCAAAGCATTTAGTTTAAGAATGATGGGGTGACTTTGTCATGTTCCCTAGATGACACGTTCCCAGTGTTTTGCCGGGTACACACGCAGTATGTTTCGGCAGTCTCTTCTTAAGAGACACAGCCACAGGAACACAGTCAGTGACTGGGTTATGCCTGAGACTGCCACTATGTCCAAAGGCACATTTCTGTATTGGCATCTCTTAATTGTAAAGAGCCTTTGTTTGTTTTGCTCAAGGACAACGTGATTTTGAGACCAACCTTCCCTTTTATCTAAGATGGCCTCTCTTCATAAAAAATAGGTTATTGTCCTTCCTTCTCTTTGTCATGCCCCAAACCATAACAAGGAAATTGCCTTACGATGTTTGGATGTGGATGGGGCTGTCAGGGTATACTTGAAAGCCACAATCTCTATTTGCAAGACTAAACAACTTTTTTCTGTATTAGGAGATCCTCGTAAGAGGACATACTGCTTCCTGCTCCACCATTGCCAGTTGGATCAGACAACTAATTTCCAGGGCTTACTCCTTAACCTCCCTGGCGGTCTTCCCGTGTGTGGCACGGGGTGAGTTTTTAAAGCTAAGATCGGTAACCCCGTGCCACACACGCGCTTACCTCGCTGGATGCAGAAAAAAGTTTACTTACCTTTTCTCTGCGATCCAGCGATGAATCCCCGCAGTACACGGCGGCCGGATGTCCGCCTGATGCTGTGTGTACCGCCGATTCCCTTCCCTGCGAGCGTCGCGACGTAGGGGGGGAGAACGGCGCCAAATTTAAAAATGTAAACAAACACTATACATACAGTACACTGTAATCTTATAGATTACAGTACTGTATGTAAAAAATACACACCCCCCATGTCCCTAGTGGTCTGCCCTGTACACTACATGTCATTTTATATAATAAAAACTGTTCTTTCTCCCTGCAAACTGTAGATTGCCCATAGCAACCAAAAGTGTCCCTTTATGGCAAAAATTGTTTTAGAGCAGCTAAAAAACAGCGATAATAAATCAGAATCACTTGCAGAATTTAGCGATAGCGATTTATGGGGAAATTCGTCATAAAAAAAAAAAATAATGACAGCAAAAATTCTGCAACTGAGCAAATTTCAGTGATTTTGATTTGATTACATTATTGAATAATTTTTACTATAATTATATTATTATTTGTTATAATTTTTTATAATTATTTATTATATTATAATTTTTAATAAGAAAAAAAAAAAAATCATACCCAGGATGCCTATTAGACTCTTGTTTGGATAGATTTCAGTGAGTTATTCCTAAGAATTACAAGCCTACAGTATAAAACGCCAAATTCTCTTGCAAATAATGGTACCGCTTTTAGCACCTAAAATCTGAAAGAATCATACCGCCAGGGAGGTTAAGGAAACAATTCTTCTCTTTCCTATCAGTACCTATTTCACCAGAGCTGTTATTCTTTCCTGGGGTTTTTAGCATCAAGTATCTGTATCCCAGATTTGCAAGGCCACCACCGGTCCTCTGTTTACACGTTTTCCAAGATCTACCAGGTGGGTGTTCAGGCCTTTGCTTATTTGAGCTTCTGCTGCAAGTTGCTTCAAGTTGTTATCTGAGATATTTGTTTGGGATCTTGTTTTTCTTTTGGGCCTGTTGGCAGACTAGTTTGATGCCAGTTTCGCTATTGTATGGCAACCTAATCCATTTATTGCTTTGGTAAGTCCCATGGTCTAAGAATACCAGTCCTGTGTCATGTACATTACAATTAGCATAAGAAATTATGACTTATCGTCATCAGAACTTTTGTGTGACCGTGTGTATGCAAGCCAAGCTTGAGCGGAATTCTGTCGGAAAAACATTTGAATCTGATCGTGTGTATGCGGCATCACATGACAACAGGCAGGGGAAATGGCTAATTAGGCCCAATTTGGACATTTTCACTTGGGGTGTACTCATTTTTGTTGCCAGCGGTTTAGACATTAATGCCTGTGTGTTGAGTTATTTTGAGGGAACATCAAATTTACACTGTTTTACAAGATGTACACTCACTACTTTACATTATAGAAAAGTGCCATTTCTTCAGTGTTGTCACATGAAAAGATATAATAAAATATTTACAAAAATGTAAGGGGCGTACTCACTTTTGTGAGATACTGTATGCTGTGTGTGAAAAATAACTTGTTATTATGACAATTGTGTGTAAAAAAAAAAAATCGTAATTTTCCCCAAAATTGTGGTAAAAAATGACAACTTAAAAAAACTCACCATGCCCCTACTAAATACCTTGGACTGTCTACTTTTCAAAAAGGGGTCATTTAGGTAGTATTTGTACCTTACTGACATTTCAGGGCCTCGAGAAATGATATAGCCGTCAGTACATCAGGTGTGATCAATTTTCAATGATTTGCACCATAGCTTGTAGACGCTATAATTTTCACACAGACCAAATATACACTTAATTGGGTTATTTTTTTACCAAAGATATGGAACAGTATACATTTTGGGCCAAATTTATAAACAAAAATTACTTATTTCCATCGTAGAAAAAAAGTTTTGTTTTTTTCCAAAATTTTCACTCTTTTAAAAAAAAAAACATCAAATGATCAAATACCAACAAAATAAAGATCTATTTGTAGGAAAAAAATGATAAAAATGTTGTTTGGGGACAGTGTGAATTGGCATTCAAAGTGTGAGAGCTCTGAGAGATGAAAATTGGTTTGGGCAGGAAGGGGGTATAAGTGCTCTGTATTGAAGTGGTTAATATCGCTTTAACAGTCTTTATTATTCAGCAAATGTTTCACTAGATTAGATATTATTAGGTTACTGCCATGTAATTACATACTTAAGAGGATTACAGAGTTTATAATGTCAGTGAATGATGTGCACGATGACAGTGCCTTCTTTATAGACTCTTTGTAGAGCGATTACTGTGTCGCTTGCTATACTTCAAAAACATTCTTAACATTATTTTATTTACCTTGGAAACAATAATCAGTTACTGCTCTGTAACCCTAGGTTCACACTAATGGGGATTCTGAAGAGTTTGTAAATTGCATTGCTCCTAATCTCTAATTCATCAGTTCTTAATGGTACCTCCATGCATCGGAAACTGCAGCACATTGTGGAAATTACATGGTGCTGCAGCTGGTGTATTTTGCAAAAGGGTTCAGGGTCCTTTTCCCTGCATTTCCCAGAGGTACAAATGAATGGGCTGCTATGCCTGTGCAAATGCTCCCATAGAGAGCTGCAATAGTATGAACCTAGCTCATAATTTAGAGTGAATACTATACATATAAAGCAAAACTAAAACAATGTATGTGGTGGTCATTTTTTATTATGAAATCATAAGATCCTGTTTACCATTATCATTGAAACTGAAAGTAAAAGAAAATGTGGTGAAACCTTTAATGATGACCTAGGGGTTCCCAAGGAATTCCCTTAATTTGCAGGGATTTCTTCCCACTTCCTGTTTGACTGTGAAATCTCTGCAATGGGACACAGATAACTAGAAAAAAATCGAATGGGTTATAACGCTTATTTTCTTTTTCCAAAATTAAATGAAGAAAATCAGTTTTGCATATAGTTCTACTTTAACTGTTGCGAGCAATATGACAACAAACAGAACAGTGCTAGCGAACTCATTCAGGGGATCAAGAAACCCCCTTCAATTGGGGCTTGCGCCTAAAACTCTACGTTTCTCAAAAAGGCTTTTCAAGTGTCTCCTTAGGGGCAATCTTTCTCAGTAGAAAAAGACTTAAATTGATTTAAAAGTCTTGTTTTTTTTTTTTAAGTTAAAAATAACAAGTATGTTATACTTACCTGCTCTGTGTAGTGGTTTTGCACAGAGCAGCCCAGATCATCCTCTTCTCTGGTCCCTCTTCAGTGCTTGTGCCCCCCCCTGTTTAGTGCCCCCACAGCAAGCAGCTAGTGCCCCCACAGCTCCGTGTCCATATAAAAATGGAGCCGCAACCTGGCCCCACCCCCTTTCGCTTCTCATTGGCTGACTGACTTTGACTGACAGCAGCTGGAGCCAATGGCGCTGCACTGCTCTCTCAGCCAATGAGCAGGAGAGTCCTGGGCAGCTGAGACACTACTGCAACATTGCTGGATCTTGATGGGGCTCAGGTAAGTATTATGGGGGCTGAAGGAGGCCGTTGCGCACAGAAGGTTTTTTTATCTTAATGCATAGAACGCATTAAGATAAAAAAACTTCTGCCTTTACAAACACTTTAAGGTGGGCCTTAGGAAACTTGTAAACCCACTTTATTGACTTTTACCTACAAGTAAGCCTATAATAAGGCTTACCTGTAGGTATAAAGAATAACTCCTAAACCTGTACGGTTTAGGAGATATTCCCCTCGCAATGCGCAGCGGCGCATGCGCAGGGGGGAATCTACGGCCAAAGGACCGGCCACCGCCGTCCTGGCCGGATTTAAATCTCCCGCGCGCATGCACGGGAGTGACGTCATCGCCGCTCCAGCCAATCACAGCGCTGGAGCGGCGATACCCGGAAGACACGCCGAGTCAAGAGATCTCGCTCGGCGTGGACCAGGTAAGTTTCCTATACCTCGTTCCGAGGTAAGTATTTCATAATGAGCTAATATGCGGTGCATACTAGCTCATTATGACTTTTGCCTTGCAGGTGTGGGGGAATTTTTTTTTTTTTTGCGGTTTACAACCGCTTTAAGCCATATAGTGGCTAGAAATATGCTCATACCAGTCCATAAATGTGCCTGTTCAAGATTGGGCAATATTGGATGCCATTGATGTCCTCTGCAAGTGCACAAAAAACACATTCTTTTACCAGATGACTTCAAGCAAGAAAAGAAAAAGCACATCAGCTACTACTCAGTGACTTTTTCAATACATTCTTTATGTGCTATGCTAGTGTACATCCACAGTTGTTTAACGAAGAAGGGTAGCCAAAGGTCAACTAGTTGGATTGAATCAATTGTTATGGATCATAACACAGCCATGTGTTAAAAAAGCAGGTTTTTAAAGAAATTCAACAAATGAAATCACACATGAAAGATTAATTTAAAGCCTGAAAATAAAAATCTGGAATAGTATCTCCAACATGTTTCTTATAAACCTCATAATCATTGAGGTGTTGCATTATCTCAGTGCCATATTTGTTATTTACCATAATGGTGTTTTTGATTGTTTAATTTATATTTATGGTGTAAAATCACTGAATTGTATTTTGAAGTAAAAACAAAAAACTGTTATTTTGGACATCAAAGCAAATGTATAGACAAAACGTACTGTTTTTGTTTTTAACCACTTCCCTACGGCCGTACGACTATATGCGGCCGCAGGGTGGTTCTAATTCTCTGTGGCGCCGTTTTTTCAAGGCAGCCCCTTTAGTCGTTCCCAGCGCGCGCTCCAGAGCGCGCAGCTGGGAACTTCTGTGCTGGCCGTGTCCATTGGACACAGCCAATCACAGATCGCCGCGAACGGCCAATCAGAGTGGCCGTTTGCGATGCGATCTCTGCAGCGAATGAGAGATGATCTCATATGTAAACATATGAGATCATTTCTCATTGCCGGCTCTCACAATGACAGCGTCCTGTCAGGGAGAGAGGAGACCGATCTGTGTCTCTTGTACATAGGGACACAGATCGGTCACCCCCCCTCCCCCCACAGTTAGAATACTATACAGGATACACATTTAACCCCTTCCTCAGCCCCTAGTGTTAACCCCTTCCCTGCCAGTCACATTTATGCAGTAATTAGTGCATATTTATAGCACTGATTGCAGTATAAATGTGAATGGTGCCAAAAATGTGTCAAAAGTGTCCGATGTGTCCGCCATGATGTCGCAGTCGCAATAAAAATCGCAGATCGCCGCCATTACTAGTAAAAAAATAAAATAATAAAAAATAATAATTCTGTCCCTTATTTTGTAGGCGCTATAACTTTTGCGCAAACCAGTCGCTTATTGCGTTTTTTTTTTTTTTTTTACCAAAAATATGTAGAATACGTATCGGCCTAGACTGAATTATTTTTTTTAAAATTGGGCTATTTTTTATAGCAACAAGTAAAAAATATTGTATTTTTTTTCAAAATTTTCGTCCTTTTTTGTTTATAGCGCAAAAAATAAAAACCGCAGAGGTGACCAAATACCACCAAAAGAAAGCTCTATTTGTGGGGAAAAAAGGACGCCAATTTTGTTTGGGAGCCATATCGCACGACCGCGCAATTGTCAGTTAAAGCGACGCAGTGCCGCAAGCTGAAAATTCACCTGGTCAGGAAGGGGGTATACATGCCCAGTAAAGAAGTGGTTAAAAAAGGACACCCACTGTACCACATCCTAAAATTAAATGGTGAAAGCAGAATCAATCAGAAATATATTCTGCCATGATATGGACTTTAATGGCACCCACATGAGAATTATTTTAATAAAACAGCAGGCTTTATTTATACTCAATAGCAAAAGAAACACCACTGCGTATACAAACTTTAAAAGCATACAGCCCATATGGCCAGTTAAATCGCCCAGTGCATTCCAATGACCACTAAATGCAGAAGAATGAAGGTTAAACATGGGTGGCTAAACCGTAACATAAAAAGTCATATTAAAGAAAAAAATGGGCTTTTAAATCTATAAAGTGGAGGGGTCATTGCCAGCATTCAAACACTACAAGGAATGCAATAAGAGGTGTAAGAACGTAATTGGGGCAGCTAAAAAAAGACTACAAGAGACACATAGAGGAGGAGAGTAAAAAAAAAATAGCAAGACATTTTTTAAATATATTAATAGTAAAAAAGCAAGGTCAGAGCATATTGAATAATAAAGTAGTAGATGTGGCGCTGTTCTGATGTAAATATATATATAACTTAAAGGGGCGTTCCACCCACAATTTCACTTTTTAAATATAAATACCCCTGTAATACACAAGCTTAATGTATTCTAGTAAAGTTACTCTGTAAACTAAGGTCCGTTTTGTTAGGTTGTTACAGCATATAATCTAGAAATAGAACGTGGTCATCTTAAGTGTGGGCATCATGAAGCCAGACTGTATGACTTCCTGGATTTCAGCTTTGCATATCTCGCACATGCTCAGTGCTGCACAAGCAATGTAATAGGTTTCAGTCAGGTTTCAGTCAGGTTTGCAAGGACTACTGGGAAACATGATGCCTATCCCAGAAACCCTTGCAAATAGCCCTGTGACTTAATAGCCTAGGCTAATAAGGAGGAGGACGTAATGAAGGACTACAAAATAAAGGTATTTACAAGCAACAAAATAAATAAAAATTGTCCATTCTGAACAGTATGAGATTAGGGCATGCAGCACAGACAAACATAAAAAAAATGGGTAAAACAAGGGGGGTGGTGTCTGCGCTGTGAAAAGTGGGTGAAATCCAAGGGTGGTACGGGAATAAATCCCTGGGCTGGTGAACGTGGGGGAGGGGGGGGGGTGGTGTTTTTAGAACAGAGTGATAGCGTACATAAGTTTAGTGTCAATACGTAAACCGTCAAAATGTAGCACAAAAGAGAATATTGAATACTAAACAATGGCAAGTGACAAAAAAGGAGTACAAATTCACAAGCAGTAAAATGTACACAATGTGCTGGTCCAAGTAATGTGAAATCAGGGAGAACTACCGCTAGGGGCGCCCCTGAATGTGTAACACAGTGAACAATACAAATAATAATATATAAATCAGTGAAGAAATGCAAAAAAGTCTCTGAAAGTGTTTCCCAAATGTCCCAGAAGACAGGTTCCAAAGATGTCCCAGAAGACAGTTTCTAAAAGATGGAGAAAATGGTGCCGGGAAAGGACGTGGTACAGTGAACACCTCAGGTGGTCCCTAGCCCCTCACCTCACGGCTATGGCACGGATAGCCAAATAAAACCACCTCTGGCAGGGGGAGGAGGAATACACTTCAATGGACAGAAACGACATCAGCACTCAGCAGTAAGGCATGGAGAAGATACAAAGCAAGTAGGATATGGTGTTATGGAAGTGTCTAAACAGGCAACATCATTCACTCATACATCCACTCACATGGAGGTGATGGATGGAGGGCCCCCACCGAGTTCGTCCTAAGTCCTGGATGCACACCTGGCTCCTCTTCTTCTGTGTCTGAGCTGGGTGGACACTTGGAGCAGATAGAGGGGACCCTCACACAGCATATAGGATGGGAGAAAAAAAGACCATAGTACAGCCCCGCAAAAATGGAACAGGTTTATTAAAACATATAGGTGCACTCACATTTGGATGATAAAAACTGGGCACAGAAACCAAACGGACGGCAGGGGGGTCTTGCTGCGTCAGGCGTGTGGACTCTGATGCTCCTTGATCCCTACGCGTCTCGTCATGTCACATGACTTCCTTAGGGGATCCTACAATAAAAAAAATGGGTGGAACTCCACTTTAACCACTTCAATACTGGCCCATTGTCATTTGACGTCCAGAGATGGGATCCCCATCCTAAGTGGATGTCAAATGACGGCCTGGGCTTTGCGGGTATATATCTGAATGATGCCTGCGGCCAGAGGCATCATCCAGATATCCTCTTGTTAAGCCGGGGGTTCTGCACGACATAAGAACGTTTATAGCGGCGGTTCCGCCGTTTGATCGTTCTTACAGGCCGCGGGAGGGGACATCCCCCCCTCCCGCCGCCATCCGGTGCTTCTCCGGGCTCTCCCGTGCCTTCGTCGGAGGACCCGGGCGCGATGTGATGACGTCATGCCCAGGTCCCCGTAAGTAAACAAAGCCGTGATTGCGGCTGTAAGCAACAATTCATGAGATCAGTGAATTTTTTTTCACCAATCTCATGGTTTCCAGCCTGGAGGAGAGATGTGAGGTCTTATTGACCCCGCATTTCTCCTTAAAGAGGACCTGTCACACACATTTCCTATTACAAGGGATGTTTACATTCCTTGTAATAGGAATAAAAGTGAAAAAAAGTGTAAAAAAATAAATAAAAAATAAGTTAAAAAATAAATAAAAGTGAAAAAAAAAAAATTAAAACGCCCCTGTCCCCGGTAGCTCACGTGCAGAAGCGAATGCACACGTAAGTCCCACCGACATAAGTAAACGCTGTTTAAACCACATATGTGAGGTATCGCCGCGTGCGCTAGAGTGCCAGCAACAAATCTAGCACTAGATCTCCTCTGTAAATTAAAACTGGTAACCTGTAAAAAAAAATTAAGCGTTGCCTATGGAGATTTTTAAGTACCGAAGTTTGGCGCCATTCCATGAGTGTGTGCATAATTAAAGCGTGACATGTTGGGTATCTATTTACTCGGTGTAACATAATCTTTCACATAATACAAAAAAATTGGGATAACTTTACTGTTTTGTTATTTTTTATTTCATGAAACAATTTTTTTTCCAAAAAAAGGGTGTTTGAAAAATTATTGCGCAAATACCGTGCAAGATAAAACGTTGCAATGACCGTCGTTTTATTCCCTAGGGTGTCTGCTAAAAAAACATATATAATGTTTGGGGGTACTGCGTAATTTTCTAGCAAAAAAATTTGGATTTGTACATGTAGGAGAGAAGTGCTAGAATAGGCCTGGTATGGAGGTGGTATAAAAGCCTGGTATTGAAGTGGTTAATGTGTATAAAGTGCACATAAAATACCACCACTTTATAAAACTCTGGTGCGGCCACATATGGTGTATTGCATCCAGTTCTGGTCACCAATCTTCCGGAAGGATGTGCTGGAACTGGAAAGAGTGAAACAAGACGTAAGAAAAACTATACAGGCTCTATAGCTCAAACAATTTGGCCTGGTGCGCTGGCAGGATGTCAAAAAAGTCCTGGAAGCAGCTCCATTGAGGAGCTTTAGGACACCGCTGCAGCTGTGCTTTGACGGTGCTTTTAACCCTTTTTTTGGCCACTAGCGGGGGTTAAAAGCGCCCGCTAGCAGCCGAAAAGCACCACTAACACTATGGTAAAGCTGGGCTCTGGCAGTGTGAAAGGGCTCTAATGAAAGGCAATAAAGTATTACACTAGCAAAAAATGAGAAAGGCGGTGCAGTGGGAAGCAGGATGCTGGAGCTGATGTGAAGTCTGTGCAAGGGATGTCTATCTATGGTTGATAACAACAAAATTAATAAGGGGACTGGAGGACCTCAATTATGAGGAACAACTACAAGCACTAAACGTATTCTCCCTGGAGAAGAGACGCTTAAAGCGTAACTCCACTTTTGTTGAGAAAAAAACATTCCCCTCTGGGTGATCTATGTACATTGCAAGGATTATACCAACCTTTGTTGCAGATTCCTACCTTTTGTTATTCTGAAGAAATCCATGTGTGTTTGTCTGTGTCTCTTGGCAGAGTGAATCTAATGGGAGTGGTTTTATAATTATCAATCAGCTGTGGCAGATATTATAGCGATATACAAATACCTCAATGGTGATCCTACTGTAGAAAGTAAACTATTCAGTCTCAATGAGTTTAGAAAGACAAGGGGCCAGTCAATGAGATTAAAGGATAAGCTGTTTAACCTTAAGCTGCGCAGGTTTTTTTTCACTGTCAGGGAAATATGCACAGGATGTGGAACTGTCTTCCACAATTGGTGGTGTTAGTGCAAAGTATTGATAGTTTAAAAGACTCTTGGATATTCTTTTCTTTTACAAAATTAGTTATTCAGAAAAATTCATTTTAGGTGAACAGTAAGATGGTTACATCATATATAGCATAAACAATAAAGAAAAAAGAAAAACCCCAACAAAGGGATAAAATGAAAAAGATGACATAATTCAGAATTCCGCATATGGTAAAAACTAAAGTGCAGAAGTCCAAAGTTGCGAAAGCTTGAGATTCTAGATTATATCGCGTAATGAGTTGATACAAAGAAGCTCAAGCAAGTAAGTATACAATATGCAAGAAGAATGCAAACACGGTAACCATCCTCGCCCGAGCCATGCTTGGCGATCTGATGGGCCTTAAATGTAAATACACATATAGAGAAAACTAGAGCAAAAACATGAAAATTGAAAGAATATGAGAATAAAAGAACCAGGAGAAAAAGAAAGAGAAGAAGAGTCCTACGGGGTGCACGTCAGAAAGGCACTAAATTGAAGGAAGATTATTATCAAATCTGGAAGGTTGGGTATATGCGATCCACAGTTGCTGGACCATAAGAGATTGATCATGTGTGTGCAAAAGCCATCAGCTTCTCGTTTAGCATGATATCGTTCATACCATTTTTAACCACTTCAAAGCTGAGCACAGTAGTTTTCCAAGCCCTTCCAATGATTAACTTAGTTGCAGTAGAAAAATGCAGAGCCAGTTGGCATTCTGAACGAAGCAGTTCTGCAATGGGCTTATAGAGAAGGGTTTCGTAGTAGTCCCTTTTGATTTTGGTGTGAAGAATGTTACAGAGAAGGGTGTATACTCTGATCCATAATCTGCATGCCTTAGGGCAAGATCACCAAATATGTGTCATGGTGCCTACCTGGGAGCATCCCCTGAATCAAAGAGGAGAGTAGGATGTAATAAATTGGGCCAGCCTGGCCAATGTGCAATACCATCTGCAGGGCTCAAAATTTCAACCCCTGAGCTACTAGCCTGGTCTCAAGAGTTACTCGCCACCAGTTGCCCCACCTAATTCATACACTGCCCCGTGCCTAATTGCGCCCCTAAACACGTCCTCGTAGATTATCTCATGGAATGACACTGTTAAATGTTTTATGCAGAATCAAGTTACACAATTAAATATTACCTACAACAACTTTAACAAAATGGGACAGGGCATGGGGGCAGACCAGAGGAACAGGGCACTGGGGGCAGACCAGAGGGACAGAGCACTGGGGGCAGACCAGAGGGACAGGGCACTGGGGGCAGGCCAGAGGGACAGGGCAATGGGGGCAGACCAGAGGGACAGGGCACTGGGGGAAGACCAGAGGGACATGGCAATGGGGGAAGACCAGAGGGACAGGGAACTAGAACCAGGACTCTTCCCCATTCTTGCTGTCTCCTCTGCAACTCCCATCCATCCTCTCTCTCTCTCTCTCTCTCTCCCTCTCCTATTCATCTCATCATCAGGAGCCTGTGTGTGCGGCTCCATGCTTGCATGTCCCCACTTCCCCCTTTTATTCAGGCTGGCAGTGAGGAGAGGATCTGCAGCACAGCGGGAGGGAGTACAATCCAGTGCCAAGATCCACACAACTGCACAGCCATTGACACCATAGCACAGCGCACACTGACACCGCACAGCACACATTGAGACCAGTCTGCTTGCAGTGCTCAGGCTGAACTGCTGGACACTTACATAGAGCACAAGGAGAAGAAAACTGCACAAACTGGAAGGCTGCCGCTCTCATGTCAGGGCAACTTTCAGTGAGCGCTGCACTGCCTACCTGGGACACCCGGAGTGGTAATTTTCGCAATTCTCCACCTCACTCATTACTTCCTGCTCCCTGCTCTCTGCTCTCCAGCTACATTGGTCGGGGGGCAGGCTCAGAGAGGTCATACTGTTAGGTCCCATGGCTTAATGAGAATTGTAAGGAGAGCACCTGTGTACTACTCTTCCTGTGCACGCCTCACCAGACTACGTTTCCAAAGCATGCACCTTTCCTCTTCGGCCACCAATCGCATCAGGGCTCTAAGTGTAGGCACAGATTGGAGGGAGATTGGTCATGCAGCCCTGTCATCACTCACCCCCAGCTTAAATCCACTCGCCAAATGCTAGCAGGTGAGTGGACATTTTGAGGGCTGCCATCTGTATAGTACTTTGTAGGCATTCTCTAATTTGAGAACGTTCTTAGAGCCTATAGAAAGAGTTATGGTCATGATCTGGCAGTCCTCCACGTCTAACTGCTTCCACAGTTCCTTCTCCCACTGTGCATGATAAGATCACCATATTGGGGGCCTCCTAGCAGATAATTGATGAGTAAAGTAATGATATTAGTTCTGGAGAATGAGGTCGGGCTCTACAAAGGCTCTCAAAATGGGGTCAACATATATGGGGTATGTCGGGATTTTATAAGTCACTGGAGAAAATGCCTAAGTTGTAAATATTCACGGAGGGAAATATGAGAGGATCCAAAAGCCTCAAATGTTAATATTCTCGTGGGGGTAAACAGCAAAAGAATATCGACAAACCCATTATTGATCCACCAGGAAATTGCCTAGAATTTTCACAGCTAGGGGGAAATAATGGTAGGCCTAATGGTAGGTGAGGAGAGATCAAGCCCGCTGAGAATTTGGCTGAATCCCACAAACGAAGAGAGTGAATTAAGCATGACCCTATCATCGTCGGGCAATAATTGGGAGAGAGCCAAGGCAGGGAGGAGATAGGGATGGGATGAGAATCCACCAGATCAATGGTGGCCCACAATGATAATTGGTAAATGGGGCTATATTTGCTGCCGTGTAATATGCTTGGAGGTTAGGGACCGAGAAGCTGCCAGTAATCCTGCGAGCATATAGGACCTGCTCGCTAATTCTGGAACAAGTAGAACCCCAAATAAATTTTAGGAGCTTACGCTGGTGGATACTAGAAGGTATGAAGGGAGTGAGACTAGCAGTACTCCAAAAAAAAATATAGCAGTTTTGGGAGGTGGAAAGTTGGCCTGATATAATCCTTCATATCTGGGGGTAATCTGGATTCCCAAGTAGGGCAAAAAAAAGCCATTAAAACTGAAAAGCATTTCTCAGGGCTGCTAGTTCAGAAGGTAAGTGATTAACTGACATTGCTTTAGACTTTGCAGGATTAACATGCAATCCGGAAAGGCATGCAAATGTGTGTAAAAGGGATAGTAAGTTAGGCAGTGGGATGTTGGGTCATCAGAATATCATCTGCAAATAAAAAAATCTTATGATGGGGAGCCAGCAACTTCGATACCCTTTATATCCGGATGGGTGCGGACCACTTCCGCCAAAGCCTCCAAGGCCAAAAGTAATAGGAATGGTGAGAGTGGGCAGCCCTGACGGGGACCTCTCCTAATAAGAAAAAGGGGGATTCAAACCCATAATATTTAATTTTAGCCTCTGACAGCGCCCGTTTACCACGTGATCACTCCATCAAATGTACCGATCTGTACAGTGTGAGCAGAGAGGGAGAGAATGGTTGCAGAATGTGGGCTGGATGTGTAGTGCCCACAGCGCTGCTCTGTTACAATTAAAGCCACAGCCATTCCTCTATACTCTGCCTGCCATCCCTCCATACTCTGCCTGCCATCCCTCCATAATCTGTCTGCCATCTCTCCATACTTTGCCTGCCATCCCTCCATACTCTGCCTGCCATCCCTCCCTCCATGTTCAGCCATCCCTCAGTCATACTCATCCATCCATCCACCCCCAGCCATACTCAGCCATTCTCAGCGATACCCAACCATACTTGGTGATACTCAGCAATAATCAGCAATACCCAGCCATACTCAGCCATACCCAGCCATACCCAGCCATACTCGGAGATACTCAGCCAAACCCAGCCATACTCAGCCATACATGGCCATACTCAGTGATACTCATCAATAATCAGCCATACCCAGCCATACTCGGTTATACCCAGCCATACTCAACCATACCCATCCTTACCCAGTGATACCCAGCCATACTCATCCATACCCAGCCATACTCATTGATACTCAGCCAAACCCAGCCATACTCAGCCATACCTGGCCATACTCGGCTGTACCCAGCCATACTCAGCAGTACCCAGCCATACTTAGCAATACCCAGCCATACCCAGTCATACTCAGCAATACCCAGCCATACTTAACAATACCCAGGCATACTCGGCAATACCCAGCCATACCCGGCAATACCCAGCCATACCCGGCAATACCCAGCCATACTCGGCAATACCCAGTCTTACCCAACCGTACTCAGCCGTACTCACGGTTCCCAGCCATTCTCAGCCTCTTTATGTGGCCAGGCTGTGGAAGTCCCCCACATGTGGTATCATCATACTCAGGAGGAGTAGGAGAATCTATTTTGGGGTGTCATGTTTGGTACAGTAGGTGACCACGATATTGTGTCAATCTCGCTCCCTTTCTCGGTGAGATTGACCACCTACGAGCCCCATCGCGGACGCCAGCGCCGAGCTGGCTTGCCGCGATGGAGACAAAGCCTTCATAGAAGCGTCTGGCATCCGACTTGAATTCCCGCCAAATCTACACACAGCGTTTGGTATGAATCATGAGGGGGAACTCCACGCCAAAATTTTAAATAAAAATCCAGCATGGGTCCCCCCCCCAGGAGGCATACCAGGCCCTTAGGTCTGCTATGGATTGTAAGGAGAACCCCCCTACGCCAAAAAAAAATAGCGTATCCAAAGCACCCCGCCCGGCCGGTCAGGAAGGGAGTGGGGACGAGCGAGCACCCCCCTCCTGAGCCGTACCAGGCCGCATGCCCTCAACATGGGGGGTCAGGTGCTCTGGGGCAGGGGGCGCACTGCACCCCCCCACCCCAGTGCACCCTGTCCCCATGTTGATAAGGACAGGGCCTCTTCCCTGGCCATTGGTTGTCGGGGTCTGCGGGCAGGGGGCTTATCGGAATCTGGGAACCCCCTTTAATAAGGGGGCCCCAGATACTGGCCCCCCACCCTAGGTGAATGAATATGGGGTACATCGTACTCCTACCCATTCACCTGGAGGCAAAGTGTAAAAATAAATAAACAACACAGGGTTTTTAAAGTATTTTATTAGTCAGCTCCGGGGGGCCCCCTCTTCTTTAGCTCTTTTACCAGGGGGGGCCTTCTTCTTCCGCTCTCCGGGGTCTTCTCCGCTCTCCGGGTGTCTTCTTCTGCTTTCCGGGGGTTTTCTTCACTCTGCGGGGGTCTTCTTCCACTCTCCGGGGGTCTTCTCCACACTGCGGGGGTCTTCTTCCATCCTCTCTGCTGTTGTCTCGACGCTCTCTAGTGCCTTCTTCTTCAGGACTGGCCGCCACTATCTTCGTGTTAGCTCAATTACTAGCGGCGGCCAGTCCGCTCTTCTGCCTTCTCTTCTTCCAATGTTGACTCAACGCTTCTTCCTGCTGTTATGACGGATGCCTGGCTCCCAGCGATTTATATAGGCCTCTCTTATGATGTCACAGTCCCATCATGCTCCGTTACCTACCCACGTGTACATGCTATGTGTTAGAAATATTGTATGAATGGACAACTTTGTGTAAAAAAAAAAATGCGTTTTCATTTTCTTTCCACATTTTCCAAAAACATTTAGAAAAAAACATTTAGAAAAAAATTACATTCAAAAATACTCATTATGCTTCATAGATTATACGTTGGGGTGTTTTCTTTTCAAAATTGGGTAATTTTGGGGGCGTTTTCATTGTCCTGGTGCTCCAGTGCCTTCAAAAGTGCAAGAGGTAGTCATGAAATTTATGCTCCTAGGACGCCTGATGGTGCTCCCTGCATGTTGGGCCTTTGTATGTGGCCATGCTGTGTAAAAGTCTCACATATGTGGTATTGCCATACTCGGGAGGAGTAGCAGAATGTGTTTTGTAGTGCATATGCTGTGTGTGAGAAATAAACTGCTAATATGAAAATTTTGTGAAGAGTTGAGGAAAAAAAATGACAAGGGCATTAGCACTTTCCTGACATGCTAAGGTCTTAAGATTATTATTATTATTATTATACAGGATTTATATAGCGCCAACAGTTTGCGCAGCGCTTTACATCAGGGAAGACAGTACAGTCACAATACGAATCAATACAGTAAGTTGAGAGGGCCCTGCTCGTTAGAGCTTACAGTCTAGAAGGGAGGGTCAAGTGGAACAGAGGGTAGTAGCTGTGGGGGATGATCAGATGGACTGAAATGCAAATACAGTTAAGTGTGGGTAGGATAGGCTTCTCTGAAGAGGAGGGTTTTCAGGGATCCTCTAAAAGCTAATAGAGTAGGAGATAGGCGGATAGATTGGGGTAAGGAGTTCCATAGGCTTGGAGAGGCTCTAGAAAAGTCCTGGAGACGAGCATGTGAGCAAGTGATGAGAGAGCTAGAGAGTAGGAGGTCTTGAGAAGAACGAAGAGAACGATTAGGTTGGTATTTAGAGACTAGATCATTGATGTAGCTGGGGGCAGAGTTGTGGATGGCTTTGTAGGTAGTAGTTAGTAGTTTGAATTTAATTCTTTGGGTGAGTGGAAGCCAGTGGAGGGATTGACAGAGAGGAGAAGCAGAGACAGAGCGGTTGGTAAGGTGGATCAGTCTGGCAGCAGCATTCATGATGGACTGAAGGGGGGTTAGAGTATACAGAGGTAAGCCAATGAGGAGGGAGTTGCAGTAATCAAGGCGAGAGATGACCAGGGATTGAATTAAGAGCTTTGTGGTGTCATTGGTTAGAAAGGGGTGTATTTTGGAGATGTTGCGAAGGTTGAGGCGGCAAGATTTGGACAGTGATTGGATGTGAGGTTTAAAGGACAGTTCAGAGTCCAGGACTACACCTAGGACCTTGGCATGTGGGGATGGGCTGATAGTTGTGCCATTAATTTTGACAGAGAGATCGGGGGAAGAGGCACGTGGGGGAGGGAAAATGATAAGTTCCGTTTTAGATAGATTGAGTTTGAGGAAGTGGTGTGACATCCAAACTGATATATCTGATAGTAAATTAGTGATACGTGAGGAAAATGAAGGAGTGAGTTGAGGGGTAGAGAAATAAATTTGAGTGTCGTCAGCGTAAAGGTGGTATTGGAAGCCGTGGGAGGCTATCAGCTGACCCAGGGAGGAGGTGTAGATTGAGAATAGGAGAGGTCCAAGAACAGAACCTTGGGGGACCCCAACAGAGAAAGAAAGAGGAGAGGAGGAAGTAGAATTGTAAGTAACGCTGAAGGTACGGTTGGATAAGTAAGTAGAGAACCAGCGAAGAGTACAGTCACGGAGACTAAAGGTGTGAAGTTTTTTGAGGAGGAGTGGGTGGTCAACCGTGTCAAAGGCAGCAGAGAGGTCCAGGAGTAAGAGCACAGAATAGTGTCCCTTAGTTTTGGCCGTTAGTATATCGTTTGTTAGTTTTAGGAGAGCAGTTTCTGTGGAATGTTGAGGACGAAATCCAGACTGAAAGAGATCAAGAAGGTTATTATCAGCAAGGTGGACACTCAGTTGGTTGTAGACTAGACGTTCAAGTAGTTTGGATAAAAAGGGGAGCAAGGAGATGGGACGTAGGTTGTCAAGATTGGATGGGTCCAGTGAGAGCTTTTTAAGTATGGGGCTGACTAGTGCATGTTTCAAAGAGTTAGGGAAGATGCCAGAAGAGAGTGAGAGATTGAAGATGTGGGTTAGAGAGTGTAGAATAGAGTCAGAGGGTGAACGTAGCATTTGCGAGGGAACAGGATCCAGAGCGCAGGTGGTAAGATGGACATTGGCAAGTAATTTAGCGACCTCCTCTATAGTGGTGGGGTTGAAAGAGGAAAGTAAAGATTGTACTTGTGGGCATGAGGTGGGAAGTGTGGAGGGTATCTGAACAATAGAGATCTCCTTGCGAATTGTATCAATCTTCAGTTTGAAGTGATTGGCAATCTCCTGGGCGGTGAGTGAGCTAGTGGTTGGTGGCAATGGGGGACGAAGTAGAGAGTTGAAGGTAGAGAAGAGTTGACGGGGACGGGATGATAAGTTTTTAATGAGGGTGATGAAATAGGTCTGCTTGGCAGTGCGGAGGCTGGAATTGTATGTTTGGAGGGCAGATTTATACTCGTCTTTTATACAAGTCTTTCTGGGACTTGCTCTTGCGCCACTGGCGCTCAAGAGCACGGCTGTGTTTTTTCAGACTTCTGGTATCATCTGTTTGCCAGGGTTGAAGGGGGCGTGGCCTTATTCTGTGTGTAGTGAGGGGGGCCAGTTTGTCCAGTGATGCTAGAAGTGAAGTGTTGTAGACAGAAGTGGCTAGGTCAGTACAGGACAGGTGTGCGATTTTGTCATAGAGGTGGTCAGTCGCAGAGTATAGAAGAGAAGGGTTGATATGGTGAAGATTTCTACGAGAAACCATTAGGCGTTTGGGTGGCGTGGAGGTGGAGGAGAAGGAGAGAGTGAAGTTAATAAGGTAGTGATCAGATAGGGGGTAAGGATAGTTGGAGAGGTTGCGTGGAGTGCATAGGTGGGAAAAGACAAGGTCAAGGGTATTGCCTTCAGAGTGAGTAGGAGCATGTATCCATTGCTTCAGGTCAAAGGAGGAGGTTAGACTCAGAAGTTTTGAAGTTGCAGGAGTGCTAGCATTAGTAGGGATGTTGAAGTCGCCATGAATGATTGTAGGGATTTCAGACGAGAGAAAGTAGGGTAGCCAGGCAGAGAAGTCATCCAGAAAGGATGATACTGGACCAGGGGGCCGGTAGATGACAGCTATCCTTAGAGAAACTGGGGAGAAGAGACAAACGCAATGTGCCTCAAATGAGGAGAGTGACAGAGAGGGAGGTGGGTGAAGTACCTGAAAGGTGCTATGTGGGGCTTAAAGAATTCCAACACCCCCTCCTTTGCGTCCACTGGCTCTGGGGGAGTGAGTCCAAAGAAGACCACCGTGGGATAGAGCAGCAGAAGATGCAGTGTCAGATTCGTGAAGCCAGGTTTCGGTAACGGCGAGAAGATTGATTTAGCGATAAAGTGATCGTGGAGGGAGGTGAGTTTGTTGCAGACCAAGCGAGCATTCCAAAGGGCGCAAGAGAAAGGGAGTCTGGTCTTGGGAAGAAGAGTAATGGGAACTAGATTGTGTGCATTGCGGCTGCAGCCAGAGGGTGTAGGGTAATGGGTGCGTTGAGCACAGTTAGGAGGCCCAGGGTTTGGTGATACATCACCAGAGGATAGGAGAAGCAGAAGGGTGAGAGAGGTAATGTGGGAATGTGATTTATATGAGGGAACATTCCCCAGTGGTTTGGAGTATTGGGCGTGTAAATTTAGAGTTAGCCAGAGTTGGTGAGTGCAGTAATAAGGGGAGGACAGAAGTGAAGGTGATATATGCAGGGTGTGGAGTGGAGAAGAGGGATGAATGAAAGACAGTTTAAGGATTGAAGATGCAGCTGTCAGAAGGAGTGGTAGACAGTGCATTTTAGAAGGGGGAGGAAGAGCAGAGAGTGTGAACAACGTTACCTGTCTAACAAATCTCAATATTTTCCCTTCCTATGCTTTGTGCATTCGCTGAAGTGCAGGCTCAGAAGTGCTTCCACTTAGATAAATCCCCCCACTTTGAGAAAGAACCCCATTTGCAAACATGCCACCCCTAGGCAAACGTGCCTTTCCCAAGAGATGCTTAGATATATACCAAATAATTTACACCCGTTTGGGTTATTTTTACCAAGATATATAGCAGTATAAATTTTGGCCAAAATTTATGAAGAAAAATTACTAATTTGCTAAATTTTATAACAGAAACACAGAAAAATTCATTTTTTTACAGAGTTTTTAGTCTTTTCTCTTTTATAGCGCAAAAAAAACCCAGCGGTGATTAAATACCACCAAAAGAAAGCTCTATTTGAAAAATGGACAAAAATTCCATATGCGTGCAGTGTTGCATGACTGAGTAATTGTCATTCAAATTATGAGAGCACCGGAAGCTGAACATTGGTCTGGTTAGGAAGGGGGTTAACGTGCCCAGTGGTCAAGTGGTTAATGAATGTGTCCTGTAGCCTGCAGTAGGTTTAAAACCCTGTTCTGTCAGCTTTCTTCTGTCATTATTGTAGTCAGAGTAATCGCTAGGATTGTAAAAGACCTACAGTATCCTCATGAGGAGAGAAATGTGAGTTGTGGGTGTGGCCAAATTGTGCTAACAGTGACAGAGGCTTGATGCCTGAGCCTACTCACTGTATACACAGTAACATATGTCACAGTGCAGGTGCAGGTGTCAGGAGTCCACAATGTACAGAAAGCAGGGGTCAGTAGTGCATAGCATACAGATTGTAGGGGCCAGGAGTGTGTTATGCGAAGAGAGCAGAGGTAAGGAGTACATAATGCACATAGCGCAGGGATTATTGGTTGTTCTTTGTGATAGGTTATGGTAGTAGCAAGAAAAATACTGCTAAATTAAAAAAAAAAAAAACTAGACATTATTTTTAGGGCTGTGCAAATTAACTTTTGATTAATCAAATTAATCTTTAATTTTTTTGATCGTTTAAAATCTTTTTGTTCGATTCAAATTATTTTGATTGGTACTCACCTCTCCGCTGGCTTCTGGGCCTTCAGGAAGTTCCATCGGAGATCCGGTGATGTCACGGACACCAGCGGGGCTTGCTGTGTCCATCTGAAGGGCTCCTTTGCTGTGCCTTCATATCTGCATGCCGGCGGGACATTACTATCTGCCCCACGCAAGGGCTGTTACACTTCCATCTATCACTTCCCTCTATCAACCTGGGATTCTACAACCATCCACTGGGAGTTGTGATAGTTCCCTTCATGGGACATCTACATGCCGACGGTCTAATGTTAACCTCTCCTCACCTGGATTCAGCAGTGGTATCGTTGTACACATTTTTATACCAGTATCATACTTAGCTATATGTTTTTATGACTGCTTTTGCTACCGTTTGGTATTACTCGCACCATTTTTACAGTTTATGTAGCTACATCAATTTTATCTCCAGTGCAATATTTATTTTGTTACCTATTTGAAGACTATAAAAGGCCCCCCCCCCCCCCCGTATTGTGTAGGCGCGTCCAAGTCACGTCGTTTCCGAAAGAAGCCGAACATGCAGATCTGCTAGTCGGCTCTATACAGCACATGCGCCGTATAGAGCTAACTAGCAAATCTGCATGTTCGGCTTCTTTTGGAATTTTTATTTGGGTGAACCTCCGCTTTAAGCTGGACACACAAAGTAGTTGCCATGATATGTACAGTTTTACTAACAAGTTGCAAAATTGTGTTTGGGTATTAGGATATGTTTTGTCTTTGTCATGAAGGGTTTTAACCAGGCATCACTAATTTACTAAATGGTGGACCCTTGTCTGAATGCGGACCGAGTCACTGTCTCATTCGGATTGGGATAGATCACTGCACTAACATCTCAGTACAGTGATCCCTCTTTTTTTTTTTCTGCTCAGCCTGCTGGATTGAACAAAAAAAAACTAAATGTGTGTACCAGTCATAACTATGCTCCAGTGTTGTCCTCTTCTCCCAGAAGCTCTGTCTGTGGGTGGTCCTTCAGTGTTACAATGTACAATGCAGGGCTATTAACCCTGTATTGTACTCGGAGAAGGCAAGTGTACAACAACAGTCTTGGTTAGGTTAGAGAAGAGTCTGTAGCAACCCAGTAAGAATACTGTAGAGAATCTGCTGGAAGTATGTAATTATATAAGTATTGCTTCTCATTCCAGCACCTCTAGACATATTGAACATTTAAATCTTGCAGTGCCATGTAAGGATATTTTTTATTTTATTTGTGTGCCTGGAGTTAGGCTTTAAGTGATGTTATCTGCTTTCATCGCCAGTAACACTCCTGAATCCCTTTGAGGATGTTTTGGATTCTTCAGTTATTTTGTCATGAGAGACCCATGCAAAAAGCAAACACCACAACAAGAGTAGCTTACATTAACAATTTTTTAATACATAATGTTTCCTGTGGGAATAAGTACACTATGTCAATGAATAGTTTTATTTATTTATACATTATTTTCTGAGAAAAATAGTGTGGGTTTTTAAAATTAATTTATGTGTAGTGTTTTTAAAGCTGAAGCAAAGTTGCAGTTTGGTAAATGTATTGTATTTAAATAAAAGCCAAGTAAGATTATCTCCCCCACAATACATACAAATACATACAAAGCCATTTCGGGATATACTGATTTTTTTATACTGATTTTTTTGCGCAGCTTATTATTTTGTAGTGCCCTTTTTTTGCACGCATTAACATTGGATAGAAAACCATTTGCCTTTTGTTCCAAGAATAATCAAAATACATACAGTATAGGGCACTATTGAGAGGCTTCCCCCTTGCTAAATCATGAATGAACTGTGATTAACCACATTTTTTGGGAAAGCTGAGTTACATTTCCCTTTGCCACACCAAGGCCTGATTACTCCCAGACCCGTTGAATCAAGACATTACTTAAATGGAAGCTGTCTAACAAAGTGAAGCTTGCAAAAAGATTAAAAAAAAAAAATCATGCTGCAGTCTAAAGGAATTCAATAACAAATGAGAAACAAAGCAATTGACATATATCAGTCTGGAAAGGGTTTGGGACTCCAGTGAACCATGGTGAGAGCCATGATCCACAAATGGAAAAAACTTGGAACAGTGGTGAACCTTCCAGGTGGGGGAGGGTCAGGGGGGCTGGACTACCAAAACTACTCCAAGAGCACAATGAGGACTCAACCAGGATGTCATAAAAGAACCCAAAACAACATCTAAAGAAGTGTGGGCCTCATCGTTTATGATTCAACAATAAGAAAGGGCAAAAATGTCATCCATGGGAGAATTTCAATACGTAAACCACTCTTGTCTCACATTTGCCAAAAAACATGTTATTATGCCCATTACTTTTGGGCAAATATTTTTTTTGGAAGATGTGCATTCCTTTACATCTGGCATAAAACCAACACAGCATTTCTTCATGAGAACATCATACCAACAGTCAAACATGAAGGTGGTAATGTGATGGTCGGGGGCGGCTTTGCAGCTCCAGGACCTGGACGACTTAATCTTATCATGCCCAAGACTTTTGGGCAAATATTTTTTTGGAAATTGCGCATTCCTTCAAATCTGGCATAAAACCAACACAGCATTTTTTCATCTTATTATGCCCATAATTGATGGAACTATGAATTCTGCTCTCTACCAGAAAATCCTGAAGGAGAATGTCTGGCCATCAGTTTGTGAACTCAAGCTCAAGTGCACTTGGATTATGCAGCAGGACGAATATCCAAAACACACAAGCAAGTCCACCTCTGAATGGCTCAAAAAAACTGAATTAAGGTTTTGGAGCTGCCTAGTCTAAGTCTGGACTTTTAATCGGATTTAGATGCTGTGGCATGATCTTAAACAGGCTGTTCATGCTCGAAAACCCTCCGATGTGGCTGAATTAACCACTTGTCCACCGCCCACCGTCAAATGACGGCGGGCGGAGGACTCCAATGTCCTGACTGGACATCATATGACGTCCAGTCATTTAAATAGGGAATGCGCGCGATCGCGTGCGCGCATCCCTGTACTGTCAGTTGCGGCGTGTCACGGAGACACCGCTCGTTACCGACAGGGGTGAACAGCGACGCAGATGCGCTGTGTGATGTCCTGTGTGTTGTGAGAGACACAAGACTCTGGTCTGGAGCAATGGATGTTTATTCAGTACAGGCTGTACACTGCAACATGCATCTCAGGACATTACATCTTATCTGCTTCCTACATGAGCACACTCTAAGATGGCCACCGTACCCCTTGACCCTTGTCATCACTGCTGGGTGGAGCCAGCCTTAAAGTGCCAGTACATGTGGAACCCTTCAGGTATAACACCTTCCATCCATCCCTCAAAAAAAAAAAAAAAAACACAATAAAACCATAACAGAAACAAAACATTAACTGATAACTGTCCAGTAACAGTCCTCCAAACACAGGAAAATTACAGGACTTCAAGCTTCCAGGGACAGTTGTGGTTAATATGTCATTGAATCACTTCAGTCGGCCCCGTCGAAAGTCTCGTAACCGCTCTTGCAACTGCAACCGGTCAGGAGGGCGACAGTGTCGTTGAGGCCGGGCATCCAGCGATTCGGGACCGGAGGAAACAGGGCTGGCCGGAATGGGTACCGGCGGGGCCAAGAAGGGATCCCCCAACTCTGAGGGTAAACAGACCTCCGGACCAGAGCTGGAGGGCTCTGCTGGAGCTGAGTTCAAAAGTTCAGAGTCCCCACAATCATCAGTCTCTGTGCATCCTGATCCGCTGGGAGCAGAACCTTGAGACACTGGTGGTTCAGCCGGCATGAGGGATTCGGGCAGTTGAGAGCGAGGACGCAGTTGGTCTGCATGACGTCTGCAAATGGAACCATCTTCCAGGCGGACCTTGTACATCTTGGGTCCCAAAGTCTCTGCAATGACAGCAGGAAGCCAACGGGTGTTGGAAGACCCATAAGATCGGGCCCATACCTTTTGTTGGGCTGTGAATCCAGGAAGCTCATAGTGTTTGACCATCTTGTCTTGGGACTGCAATACATGTTCCTGGACTGTTTGAGGGCGGAGCATATCCAAAACAGTCCATGGCTGCCGACCCAGAAGGAGTTCTGCTGGAGTTTTACCAGTGGTTGCATGTGGTGTGTTTCTGTAAGCAGAAAGAAAGGAGTCAAGCTGCTGGGGTGACAGAGACTGTTGTTTACTTGCAGCCACTGTAGCTTTGAAATAGCATTTGAAAGTCTGCACAAACCTCTCTGCTTGACCATTTGTAGCTGGGTGGTAAGGTGCGGTCAACTTGTGCTTGATGTTGTGGGCAGTCAGGAAACGCTGAAACTCCTGACTGGTGAATTGTGCACCGTTGTCCGTGACGATTTCTCTGGGGTATCCAAACGTAGCAGCGAGATGTAACAGTATGGAAACTGTTGCCTTAGTCGTTGGCTGAGTAACAGGAATGACCTCAGGCCACTTTGAATGGGCGTCCACTATGATCAAGAAGGTGTGTCCTCTGATCGGGCCTGCAAAGTCTAAGTGTAGGCAAAACCAAGGAACCGTGGGCCAAGTCCAGGGCTGGACGCACCTTCGAGGAGGGTCTCTTGCCGTTTGTGCACATCCAACACAAGCATTCACATATGTTGCGATATCTGAGTCTAGGTTTGGCCACCACACATAGCCTCTGGCCTTTTGTTTCATACGAGTGCCCCCGGGATGACCGGTATGTAGCAAGTCCAGAATGTGTCTCCGGAGGGTCTGTGGAATGATCACCCTGTATCCCCATAAAACACAGTTGCCAGCCACAGTTAATTCCATACGCCTACGGAAATAAGGTTCATACTCCTGTGTGACAGTTGCAGGCCAACCGGACAGTACCCAGGAGAGTATTGTTTTCAGAAAGGTATCCTTGGTTGTATGGGCTGCTATCTCTCCAGAAGACAAGAAGGACAGGCTGGTGTAACGACAACTCTTTACTGGTGGAGAAGAGTCCATGGACCTCCCTGTCAGTCAGGACATTGCGTCCGCATTAGCATTGGCATCATGACCACGATACTGAATTTTGTAGCTGTATGCCCCCAAGAATAGGGCATAGCGTTGGAGGCGGGCCGCAGTAGTCTGGGAGATGCCTTTGTCAGGGCTAAAGATCTGAAGGAGTGGTTTATGGTCCGTCAGTATGGTGAATTCCCTACCATACAGGTAAAGATGAAACTTCTTAATTGCCCATATCAGTGCAAGAGCCTCTTTGTCAATGTGTGAGTAATTGCTTTCTGCTTTTGTCAAAGACCTGGAGGCAAATGCCACTGGTTTTTCTGACCCATCTGGTAAGATGTGGGATAGTACCGCCCCCAGACCATAGGGTGAGGCATCACAAGCCAAGGTGAGAGGCTTCTGGAGGTCATAGTGCACGAGCATGCGTGACGCCAACAGCTTCCGCTTAGAAACTTCAAAAGCACGCTGGCATGCAGCCGACCAGTCCCATCTGGAGTGTTTCTCCAAAAGCTTGTTCAACGGAAACAAGGTGTGTGCCAGATCTGGCAGGAATTTGTGGTAATAGTTCAGCAAGCCAAGGTATGATCGCAGCTGCTGGACGTTGGTTGGGGCTGGAGCTTTGACTAAAGCATCAACTTTGGCTTCTGTGGTGTGTATACCTTCTGCATCCACAAGGTGGCCACAAAACTCCAATTTAGGCACCATGAATTGGCATTTTGCTAAGTTCACTTTCAGACCCTGTTCTTGGAGTCTCGCCAACACAAGCTCCACATTCTGCTTGTGTTCCTGGTCAGTCCGTCCCGTGATGAGCATGTCATCTAGCAGGCGTAAAAGGAATGTCCGCCAAAATCTCGTCCATTTTTCGTTGCCAAATGGCTGGGGCAGAGGCTACCCCAAACACCATCCGATTGTATTCATATAGTCCCTTGTGGGTGTTGATGGTCAGAAACTTGCGGGAAGAAGGATGGACCTCAAACTGTAAATATGCTTGTTTGAGATCAAGCTTGGTGAACTTTTCACCCCCTGCAAGAGAGGCAAAAATGTCATATACTCTGGGTAGGGGATACTGGTCTATTTCCAGTTGGGAGTTCAGTGCCATGCGGAAATCGCCACAAATGCGCAAGTCCCCATTCACTTTCTTTACCGGTACAACTGGTGATGCCCACTCGCTGTGCTTTACCTTTGAGATGACACCTTGTTCCTCCAGCCGACTTAGTTCTGCTTCCACACCTGCTCGGAGTGCGAAAGGTACTGTCCGAGCTTTGAAGAACTTAGGCTGAGCGTTGGGTTTCAGCTTGAGTCTCACACAGTCATGTTTTATTTTTCCCAACTGGTCATCAAAAACCTTTGGGAACCGCTGCTTCAGGGACACCACCCATCCTTCATCATCTCCTAATGGCATGGTAACGGTGTTACAGGGACTTATGGCGATGTCTGGCATACCAAAGTGAGCAATCCAGTCTCTCCCAAAGAGAGGGGGTCCCCCATTTTTCAGGATATATAATGGCAGTCTCTTTGTCTGACCCTTGTACAATACCTTTACTTTTGCGTAACCCAGTGGGTGAAGAATCTGCTTTGAGTATGTCTGCAGTTTGATTGGTGTTGGGCGGACAGTTCTTCGGGTCTGAAGTTGTCTCCATTGTTTCTGGGTGATAACTGAAACTGCTGCTCCTGTGTCTACATCCATCTTGAGTTTCTTTCCCTCAATGGTTACATCTACAGTCATTGCGGAGGGTGCTGCATGCATATGATGTATGTCTAATCTGTGGAGCACTTCCTCATCCTCTGACTCAGATGATGATGTATATCTTCCCACCATATATGTCTTTGTCTTGGGGTTCAGAGGTTGTTTATCTCGCACCTTCTTGCTACGGCAAACTCGTTTCAGATGGCCGGTCCTACCGCAATTATGACAGTTCTGATCCTTAAACCGGCAGACTTTGTGATCATGGTCTGTATTCCCACAACGATAGCAAGCTGACTCCCGGGTTGGTGGGGGTCGGTATTTCCAGTTTGCGGCAGTTGGCTTGACTGCTGTTCTGAAAACTTCCTGCTTCACCTCTTCCCTTCTGCTCTGGGGGTTCAATTGCTCTGTATCTTTCACAGCCATTTCCATCACTGAAGCTATCTCAATTGCCTTTGTAAGGGTAAGGTCTTTCTCTGTTAACAGTCTCTTTTGTGTCGACTCACAATGCAGTCCCATAACAAACTTATCTCTCAGTGCAGTAGGTAGGTAGTCCCCAAAATAACAGGTAGAGGCTAGTCTGCGAAGGGCGAGCACATAAGCTTTAATCTCTTCACCTGTCTGCTGCTGCCACTGATAGAAGCAAAATCTTTCTGCTATTTCTAGTGGTTTGGGCTGGAAGTGATCCTCTAGCAGTGTCAGCAGCTCTGCCAATGTCTTAGCTGAAGGTTTTACAGGGGAAAGCAGATCTAAGAGTGTCATACGTTTTGGACCCGACCAATGTAAGAAAAACTGCCACTTGCCTGTTATCTGTGATGTCATTTGCATTAAAATATTGTTCCAGCCTCTCAACCCAGGAACTCCAGGATGTCTGTTCTCCATCAAACTCACTTAATGTCCCGATTAATGACATTTTCCTGCTGGGATCTGTGATTGCTTTTATCCAGATGACAATCCACAATGCCCTTGTCTCTCTCTATCTCTCAGACTGATAGACACTTTGTAAATTCCATTCTCGTCGCCACTGTGATGTCCTGTGTGTTGTGAGAGACACAAGACTCTGGTCTGGAGCAATGGATGTTTATTCAGTACAGGCTGTACACTGCAACATGCATCTCAGGACATTGGCCACCGTACCCCTTGACCCTTGTCATCACTGCTGGGTGGAGCCAGCCTTAAAGTGCCAGTACATGTGGAACCCTTCAGGTATAACACGCTGTTAACCACGTGATCGGCCGCGATGAAGTCACAGCTGATCACGCATGGCAACACCCCCATAGTGCACAGTACGTGTGAGCGATCGCAATCGTGCGTGCCCGTCGGTGGCAGCGTGTTCCCGGGAACACTGCTTGTCACCGACAATTGTACACAGCCATTGGTCAGGGCTGTGTAACACGTGATCAGCTGTGATCCATTCACAGCCTGATCACTAAGTGTAAACAAAGAGCTGTAACAAACTGTTACTAGCTCTTCTCCCCTCACACATCGTTTCCAGTGTGAGGAGAGAAGAGCTAGAAGCAGTGAGTTACAGATCTGTGTTCTGTACTGTATGCACAAGCACCACACCTGTCCCTTTGCCCCCCTCCCCCAATTGTCACCAGTCACCCAACAGTCACCCATAAAGTGCATCTGTCACATATAGAGCTGCCATCAGTAGTGCAACCGTCACCCACCAGTGACCGTGCCCTGTCACCCATCAGTGACCTGCCCTGTCATCTGTCACCCACCAGTGACCGTGCCCTGTCACCCACCAGTGACCGTGCCCTGTCACCGTCACCCATCAGTGACCTGCCCTGTCACCCGTCACCCACCAGTGACCTGCCCTGTCACCGTCACCCATCAGTGACCTGCCCTGTCACCCATCAGTGACCTGCCCTTTCACCCGTCACCCATCAGTGACCTGCCCTTTCACCCGTCACCCATCAGTGACCGGCAGTAGAGTCTTAATCCATGCGCATGATTGTTCATTCAAATGTGAGTGTATTACTTTTTATTTTTTGTGCAGTAAATTCTTTTATCCAGATTTACGCTATGTGCATTTTTTTTCTTTTTTCCTAACCTGGGTCTTCTGAGTTATCCATCCATTTGGATGACCCTTTGGATGTGATTTTATTTCTGGTCTCTCTTCATTCTGGTCTGATGTGTCACTACACGGTCCCAACGTTGAAGTTTTATCCTGTAGAGAACCTATGATGTCCTTTAAAGCGTGCCTGACCTAATAAGTATATGCTTATTTTGGTCCATTTCATCTGGTAAGCCTTCATCATTTTCACTGGTGGTGGATCTCTTATCTGGATACACTAAGTCACGATTGCATCAATCCTGTTGGATTTTACAGAGACTGTTTTCAACCTAATAGACACTCTATTTGAACACTACTGGTGGCATTTTTTTGTCTATGGGCCAGATTCAGGTAGATGAGAGTATCTTTCCTCTGGAGTAACGCTTCTCATTTACGTTACTCTGAAGACCCTTTCAGCGCAAGTCCTGTAATTCACATAGCAGTTGCGCGTAAACTTGCGCCAGAGTAACGATAATGCGCTGGCGTAACCCGACGCAAGTGGAAGTGGGTGTGATCATATGTAAATGATGGGCGGAGCCCAGCACAGAGGCTTACGTTCAGCGCATCATCCACGGAGCATGCACAGTGAGTGCGGCTCCACTCGCCCCCCTTGTGCGCATGCTCACAACTTCCGTCGGCACCACTTCCTGGGAAACGTCAGCGCAATGCGTTCCGCTGGGCGCTTAAAAGCGCTGGCGGAAACACCATTCCGGCGCAAAAGTAGTTCCATTTCCCCCCACCCCAGGGAAGATACTTTTGCCCTGTAATGGCTGCTCCCGCTACCCCCAAAGAGAGGAGGAACCTAAATTATAATGCCCAGGAGGTCACAGTGATAATATCGGCTATGGAGGCATTTAATGATTTTCTCCATGGGAAAAAAAGCAGGAACACCAGCCGGGAAAGGAAGCAGGGTATCCTGGCCATCATTGCTGCCAGGGTCAATGTGCTGGGGTACTCCACCCGGAGTGCTTCAGACATTCAAAAAAAAATAAATGACCTGCGGCGCAAGGTGAGGGGCAAGGTGTCCACCATTAGGAGCCATGAGAGGGGCACAGGTGGTGGTCCCCCATGTCCTGTCACCCTGACCGCGGAGGAGGAGGTGGTCGCCCGCTGCCTGGACAGGGAGCAGTTGGAGGGGGTCCCTGGCTATGACTCCGTGGAGGAAGGCTCCAGGACAGGTAAGTGATTTTTACCCCCTTTTTGGTGTGTTGCATGTGGGGGGGGGGTGGGTACATGTGCCAAGTGTGTGGGACCACCAACATGTGTCTGCTTTGTGTCATCCACAGATGACGGTGCTGGGCCATCTCGTGCCGGCCAGTCCACCCCAACCCCCCAACGGGATGCTGAAGACGAGGCCCTGGGTGCTGGAGACACCGAGGTGGAGGAGGAGAGTGCCCACACCACTTCAGCAGAGGTGGTTGTGGAGGAGCCTGTCCCTGAACAGGAGTTTATTTTAATGTTGGAGGAGTCCTCCTCCTCTGCAGGGCCCTCTGTGATCCCCTCCCCCATCCTAGGTAGCCCCTCAAGGGCGACTCCATCCCCACGGGGACAACCTTCCTCTGCCCCCAGGAAGGCCACCCGGAAGACCAGGGGGGTGTGTGATTTGGTCGAGGACCAGGTGCTGTTGGACCACGCCAAACAGACCCAGCAAATGGGGGAGATGGCTGGCCACCTGGACAGGGTCGCAGACAGCCTGGGCTCTCTGTCACAGCTGCCCAGTCGCGTGCAGGGCGTTGTGACCAGCCTGGGGGAGGTGCAGGCTGATATCCGGCACTTGACAGCAGCTGTTCGAGACAACACTGCTGCCATTCGGGAAGAGGGGAGGCAGCGGCAACGTGACCAGCGGCACAATGTCACCCGCCAGTTGAGGATGCAGGCCCAAACAAATTTGTATCTGAGCCGTATCGCTGTGGCATTGGAGGGCATGCAGCCAACAGCTCCCAGGAGTGGCCCACCCGGGGATCAGCCTCCTCCTGATGCCCCCCCACCCCCACCACCACCCACTCCCTCCAGGCAGATGAGGAGCCCGAGAGTGCCCCCAAGGAGGAGCCCCCGTCATCCCAGATGAGGGTTTTTTTTATTTTTGGTTGTTATATATTTTTGTTTATACTCAGGACATGAGTTTTTGTTTATTTTTTATTATTATTGTTTATACTCAGGACATGAGTTTTTGTTTATTTTTTATTATTATTGTTTATACTCAGGACATGAGTTTTTGTTTATTTTTTATTATTATTGTTTATACTCAGGACATGAGTTTTTTTTTTTTTTGGGTTCTCAGGTTATGAGATATTTTTTTTTTTTTTGATACTGCACACGTTGCAGTGTGAATGGTGTGTGAATGTGAGAGGGTGGCACTCCTGAAAGTAAGGGGTGTCACCCTCGGCCGTGGTGGTGAAGTTAACCCCACGGCTGAATGAATGACGTGTGAAAGGTGTGTGAATGGACAGTGACATCATTGGGGCCTTGACGCTGGCGTTACTGCTCCCAACTCCTACATGCTGGACTTGGGCTAATCCAATGCGATGTGCATGTGGTGTGTGTGATCTAGGGACATCAGTGGTGTACACGCGTGCATTGTCTGTGTTATTAATGTTTTGGTTTAGTGTCCAAAGATGCCTACGGCGAGGACCCTCCTGACTGCTCTTCCATCAGCAGACTGGGTGTCCTCTGGCAGGTGGGGACTGTGTGGGTCGGGGGTCAGGTCATCACGTATGTCAATCTGCAGGCCTTTTCTCATAGCAAAGTTGTGCAGAATACAACATGCAGCGATGATCTGACACACGAAGGTAGGGGAATACAATAGGGTCCCCCCAGACTTATCCAGGCAGCGGAAACGGGACTTCAGGAGCCCGAATGTTTGCTCCACCACTCCACGGGTTTTGATGTGTGCTTCATTGTATTTTCTCTCTCCTCTGGTTTGGGGGTTCCGGAAAGGAGTCATTAGATGGGGTCCCAGTGCATATGCAGAGTCACCTGTAAGGTAAAAGACAGGAGAATGTTAGTCATGCATGTGCGACTTCTGTTGTGCATCACGGGAGGGGATAGTCATGCCTGACTCCCTTGTCACTCACCAACCAGCCAGCTGTCCCCATACATGTTCTGTTCGAATTCTGCTGGGATGGGGCTCTGACGGTATATGAAGCTGTCATGGCTGGACCCGGGGTGTTTGGCACGGACGTGCCATATGAGGCGTTGGGCATCAGCTATCACCTGTACGTTGATGGAATGCCAATGCTTCCGATTGCGGTATATGTGCTCTGTGGCACTGGGGGGCTGTAGGGCCACATGTGTGCAATCAATGGCCCCCACAGTGCGTGGGAATCTGGCAATGCTGTAGAAATCTGTCATTGCCTTCAGCCGCAGCTCCTCAGTGGTGGGTCTGATGAACTGGTTGGACATGCGTCTGAGGATTGCGGGGACAACCTGGTGCACACATCTGCTTATGGAGGACTGTGACATCCCAGCCACCACTCCACTTGTACGCTGGAATGATCTACTGGCAAGGAAATGAAGTGTTGCCAGGACCTTCACCAGTGGCTGCACTGCTTGTGAGCGGTGTGTCTTGCTGGTGATGTCATCCTGCAGGGTTGTGGTTAGTTCAAGTATTACATCAGGGCTGAATCTGAAGAGGCGATACACCTCCTCATCCCCCATGCCAAAGAGGTTCATACGAGTGCGGTATATCCTCTCACGTGCCCGCCTCCTCCGTAGCGAGGGACCCAGTACTAGTCTTAGGACCACGAGTGCCCCTGGCATGGTGGCACACAGAGGTGTTGTCCTTGCAAGTGTTGTTGTTCAGCTTGCTAGTTTCGTCGGTAACGCTGCTGTAGCTGCTCTCCTGCTGACCTGTGACCGTCTGGAGTAAAGATAAAGCAGCCTTTTGTAGAAATAACTTTGCGCCGGACGGACCAGATACGCGCGGCGCATGTAGCCAGCGTATGGTGCTAATCCGTTCGTGAATTGGGAAAAATACCTCATTTGCATATTTGCAGGGGAAATCAATGGGCGCGACTGATGCGCCCAGCGAAAATACGCGCTGACGATACTCTGGCGTCGGAACGTTCCGCCGGTCGCAAATGACCCGTTATTGGGCGCATCTAGTTTGGTGGGTACGGGCACATAGAAACGACGGCGCATCATCACAGTTACGCGGCGCATATCCAAATACTCCAGCGCAAGTGTTCGTGAATCTGGCCCTATGTTTTTTTCTCATGTTTTTTGTGCTGATCACTCATCACACTGTCATCATTTAATACTTAATTTAGCGCTACACATTTTTTTCTTGTTTTTGTTTTGCTAAATTGATCTCATTTAGTTGTGTTGGCTGCCATTTTTTGTATGTTATTTGAGTAGCGCGGTAAATGTACATAGTACGGTATATTCTACATTTTGCACTGTCACCCATCAGTGACCATCGTCTGTCACCCATCAGTGACCATCTCCCGTCACACCAACACCCATCAGTGAACATCATCAGCCATCCATCGCACAACCCATCAGTGAACATCACCTGCCACCCATCGCACAACCCATCAGTGACCGTCATCTGTCACCCATCGTATACAGCTACCTGCCACACAGCCAAAATGTCCAAAAGATTGTATTCTAGCCAGGAGGCGTTCCAGATCCTCTCAATGACCGATGAGAGCACCGGGGAGCTCTCATCAGATACCATTTCTGATTCCGAATTTCGGAATTTGAACCGATTGACTACAGCAATGATTCGGATGAAGAATGGGTCCCTCCTAAAAGGGCACAGCACTCTGAAAACCAGGCAGCCGCCAGCAACCAGGAATATATACCTAGGCCCAGTACCAGCGCTGCCACCAGCAATAGGCCCAGTACCAGCGCTGCCACCAGCAATAGGCCCAGTACCAGCACTCCTGCCAGCAATAGGCCCAGTACCAGCGCTGCCGCCAGCAATAGGCCCAGTACCAGCGCTCCCACCAGCAATAGGCCCAGTACCAGCGATGCCGCCAGCGAAACCCCTCGCGAACAAATGCCCAGGCCCAGTACCAGTACCAGTGCTGCCACATCACGCCTAAGTACCAGCACAATAAATTCAACTCCCCCAACTACTGGAGTGTCACGTCCCCTAGGAGCCAGGACCACTACATTCGTGCCAGATGTTCTTGCCAACCCAACATGGCTGCCTTCCGGATCGGGATCAACAATTATTCCACCTTTCACAGCACAGCCAGGTGTGCAGACCAATACCCAATTTTTCTCAGAAATTGATTTCCTTCATCTCTTTTTGCCCGACACTTTTCTGCAGTTCATAATCTACCAGACAAATTGTATGCCCAGCAGTATATTGCCAACAACCCCCAATCCTCTTATGCCCATCCATTTGAGTGGAGAGATATAAATTTGGAGGAGTTCAAATTGTTTCTTGGCCTCACCATAAACATGGGGCTTAACAATAAAAATCAAGGACATTCCTATTGGTCCACCAAACCCATCTACCACCAGCCCATGTATTCTGCCACAATGTCCAGGTCCCGATACAAGATGATTATGAGATTCTTTCATATCAATGACAATACCCAGTGCCCTCCCCGTAATCATCCATATTCCGATAAGTTGTATAAGATTCCCCCTGATAAATTTCCTTTCCCATCAATTTGCAGAAATCTATGTCCCCAAGAAACATATATGTGTGCATGAGTCCCTGGTACCCTTTTGTGGCCGTCTAGGAATAAAGCAGTACATTCCTAGTAAAAAGGCTAAATATGGAGTCAAATTTTACAAACTGTGTGAGAGAGCCACGGGATATCTGTATGCGTTACGCATATATGAAGGAAGAGATTCCCAGCTCCAGCCCCCTGAGTGCCCGGCCTACATAGGCACAGCCGGCAAAATCGTATGGGACCTGACTTACCCACTCCTGAAAAAAGGATATCATCTTTATCTAGATAACTTTTATACAAGCCTGCCCCTTTTCCGACACCTATATATTGAAAAAACCCTGGCCTGTGGAACCTCCAGAAAAAATAGGAAGGGCTTCCACAATCCATTGTGAACAAAAAGCTGCGAAGGGGGCAAAGAGCAACAGTGAGGTGCAACGAAGTGCTGGCCTTGAGGTGGAAGGATAACAGAGACGTGCACATGATGTTCACCATTCACAATGACACTGCAGTTGTTGTTGAACGAAGACGAGGTCCCATTGAAAAGCCGACATGTGTCCAAGATTACAATCTGTACATGGGGGGGTGGATTTCAATGATCAAATGATTCAGCCCTATTTATCAATAAGGAGGTCCCGATTCTGGTACAAGAAGGTAGCAATTTATCTTATCCATTTGGCCATTTATAATTCTTATGTAGTCTACTCCAAATCCACTGAAAACCCTGCCCGCTTGCTACACTTCACAGAAGAAATAGTCATGTCCCTCATCTATCCACAAAGACCCCCCTCAGAAACCCTTTGCTCTGATGTCGTTAGCCGACTTCATGGACGCCACTACCCGTACCACATCCCACCATCTGAAGTAGGCCTAAGATTTCGAAAAGATACCAGCTACCATTGTCCCCGGTGTCCCTCCCAACCTGGCCTTTGCATTGGAGAATGCTTTGAAACTTATCATGAATCCATAAAATTCTTGCCTACCGATTGGACTGCTTCCACGTAAACTGACCCTGGCCTGTTTTTTTTACTATGCCTCTGCCTACCGTTTGGACTGCTTCCACGAAAATTGACCCTGGCCTGTTTTATGGACTATGCTTTTGCCTACCGCTTGGACTGCTTCCACGTAAACTGACCCTGGCCTGTTTTTTGACTATTCCTCTGCCTATCGTTTGGACTGCTTCCATGTGAACTGACCCTGGCCTGTTTTATGGACTATGCTTTTGCCTACCACTTGGACTGATCTGTTGCCCTGCTATTGTAGTACACAGGGGTCTCACATATGTGAGGGGCTCCAGAATAGTTTTTCCGGATGGAGAAATGTATTTTTGTTTTCTCCAGGTTTTGTAATTTCCGAATTAGCGTCTGGAGTCCGGAGGCTTCATAGAGATTTGGGTGGGTCGAAGCCTCTACCCCTGTGCCCCTGTGCACAGGTCTTACCCGATTGCAGCCCTCAGCCTGCTGCTGACTTACTGCCATCATGCCTGCCATCATCTTTGCCTGAGGCATTAAAGAGCCACACCGCTGCTACCTGGACTATTCAAATATGCTGCCTGGAGAATTACTATTGCTGTCGCTAAGCACATTCCTGACTGCTGCCTGGACCAGTGCTCTCTTCTGTGGACACTACTAAAAGCACAGGTAATTCTTTTTTTTTACCCTTTCCGCAATAGAATTTATTTTGGATTGTAATTCTTGGTATGTACATGCTATGTGTTAGAAATATGAAGAGCCTTCAAAAATGATAGATTGCCAGGAAATTATATATGTAATGTATGCTCCTAGAACGCCTGATGGTGCTACTTGGATGTTGGGCATCTGTATGTGGCCAAGCTGTGTAAAAGTCTCACACATGTGGTATCCCCATACTCAGAACGAGTAGCAGAATGTATTTTAGGGTGTCATTTTTGCTATGCATTTGCTATGTGTTAGAAATATCTTATAAATGGACAACTTTGTGTAAAAAAAATGCGTTTTCATTTTTTTCCACGTTTTCCCAAAACTCCTGGGAAAAAAATAACCGCTCAAAATACTCATTATGCCTCATAGATTATACGTTGGGGTGTTTGCTTTCCAAAATGGGGTCATTTTGTGGGCAATTCCATTGTCCTGGTGCTCCAGAGCCTTCAAAAGTGTAAGGCCGCGTACACACGATCAAATCTGTCTGCGGGAAACGGTCTGCCAGACCGTCCCAGCAGACAGATTCTATCGTGTGTACGGGCGAGCCGACGGATTTGGCCAGCCGACAGATTTGAAAGCATGCTTTCAAATCTGTCGGCTGGGAACCTGTCCGCCCGACATGTCTGCTGGTTAGTACGCTAACCAGCAGACATGTCTTCTCGCACACACGCGTCGAATGGTTTCGAAGCTTGCGCGGAAGTGTTTTTACTTCCTGGTGCGGTGACGTGGCGGCGTCAACGTCACCCACACGTCAGCGTGCCGTCTTCCGGCGGGGATTTTGGTTTGATCGTGTGTACACGATCAAACCAATACGTCCCCAGCAGACAGATTTGTTCAAATCGGTCTGTCTGACCGATTTGAACAAATCTGTCTGCTCGTGTGTACGGGGCCTAATAGGTGGTTGATAAATGAGATGTGCAATTTATGCTCGTAGATCGCCTGATGGCGATACTTCAATGTTGGGCCTTTGTATGTGGCCAGGCTGTATAAAAGTCCCACACATTTGGTATCCCCATACTCAGGAGGAGTAGCAGAATGTATTTTTGGGTGTCATTTTTGCTATGCATTTGCTATGTGTTCGAAATATCTTATAAATGGACAACTTTGTGTAAAAAAAAAATGCGTTTTCATTTTTTTCATTTTTCACGTTTTCCCAAAACTTCTGGAAAAAAAATAACCGCTTACTTAAAGACTCATTATGCATCATAGATTATACGTTGGGGTGTCTGCTTTCCAAAATGGAGTCATTTGTGGGCAATTCCATTGTCTGGTGCTCCAGGGCCTTCAAAAGTGTAATAGGTGGTTGATAAATGAGATGTGCAATTTATGCTCATAGATCGCCTGATGGCGCTACTTCAACGTTGGGCCTTTGTATGTGGCCAGGCTGTGTAAAAGTCCCACACATTTGGTATCCCCATACTCAGGAGGAGCTGCAGAATGTATTTTGGAGTGTAATTTGTTGTATGCATATGCTCTGTGAGAGAAATAACCGGTTAATATGACAATTTTGTAAAAAAAAAAATATAAACCTTCATTTTGAAAAGAATTGTGGGAAAAAAATACAACTTAAAAAAAACTCACCATGCTACTTATTTAATACCTTGGAATGTCTACTTTCTAAAAAGGGGTCATTTGGGGGGTGTTTGTACTTTTCTGACTTGTTAGTATCTCAAGAAATTAGATAGCCTTCAGTACTTCAAGTGTGATCAGATTGATCACATTTTTAGGGATTGGCACCATAGTTTGTAGACTCTATAACTTTCACAAAAGCTAAATAATACACACAATTTGGGTTATTTTTACCAAAGATATGTAGCAGTATACATTTTGGCAAAATTTATGAGGAAAAAATTACCAATTTGCTAAAATTTATCAGACAGAACAAAGATAAAGGCAATTTTTTCACAAAATTTACCGTCTTTTTTTATTTATAGCGCAAAAAAATAAAAACCCACGAGTGATTAAATACCACCAAGAAAAGCTCTATTTGTGTGAAAAAAAGGACGCAATTTTTATTTGGGTACAGTGTTACATGACTGAGTAATTGTCATCCAAAGTGTGAGAGCACCGAAAGCTGAAAATTGGTCTGGGTAAGAAGGGGGTTTAAGTGCACTGTATTGAAGTGGTTAAAACAATTCTGCAAAGAAGAGTGGGCAAAACTCCTCTACAGTGAAGTGGGAGACTTATTGCCAGTTATTCACAAATGCTTGATTGCAGTTGTTGTCGCCAAGGGTGGCACAACCAGTTATTAATAATCAAGTGGCAATCAGCCCAAATATAAATAAAAAAAAACAATAATATGTGAAATACAAAGGTATTTATATACATATATAATTATCTATATATTATATATATATAAATTATATATATATATTTATATACATTAAATAGTGTTCACTGTGAACAAAAGAACCAGTGTAAAGCTGCGTACACACGGCAGAGAACCTCGACGGGCAGAACGTTCCGCCCGTCGAGGTTCTCTGCCGGCCGTAAGATTCTGCGACCCGCCAGTCGGGAATGGCAACCAGCCATTCATCCAGGCGGGCCGTCGAGCAATAGAGAACATACTCTCTATTTCTGCTCGACGGCATTCCGACGGGATGCTCGCCAAGAGCGTACACACGGCCGAGGTTATCGCTGGAATGCAGCTTCCAGGCGGTTCTCGCTGGTTTCCAGCGAGAACCTCGGTCGTGTGTGTTGCCTCCCTGCCTAATGCAGCAATATTTATAAAAACAATCTCAAAAGTCCACCCTACAAAGGGATAATATGAAGCAATTCTCCCCGTGTAAAAAACTCAACCACTACATCCATGCCTACTCTCTTCACACTTCTGACACCCTGTCACATCCATGCCCTGGTGAAGGGGCCGCTCCCTCAACAAACTTACAAAAAAAAAGCATATCACACAGATCAGGCAGTAGTTTGTTTCCTCCTCTCCGCAGCACTGAGATAAAGGATTCTCACAAACTCCCCACTCACAGACACATGAAGTGTATAACTCCAATCAAGTGGAACTCACCTTTCCTCCTCTCCACATTGAAGGAGCAAGGACTCCTCACAACTCCCCACAGGCAACCAGTTATTAGGTTGGTTTAGGGGGCAATTACTTGTTCATATCAGTGGCGGCAGGTTTGGATAGCTTTTTCCCCTTAATAAATGAAATCATAATTTAAAAACTGTATTTTGTATATAATTGTGTAATATTAAATTTTGATGATCATATGAATCATTTAAATGTGACACATGTGGCAAAAAAGATAATAAAATAAGAAAGGGGGCAAATACTTTTTCACAGCACTGTACATATATATTATATATATATATATATATATATATATATATATATATATATATATATATATATATATATAAATTGAAATGATATGTAATGCTTAACATCTGGGACATAGTTAGTTTTTGTTTCATGAAAACTGATTTTGAAAGTTGTTTGTGTTTCATTGTTTTGGAAGGAAGAACTCAACACTTATTAGAACAAAACATTTTTACTTGCTAATGTCCGGAACTAGAGAGAGCCTGGGAACAAGCATGAGGTCAAAGTTCAAAGCACCCAAAGGTAAAGAAACATTAAATGTTGCTGAAAAGTCTTCCAATGGTAATGAATGTTTACATTTTAGTATGCTGGCAATGATTGGATTTTCCGGGATTATGTCAACTTTTCAATGCTGCCTATTCTTTCTACTGCTATAATACAACATTGAGCATATTTAAAACACTATCCAACATTCAAAATATTTTATACTTTTGACTTCTTTTTAGAACTTTTATTTACTATGTATTACTAACATAGCTTAAAAATTTTTTTTTCATCCAGAGCCATCTTCAGTTCAACAAGCAAAAAATTAGATAGCAATTTCAAATTAATTCTTTACCTGATCGCTTAGTGATTGCAATTGAGCTATAATCCTCACTTTATTTGGCATTTCCTTTGGTTTGTAGGTTTGATTTTCACTTATTTATTTATACATTCATATGTTCAACATATATATTACATTACTAAAGCTGCTTGAACACCAGAACAAACACAGATAGCTGATTTAAACTTTCCCAAAGGTCTCGCTTTTCAAGCACCAGATTACTATCTTGTCTATCATAGCGCTACTCTTTTTAACTTATCAGGGTTGTGTGAGTATTGTGGTCAATACATATGAGCTTTGAGTTCATGTTGTTCATGAGTTTGACCTGAAATCAAGTCATTTGTAGTTCAGGAAAGTGACAAGCCAATGTGTAAATTTGCTGATATGGTAACAATTTAGGCTTCATGTACACTGCTGCTGGTAAACGGACGTTTAGGAGCAGTTGGGTGTTTTTTTCAGCTGCCCTGAACTCTCTCTCTTTGTTAATCTTTATCAGTAACATGTACAGGGTCGTTCATAGTCCCGGGTCGTTCATAGTCGTTTCCAGGCAGTCAAGTTTAGAAGCAATTTTTGCAAAGCAAAAAATGCATTCAGGACGGAGCTCTGATGCATTTGAAAAGGCAAATGCCTGTTACAGCTTTGTAAACGCATGTAAACATGGTAACTTGCATTTCGTTCACAGATGTTTTTAATGGAGATACATTTTGACTATTGAAAAAAAAAAAAAAAAAACCTTCTAGAAGCAAATGTGGCGTGTAAACGCAGCAAAATGGAAGTTTTTAAATGTTGGTTGCTATCTGTCAAGTTAAATCATTCAGGAGAAGTTTCAAAACGTCCCATGTACATTAAGCCTTACTGATCTTGCACTTCCTCACCTTTAAACTGTAGTCAGGTGACTTTGAAGGTCCAATAGTGGGAGTTTTATCATGTGCTGAACCCCTTCATATAAAAATCAGAGTTCTCAACAGCCTTTTGTCAGTGTTTGTGGAGAGAGGCTTAGAGTAGATAGAAACCACTTACAGGAAGAGATAGTTGCTGCTAACCTGTGCTTTATACAGTACAATATCTTAAAGAGGAAGTAAACCCTTGTTGTTTAAAAAAACTTACCTGAGAATGAAGCCCCTGAAGTTCTCCACTGTGCCCTTCGCCGCCGCCGCCGCCATGTCTCCGGCGATCTTTTCCTGTAATCGCCGCTCCAGCACTGTGATTGGCCGGGCGGCCATGACGTCATTCCGCGCATGCTGTGTTTAGGATGGCTATTGTTAGTGTACCTGCGCGCCGTTGTCTACGTTTATAGTGGTTCATTTATAGTCGTTTCTAGGCAGTCTTGTTTAAGGGGGTTTTTCTTATACCAAAAAAAAATGTGGCAACTGCATTTAGCAGCGTTTCGTTTACAGCCCATTTTTCATTTTAACGAAAAAAAAAGTTTTTTTCCAAATGCTTCCATGACACTCCCACCACCATGCTTCACTGTAGGCATGACACACTTGTTGTCACGAACCTGGTTGAGCTTTCCTTTATACCTCCTGTTCTGTTTCTCCTGAAGGTGATGACAGAATATAACAGGGCACAGAGTGGCACGGGTGCCTGGTAGGAGATCCTGGAGTGAATATAATTGCAGCAGGTGCCAAGCAGTGGGCAGGTTATATGGGACTGGCCAATGCGGATACACGCCAACAGGTGCAGAACAGCAGGCAGACTGGTGGACTGGCAGATGCAGGTACACACCGGCAGGTGCAGGACAGCAGACAGCAGCCAAGCTGGAGAGCAGGTGAATGCAGGGTCTCAGGTGATCAGACAGGCAGAAGTCAATAGCGGCCAAGCAGCAGAGGTAGAGAATCGGATCTAGAAAGGAGTCAGGGCAGGCCAGGGTTGGTATCAATCAAGCAGAGAAGGTACTGAAAAGTAGGCAGTTGGCAAAGTCGGGTCAGCAATCAAATATCAAGAACCAGGCACGAGCAGGGTCAAACAGGCCAGGTATACACAGAAACAAGACCAGGATCAGGTCACAGATGTCAAAAGATGACAACCACTCGGCAATCGTCTGGACTGTGGATCCAGTTTAAATAGGCAAGAGGGAGCCAAGTACTCAGGCAGGTTCGCGCTAATGTGCATGTGTATGCGCATGTGTGCGGAATACATTAGCGGGTCAGGATGTCTAGTTGTCACTCAAAATTCCTATGCGCCTGTGTGCGCATTATGGAACCTCTAGCTGTCACTCCAGAATTCCTGTTAGCAAGTACACATCTTCTTGCACGTCTTTGTGTACACGATTTCCCTGACACTTGTATTTGTACTCTCACCTAGTTGCTGCCACACACCCTTGACCCATCTGAACCGAATAAGTTTATCTTGTTCTCTTCAGGCCACAGGACATCGTTTCAGTAATCCATGTCCTTAGTCTGCTTGTCTTCCGCAATCTGTTTGCAGGCTTTCTTGTGTATCATCTTTAGAAGATGCTTCTTTCTGGGATGACAAATTTGATGCAGTGTGCGTCGTATGGTCTGAGCACTGACAGACTGACCTCCTACCCCTTCAACCTCTACAGCAATGCTGGCAGCACTCATAGTCTATTTCCCAAAGACAAACCTCTGGATATGTGGTTGAGCACGTGCTCTCAACTTCTTTGGTCGAACATGGCAAGGCCTGTTTGAGTGGAACCTGTCCGTTAAACCACTGTATGGTCTTGGCCACCATGCTGCAGCTCAGTTTCAGGGTTTTTGCAATCTTCTTATAGCCTAGGTCATCTTTATATAGAGCAACAATTCTTTTTATCAGATCCTCAGAGAGCTCTTTGCCATGAGGTGCCATGTTGAACTTCCAGTGACCAGTATTCGAGAGGGAGAGTGATAACACCAAATTTAACACACCTGCTCCCCATTCACACCTGAGACCTTGTAACTCTAATGAATCACATGACACTAAAATGGCTAATTCAGCCCAATTTGGAAATGTTCACTTGGGGAGTACTCACTTTTGTTGCCAGTGGTTTAGACATTAATGGCTGTGTGTTGAGTTATTTGATGGGGACAGCAAATTTACACTGTTATACAAGCTGTACACACAACCTTTGTAGCAAGTGTAATTTCTTCTGTGAGGGGTGTACTAATTTTTTTTAAATACTGTATATATCTCTCTCTGTGTATATATATATATGTATGTATATACATAGATTGGTAGTTCAGTATAGCTGCTCCAGGTGAGCTGAAACAGAAACACTTGCAAGGGTCGTTCGAGGGTGCCAGCACCGCCTGTCTGTAGATGCACATCAAAGAAAAGCTTCAAAATTGCTATACTCTTGAAATCCTTTATTGTGTTATCATAGTAACTTTTTTCACGCTAATAAACAGCGCTTCATCATCCTCCTGTGTCATACTAAGGCTCCTTTCACACGGAGCGGTCCGTTTTTTCGGTCCGCTCCTTGTGCCCGTCGGCTCAGCGGGGGATCCCCGCTGAGCTGTCAGGCAGACAGGGCGGTCCCTGCACACTGTGCAGGGACCGCCCTGTCTCTCCTCCGCTTCCCCCTATGGGGAATCGGATGGAAACGGACCATCTGTCCGTTTGCATCCGATCCATTTGGCCGGACGGAAGAAAAATAGGACATTCTTCCGTCCGAAAAAACGGATGCGGATCTTGCGGACGTTAGCGGATGCATCATCCGCTAACGGATCCGCTCCCATAGGGTTCATCATTACAAGTCCGTAAACGGACTTGTAATGAACGGACGAGGGACATGTGAAAGGGGCCTTAGTCTGACCAATATATGTAGACGGCACAGGTGCAAACACTTGATTGATTAGTGCCTGCCTCTCACAAGCCACAGCACTAAAACAACCCCTCATACAAAACAAATTGTATGTGTCATGTTCCACCATATACCATGCAAATATGTAGTAGTAATAAAAACATTAAAAAAAAGGGTCGCTCATGTCCAAAAATAGGTGCAGGGACTCAACCATGACCCCTAAAACCCCTCCCCCACACACACACACACACCCTCCAAACCTCATCACATAGTGAGTGTGGTCAAATTTCGCTAACAATAGGAGGGTCTAAAGGGGCATTAAATACAAGGAGTGCATTATAAACAGAGTGCAGAGTTTGGGGGTGTGCTACATACATAGTACAGATTTTAGAGGTGCACTACATACAGGGTGCAGAGTTCAGCCTTCTTCCACAGCCTCTTACTTCCATATCTATCCACATCTCATTTTCCCCTCTTCAGCTCAGACCTCTACATGCAATCCCCCCTCACTGCTCCATCTTCTCCTCCCCCTCCGTAAAAGTTCCACATCGTCCACATGTTTTACTTTTGTTGCTGTATTAAACTGAAGGACACAGCCAGCTCTAGTATTCTCATGCACACTGTAAGTGGCTCCACCTCTCTCACTTGCAGAGAGATCATCCAGTGGGGGTGCTGGAATCTACACTGCACCAGGAGCTCCTGCATCTACCTTGTCTTCATCCTGCATTTAGTGGAAGATTAAGATCTGTGAGTGGGGGGTGAGCCAGAGTGGTAAACACAGAAGTTCCAGGCG